>CM068385.1:84963279-85348279 GCA_034770075.1 Aralia elata | reverse complement strand
CGGAAATGGATGCATAGAGGAAAACTGCTTACGCATTCAAGCGGTCCATGGATTTGATGATTTCATGTGCTCACCTTTTAAGTATGATCTTTAACAACTAAATAAATTATTCAACTCGAGCTAAGCAAGCAAGAGTTTCAATTTATGCAAGATAAACATAACGTTACTACCTGTTTGATAAAGTTTACTACCTGTTTGACAAATTTTACTACCTTCCTTCTAAGCAAATTAATTACCTAGTATCATTTCTTTTAGTTACCTACGAAGAAAGCCGAATTCTCTCTTCATGACAGAGAACTACCATTAAGGAATCTTCATGCATAAACATTAAATATCATTCTTACAAGAAAAATATTATATATACACACACATATATGCCAATGCACATGTATATTTAAGCACATAATAATTTTATGTGCACATTAACTGTGCATTAATAATTGTGCATAAATAGATAGAAAAATAATAGTTGTATTTCATTGTGTTAACACACATTTTTTTTTTATTATTTTTAATTCGGGGGAAGGGCTTGAACCTAGGACCTCTTGCCAAGCAAGAAGCCTAGTACACCAACTGAGTCAAAACTCATTGGTGTGTTAACACACATTTGGTGCGCATAAAAGTATTCATACTGATCGATAAAAATTTCTGAATTGACCGTACATATTATTTTGACTATGTTTGTGCAAAGTTATTAATACAC
Organism: Aralia elata; assembly: GCA_034770075.1. Lineage (NCBI taxonomy): Eukaryota > Viridiplantae > Streptophyta > Magnoliopsida > Apiales > Araliaceae > Aralia > Aralia elata. Next base: position 85,347,576 of record CM068385.1, on the reverse strand, counting down.
AATTAATGCACATAAAAAAACTCCTACATACAAGCACATGAAGTCTACAAAATTGCAATATTTGAAGGATCACTCTGCTTCATAAAATAGAAGTTTGGTTATAAAATTAATTTATATTTTTATTGGTATAACTAAATGTGTGAGAATACAAATTTGTGAAAAATATGGAAGTTTGATTAGACTGTTTGATTAAAAAGAAAAAAAAAGAAAAAAAAACCTCAACAAGTTGTAGGGAGAAAGATATATAGTTATTTAGTTTGTATGAAAGGGTATCAGTTCACGGTTTTTAATTATCTATTTTATTGAAAGAAAACAGTAAAAATAATTACTCTTTGTCATTGACGTTTATTTCTACTCTTCCATTCTCTCATAAATTTTTTTCCTTTAACTCTTATTTTTATTTATTTTTACATAAAACTTTTATTTTAATGAATCAAGTCCCATGCGTTTTATCCTTATAAAAAATATTTCAAGTTTGTGGACTTTATGAACTTGGTACTTAAACATACACATTGAATATCATCCAATGGTAAGATTTACTTATTATTTTCTCTTCCTGTTAATTTGTACACAAATTTTACACAAAAAAATTGTGTACAACTTATACATATAGCAATCAAATCATGAATGTAAAATCTAAGAAAATTATATGAGTACTCTACGAATTTTTTTCATCAACATTAATATATAATTAGTGCACGTAGAATTTCAATCAATTGTGTGTACGGACTTGTTTGAAAGGTACACTTACGCATCAAACCTAACTAGCGAAGAGGATCAAGGAACTCTACATTCCATCATCAATCCCTTCATCACCAGTCGAGGCGATGCTTCACACAACAATGACCAAAATACACAACTGAAATAACGCAAAAGGGAGGGAGCAAATAGCATGTACAAAAATAAAAATAAGGATAAGTCCTTCAGATTTTGTCTCCAAATATTTTTTTCCGTATACTTAGTCTATAAATTTTTTAATTCCTTTAATCTTAATAACTTTGGAAGGAATCTCCAATTTCTTAACGAACCGTTAACTATTACTCCCTCTGTTCCTAAAAGATTGTCGTTTTAGGAAGTAATTTTTGTTCCAAAAAGATTGACGTTTTGAGTTTATCAATGCAGATGGAGTAATTTTTTCCAACTTTACCCTTATTTAAAGTTCTCATACTTAATGTTTTTTTTCAAAAAAAACAAAACCCTTCTTGGTTGTTGAAATGTCTTTACAAATCTTTTCCCTTCCCAATACTTATTCTTCATAATCTCATGGTTGGTAGTATACTCCTTTTTGGAATCTACAAAGTTAATAATTAGTTGAGATAATTAAAACAAGGGTAATATAGTATTTTTCATAAGAAGTAGTTGCATTTCTTAATCTACGTGAATTAACCTTAAACGACAATCTTTTAGGAACAGAAGGAGTAGTATGAAAGTTTGACACCAAGAGAATGGCTTTCGCCTCCGCATGGGAATTGCCGATCCAATTAGTAGAGTCTCGAATTATGCAAATCTCGGCACCGATTGCATATGCTCATTTATTCTCTGTAAACTTGCTTTATATATAAGTTCCACTTATATAAATTCATCAAGTTTAGTACTCTATCCGTCCCAAATTAATTACTCAGTTTTGACTTTTTAAAGTCAAATTGACCATTTTTAAAACTAATCTTTTTACTATTTTTGCTAAAATATAGGTGAAGAGATTATAATCAAAAGAAAGTATATATGCTTAATTCTAAGTCTTAATAGTTAATTTGACTTAAAAAAGTCAAAACTGAACAATTAATTTGGGACGGAAGGAGTACTATGTATCTCTTTGTTCTATTAAGACTTAGAATTTATAAAATTGAGTTTATATATATTTTTAGATCAGGGCTTACAATTACAATATTTCTTACAAGGTTTTAAACTTGTTTGATATAATTTGGTTTTAAACTTGTTGATGTAATTTTGTTTTAAACTTGTGGTTTAAAACTTTAACTTCATTTAGTGATTTTAATGGCCAAAAAATCATTTTAACTCCTATTAAGTTATCCAAAAAAAATGTAAACTGTTTATTTAATTATTTATCAAACTATTGAATTTTCAAACAAATTCTTAAAAAGACTAACTTTGACCATATAAGATAATTGTTTCCCGACGTGCACACATACGGTGGTCATGTCTCGGTCATTTTTTAAAAGTGTTTGAAAGTCAATAATTTTTACTCAAAAATAATAGTTTATAGATTTTTTTGAGTTCAATTATTTATCAGTCATTAAGTCTTACATATTTTAATCATATTTTTTTAGTTGAAAGGGAGTATGAAATTTATAAAGAAATTTTTAACTAAAATATAAAAATAATTTATTTATTTAAAAAAGAGAAATTTATCACAAATAACGCACGAGTTACTCGTTACCCATAATTACAGCCTTACAGGTAATGGGTACCATCATTTTCTACCTTTAAAAATACATATAAATTTTTCTGCAGACTAATTTATTTTTTATTTTAGAATGAAGAAAGTACTATTTAATTTATTCTATCACTTATTTATATATTGTCATTGCCTGGGCCACAGATTTTAATGACCGCAAGGCCTAATAAAAAGCCCATAATTGCATCTAGGCCATAAGTGTGTTCTCATAATATCAGCATCCTTAGAAAAGTCTCCTCTCTAACAATCACTCATAACCCATAGCAGTTTCTTAGTTAGATAGGGTGATGGACCCAGTCCTCAACGGGCCTTTTGCCATGAGCATAAAGAGGTTAAAAAAGCCGAATATAGTGGGCACTCCATCTTTCCATCTTTGTCCTAAGGTGAGTCATCACTCTTCTCGGGCTCAAGTTATCATTTTGAATCTCCATTGGGCTTCTATGGCCCAATCCCTGTTTTATATTCTACCACTACCAATGAGTGTCACGTGTGCGTGTTTTGCTACCACGTGTATCCGTGATTCTTTTTTAATATATTATTTTCTTTCTAGTTTTTTATGCTTTAAACTAGCCTATTTTTCTTTTGTTTTATAATAATTTGTGAATAATAATACTATGTGCACAAAAAGTTATACACAAATAGTAAAACTCATATATTACATACCAATGAAAATGCGTTAAACATCTAATAGTAGGTGTCGCTTTTTTTTCCTTTCTTTGTCCTGTTGGTGCACAATTTTATGTGTATAATTTGTTATGAGTATGTTTTATATAATCTTATAATAACGTTTTATTCGGCCTTTACCACATGAATTCTTTTCACAAAAATTTAATACAATTCTGCTGTCTGATACTAACCAAAATGTGATTTCTTGGAACTTAGGTAGACTTTCTGGAATTCTTGGTGTGGAGATATCTGAAATTATTGTTTCTATCCCTATTCTTATAAATTATGTTGCTGAGGATTATCCTTCTTGGCCTAGTAAAGATGGGGATTGTTCCACTAGAGCTAGCTAGCTGCTTATACTCATTTGTGTAAAACACTTGATATTAGAGTTAGGGAACCTGATCTTAAATGGAACTTGGATATGGAAATCTTTCTAATCTTCAGATTTCCTTGTAGAAGCTGGGTTATGAGGGACTACCTACTAAATCTAATATTCTTTTTTGGCTCACAGAAAAGCAATGTCCGGTTTACCTATCTTGTGATCACTTTGTTTACATCATGTAGCCTGGGTACACTAGACTAATTTGAAAAAAGCTTAATACATTCTCTGCGCATCCAAACTATATATATATATACACAGAGCTGGTCTTAGATTTTTTAAGGCCTAGGGCAAAATTTCTGAAGTGTGCCCCTAGTAGTGAAACTATAATATGTTGGCGGGGGTTCGGGGGCAGCACCCCCGAGCCAAATTTTTTTATTACTTTTGTACTTTCGAGTCACATATATATATACTATATTACAATGACAATATAATAAATAATAATATATGGACATAACACCTTACAACGTAGACATATGTCTCCACAATATATAAGTCTCCACTTGATTGGTGTATTGTATGAATCATTTACTATTTTTGTTGTTCTTTTTTTCTCAAATATGTCTACGTTGTGAAGTGTGTTACTGTGCCGTGTGTGTTTTAGATGTCATTTGAAGTGGATGTTCATCCCACATCGGCTATGAAGTGTTATAACTCCAAGTTCACCAAGTATTTATATCATAGTCATTTGTTTTTTTTATTTATTACTTGGATTTTTGAAGTCCCACATTGTTTAACAATGTAATCTTGTCCTACATTTGTTTTATAAATAGAGGAGAGTTCAAGCATAAATTTCAATGGGGTCAAATTACTAAGTTATACTCAAAAAATATATTACATCATAAGTATAAAAAAAATGAGCGAGGTCAATTGACCCCATATGTTATACATAGTTTCGCCACTATGTGCCCCTTTATACAAATTAAACAAAAAAATAAATAAATTATCAACTAATTAATTTTATTAAAATTATATTTGAGTCATTTTTTCTTTTGTATTTTTTTTATACACATATATACATAAATACATAAGCTTATAAAATAATTTTGGGCCCCCCTCAGTTATGGGCCCTGGGCGATAGCCCTGGTGGCCTTGGGCCAAGACCGGCTATATATATATATATATATATGAGCAATGATTCATAGCATATATTTGCTATGAATTAAAAATTAGCAAATAACATCTCTACCCTTCATTACAATTAGCAAGAGCTGAGATTAAAAAACAAAAAACGCTGTCCGCTAGAAATTCTAGCGGACTAGCTTAACATATTTTTGGGAACATTATGACCATTATGCCCCCATAAAACCAAGGTTTATTAAACTGTCCGCTAGAAGTTCTAGCGGATGACTTGAGTTTAATATGTTAATGTTGCTAGTGATGTTCAAATCCGAGGAGGAATCTTGAATAATTTATAAAGTAATTATTTTAATCTATAATTTATAATTAATTAATAATTTATTAATTTATAAAAAATAATTTATAAAAAATAATTTTAAAAAAATATTTATAATTTATAAAATTAAGATCATTTAAAAATTTCGCAAATTAATTAAAAAATTAATCAAATTAGATTTTTTTTAATGAAATGGAGAGAATATAAAAATGAAAACGATACGGGTTAAAAGCGAGATTAAAGAGATGGTTTGTGTTCTTGATTATGATTGGGTAGTCAAAGTTGAATTCTTTTATCATTGCAGATGTTGATTTGTCTAATGTAGAAAACAGATTGAGGGATTAAGATTAGTTAAAATAATTTTTAATTTATTTTATATAGTAATTATAAAATATTTTTTTAAATTTTAATATTAAGTAATTATTTTGGTTTCCCAAAAATTAAAAAATAATAATAATAATTCAAAAGTAGATTAAACCTATGCTAGCTGCACCTGTTTGTTAACTATGCTAAGGTCGGTATCGGTTTATACTTTATATGTAATAATTTTTCATGTACTTTGATGACAAAAAAAATAGTTACAAAATGATGTGGTTAGGTGTGGTTGGTTATTATTACTAGATCCATCGGTGAATCATTAATTAATTACACTTTACCATATTATTTTGTAAGTTAATTTTTAATTGTAAGATTATTTTGTCACTATAGCAATGCTCTTTTCCATGTGCCAAAATATCTATTTTTGCGTTAAATTATTTTAGTATTATTTTTCCTGAAGGGGCAGCTAAGGAATGTCAAGATATATACTATTCCCTCCGTCCCGCATTATAAGATTATTATTAACCTTATAAAGTCAACTTAAAATATTTTAAAATTAGAAATCGACGCAAAATCTTTTAATTTTGATCAATACAATGATGAATATTATAAACTATCTAAAAAATATTATTCATCGTAAGTTTTATTGTTTCATAATTTTTAATAAATCATTTCAATTTTAAATTTAATAATATCTCATATTGACATTCAAAAGTCAATAATTATCTTATAATTTGAAACGAATGGAGTACTATAATAAAATTGAAGGTCACTCTACTTGATTTGAAAAATTATTAGATTACTAATACAATTTTATATGATAGACACACTCATTAGAGATTAACGGGTGGAGTGGCATCGTTATTTGTCGTAGATATAGACGCCCACAATTGACCTCATTCCAAATGGGTAATAGTAAATATGACTGATGACTCCTGAGCTACAAGTCTCCAACCTGGGTCTAGGTTCCTTCAGACCTGTACAAATATTTTCACGGGGTTAATAGCTTTTGTCTTAGGACGTCTTCAGTAAAAATATTAGTGAATAAGGCAAAGAGATAAGTGATTAATTTATTTGACTTTCAAGCGTAAAATATGTTTAACATATTTTTACCATTTGAGACTCCCTTTTGTAGCTTATGCTCCTTATCTCTTCGGCATGTCCCATCAGGCATATGGGCGTGTGGGTTGGTAGCCCACATCCCATTGACTGACAGTTGCATTTGCTTAAGGAGCGGTCCAGTGCGGCCCTTTTGTCAAAAGACAGATGTCTAGCTTTCTTAGCACGCTATCCACTGATTCGGCTAGGACCCATCGATCCTTTGGTTTGGGCTTAGTCGGGTGAAGCCTTTAGGCCTATCTCCCAACAATGACCATTACATGAAGGAGAGCACTATTTCTACATATATTTTTGATATTTTTCCATTCACATAAAAATAAAGTAGGTTTTATTTCCATATAAAAAGATAACACGTAAAAATATCAAAAAATTGTTTTCCTTACATGAATCCCCATAGTCCAGTGGTCCAGCATGACAACATAAAAAGATAAGGTGCATGGGGTTTTGAGTTTGAGTGGTCCTAACCCTGGGTAACTAGAAACTTTTGTGTATTTTATCTCAATTGATAAAGTTTTAGTCAGTTGTATTGTAAAATTTTCAATTACCCAATGACATTGTTACAAACCAAACAAACAAACAAGTCTCATATAAGTAAAGAAATATATTTCACATAAAGGAAGAAACAAACTCACATAAGTGAGAATTGAACTTTAAACCTAAATATCAGGTACCTCAGTTTTAACCACTAGGCTAAGACCTCATCAATACACTGTGTTATTACTGGTGATGGCTATTTGGATTTGAATTCGCTAGCAAATACTTTCTTCGTTTCAAATTATAAAATTATTATTGACTTTTAAAAATTAATTTGAAACATTTTCAAACCTATAATTGATAAGAATTATTAAAAATTATGAAACACATATTTTAGATAGTTTAAAATATTTATCATTATATTGACTAAAACTAATTAAATCCATGTCAATTTTAAATTTAAAAATATTTTAAATTAACTTCAAAAAATTAATATTAATACTATATTTTGAAATGAGAGGACTACTAACCATCCTAATGAAACTATTTTATCATTTCGTTACATTCTTCGTCGGCTTTGAGTACCAGCTCATAATTTGGTGGATCGCACATACATCAAAAAAAATAGTCCAATAAGAGTTTCATTTGATATTTAATTTTTTTTTAATTAAATTAAGATTTGAATGTAAATTGCTCACTAAATAAGTGTCGGTAACAAACTTTAATATGTTAAATTGTGCCTCTCATATTAGATCGAAATAAGTACCAAAGTAGCCAAGTAGGCCACATTGGAGTGGAGTGACAACCTTTTTTCCACTTCTTTTTAGTATGGCCAAAACCATATGCGAGTGCCAACTTGAGGGCTGATATTAAAAACTTAATTCAATTACCATAATTATAAAAAATAAAAAAAATAAAAAAATAATTATAAAAAAAAGGGAAGGAAAGGAAAGATTCACTCGGTGTGAACTTTAGGTTTGTTGTTACTTAAAAAAAAATTAAATAAATAAAACCTAACTAGAGAAGAGAATCAATGTTTGACCTAACCTGGTTCAAAAACATGTTTGACCTAATTAAACTCTATTTTTAAGCCTACCAAAGTAGAAGGTTGTACATGTATGTATATATAGTACCTGAGGAAGTTTCTGGTAAAAAATTTAACAAGTTGCAAATGGAAACTTCTTTATATAGTGTCAACTTTTATATATATGTCTTTAACATGAATTCATAAAGCATTTCTTAAAAACTTATTCTTTGAGTGAGGTTCAAAAGGTTAAGAACAATCACTTGCGATTCTTTAAACCTTCCATCCAAACTTAAGTAACTATCCTTTTCTAGTTATTTACAATACAGATTTTTTAAGAAATGTTGAAATATATATATATATATATATACACACACACACAGACACATACATACATACATACATACATACTCTCTTCCTTTTAAAATATAATATAATTAGTAATAGTATTTTTTTTAGATAGTTAATAATTACTATTCATCACTGTATTTACTACAATTAAATGATTTATTAATTTTTAAGTTTATAGTATCCTAAATTGACTTTATTATTGATTTTTTTAAAAGTCAATTTCAAACATTTTTAAGTTTAAAATTGATATAAGTTTATTTAATTTATGTTAATATAATTTAAACATTATAAATTACCTAAAAAATATTATTAGTTGTAAAATTTATTATTTTTAAAATTAAAATTAATCAGGTCAATTTAAAATTTAAAATTATTTTAAATTAATTTTTATAAAATTAATAATGATCTTATAATTTTGAATCAGATCGAATATATCTCATGTCAAGTAAAAGGAGATTTTAGTTCTGTTTTTAATTCTTCAATGAAGACAATTTATTTTATTTTTTGGAACGGAGGAAGCGTGAATGTCACACGCTTACTGAGAATTAATTAATTGCCCACCATCATTGTGGTTATATGATTTGGCTATGAGTGACACAGAATTATGTTTAGTGCAACTAACCAATTACCACAAGGACGATGATTAAGCTCTAGAGAATTTGAGAACATTTACTGGTCAGATCCACTTGATATTGGCGAAATTGGACCCAACAGGCAACAGCTTCTAGATTCTTATTAATTAATGAAAACACTGAAAATGAAAATTCGATTTAAAGAAAGAATTGAAATAAATTAAGCTTATTAATTAATGAAATAATACGACTAGAAATTTGTCTATTCACACAAAGAGAAAGATAAAAAAGAGAAAGATAAAATAGAAGATTGAGTAAGAGAAATAATTTATATGTCAATAAATTTATAATGAAATTGAATTGCGTCTTACATAAAACTTTAAGAGATAAGATAAAATAAATTAAGGTCTCTTTTTTATATATACTTACACAGAAAATTTTAAGAGCAGAACTCTTAAAGAGCATAACTAGCAGAACTCTCTTTAGCGACGGACAGGCGACGGTTTTGTCTGTCGCCATACGTCTGGTCCGTCGCCATAGCTTTTAGCGACGGAATATGTTGTCTGTCACTAAAAGCTATGGCGACGGATTGGATCTATGGCGACAGACAAAACTGTCGCATGTGTCGCCTGTCCGTCGCTAAAGAGAATTCTGCTAATTATTTCTGTTCTTGAAGCTTACTCTATACTTACATACATCAATATTTATATTTGACATAAATTTATCGCCATAGGTAAAAAATACTGTTAGTAAATTCATACTCAATGTTCACCTCCCCTCACATGCAAAACTAATTAAAAGAACAAGTTGATATTTAAAAAAAATAAAAAAAAAAGAATCAATAAACATCTCAACTGTCAAATACTCAATTAAGTTGATGCTTTCTTTAATAAAGTAAGGGATTAATTGTTTGGACCAGCCAATTGGCACCATAAGAACTGTATAATTGTGTACCCTTGTGATTATTGTTAGTGGCCAACCGTTGAATACCGTAGGGACTGGGGTGGCCCGTGGCCGACTACTGAATGCCGTGGGGTGGCCGACTATTTAAAAAGGGTGTTCTCATATTCAGACTTATTTTTAAATTAATTTAATTAAATTACATTTCTATGGAGGCATTTCCACTCACTATTCTTAAGGTATGCGTTTAAAATTCTATGGACCTAAATTTAGAACATGAACAAGTAGGACTATTTTGGTGTTTTGTTTTTTTTTTGTTTTTTTTTTCAACCGGTTAACTTTATAACATGAATGAAAGTAGGACTTTTTGTTTTTAATTCTGTCTTAAAGAAAGTATTTATTCTATTATTTACATGTGTTGAGACTGAAATAAACCTATTTAGATTTAGTAAATTTGAATTAATAGGAGAATTCTTCTTATTTTATTTTATTTTTATTTTTGAAAAAACAGTTAAAAAAAATTTAAATATTATTAAGCCTGAATATCTCGTACAACAAACGGAAAAATAAAAAGGGAACATCTTCAGACCGGTAAGTAGGGGAAAAAAAACTCAAATCGTTGTACCAATTTTGCAAGACCGTATTAGCATTATGCTGAATATAGGCAAAACTAATGACCTAAAAATGACATTTGAGATTCAGACCCAAAAATAATAGATAAATAAGAATTCACACTGAAAAGAAGAGAGGCAATCAACAACTCGTTTTCACAATTAGTCGACGAAGACCAATGACTATGCTAAATAATGGGGCCTTCAAAGCAGTCATAGCTTCAACCTTAACAACCTCCACGATTAGAACTTGTGGGGTGTATTGGGAAGTAAGGTATTTTGAAGCTTAGCTTAAACTGATCTGTTGAATTGTAGGGCCTAAAGTACTAGTTGTCTAGTTGATAGACTTTTAAAATCATTTTAGTTATGGCACTTATTAAATTCCCAGAAGTATAATTGAAGAAAATATCTTATAAGTAGTTTCCATCAATAAAGATGACAAGCCCTTTTTCTGATTCCACGCGGTTGTATGGCAAATATGGAATGCACTAATCTGTCCAAGTCCTTGCTAATGACTATGCTTGTAATGTATCCCAAATTAGCTGTCTAATTTTTATTTGTATTTCTTTATGTTTTAAGATTTTGTCACCTTAGTTCTTAATTTACATAATATTACTCCCTCCATAGTCAAAAAAAAGAGTTTCTTTTTTGTGTTGACTGATTTTTCAAATATTAAAATTTACATAAGACACACTTTAGACATAATTCTTTTTAGGTAATAATTAGAAAAATTAGCAAAAGATAAGGATGTTCTATGCAAACTAATGTATTCCAAAAAGAAAAATGGAAGAACTTGTAATAACTCGGGTCAAATTTAGAGTCCGAATTAAATAGTTGCATACCAAGGCCGAATTCATTATTTAAAAATATCTTCTTGAAGCATCTCAAGCACAGCACATCACAGACTCGCCCAAAAACTTATTATTAAAAGTATTACTAATAAGTGTTTGGGGTCTTACATACATATCCCAATATCCATCATACTATGACGTGAAAGGTATTACAAAAAGTAGTATACTAATTTAACGCCCTGAAGGCTAAACAATTGTTTCTATTTCCTTTAGTTTATATAATTATATAATAAATATTGTACATATATTAAATTAAAATTAACAATAAAGAATATAATTGTACAAGGATTAAAATAAATAAAAATGGGATGAGTGTTGACGGAATAGTACTGGTTCACCATTATTTGTGCTAGCTAGCTACTTGTTTTTTACATTGTTGATATTGGCCGTGCTGATCTGTTCAAGTTTGTCTCCCACACGCAAAGGCTACTACTAGTACAAATAAACTATCAATATCCATCCATTTTAACCATGACCAGAACATGTTCAAAGAAACATTAATGGATTCCATCTGCTTCCAGATAACCACGTACCTTCTTTAAGGTATAAAGTTGGGCTGTAAAGTTTGGCCTTTTAGACTGTTTCACTATGTGATTCGACGAAATATATATATATATATATATATATATATATATATATATATATCACGGTATTAAAGGACGACGAGTCTTAACTCTTAAGAGTGCAACCGTTCATCTGGAGCTAACATATGTAAATAGTAATCTCGATTCCAAACTCAACTTTGATAGGAACACTTCTAGATATATGGAGCTCTTTTGAATGCACACACAAGTTAGATTTAATTGTGTCAAAAAAAGTCACAATATACATTTCAACCACTTGGCTTAAATCAAATCTTGAATGAGACAATAGAAGTGGCCATATATAATGTAATTCGTTAAGAATTAATTGCGTAGAAAGAATCAAACTTATCATATTACAAACCATTTATGTTTTTGTGTTCATCACCCAAATTTAATCAGTCCCACGTACATTCTCTCAAATCCCTTAAAAATTCTCAAACTTATTCATTCTCACTAGTTAAGATTTTTTATTTTTTTTTGCTATTTCCATCTTGTCGTATCTAAGACATGAGTCTTTATATGTATTGCGATACAAAACTTATTAATACATGAGATTGATAAAAATTATAGGAGAGCTTTACTTATTATACATATTTCTAAAAAAGTTAACACTAATACTTATTCACGTAACTAGCAATTAGGGGCGGATCCAGCCTCTTAGTTCAGTAGGTCAAATTTGAAAAAAAGATCCCTTAAAAATAAAAATTTAATAAAATAAATCACAAAACTAAATAATCTTCAAATATTGTTTACAATAATATTTTTCGAGGTTTCATTGCTTAAAATTGTTGCATGATAGCATCTTTTTTAATAGTTGCAAAAATAACACGCTCAATATAAGTTCCTAAACAGCCATTCATCCATTCATCTCCTATTTGGTTACGGAGTTCATTCTTCATGATATTCATGGCTGAAAATGTTATTTCAACAGTTGCAGTAGCAACGGACAAAAGTAGAGCCAACTTCAACAATAAATAGACTTGGGGATGCACATCATCTTTTTTTTTAACCAATATTTGAGCCAATTCACCAATTCCTTTTATACTCGAAAAATTGGGATTATTTCTCATATCCGCAATATAATTTTGGAATCGACCATCAAGTGCCAAAAGTTTCATATCATCAAAATCAAATTCTGAAGGGTAAAGTTTCGCAAATTCAATTAATTTTTTATTGTTAAATACCGAGAAAGAGTCACATGGATCAAAACATGTTATACTTGAAAGTAATTCTGTATTTGTATTATCAAAACGGTCATTCAACTCCCCAAGTTGACTATCAATCACTGTGAAAAGTAACTGATCCCGAAAACGATGAAGGTTTGTGATTTCTTCAATATTGCGTCGCGGTCTCCCTTGAAACACAAAAATATCCTTCATCCTCGGGACAACAATGTTATGCAATGCACAAAATTCACAAGTTTTCGCTAACAAATCATCCCAGTTTTCTCTCATGCATTGTAATCGTTGCTTGGTTACATTGACTAAAGTTATGGCGTTTACAATGTCTTGATCTTTCCTCTATAAGGGTTGTGATAAGTCATTTGTAATTTTCATGACTCCTTTTAATAAGTGTAATAAGAATACAAACTCAAAATCATACCTGAATTTCAAAAGTGTACTAGCTTATGTACTTTTCTCCCCTTCGACATCATCTGCTATAAACTCGAGCATATCCAATATTGGAGAAAACAAGGTAATAACATGCAAAATTATTTTAAAATGTGAACTCCAACGCGTTTCTATAGACCGCTTTAATATTGTTTCTTGATTCAAACCTCGTCCACTCTTGATTTCGCCACTAATAACTCCTTCAGCTATTTTTTGAAATTGCTTCAATCGGAGAATTTATTTTCGCTTGCAAGAAGCCCCAACAACATTTGCTAATAAGCTAATTAAGATAATCAAAGAAAGAACATAATAACTTATGTTTCTTAGCAAGTGTCAACTGAAACTGATGTGCAAAACAATGAATATAGAAAGCACATGGATTTTCAGATAATATTAAACTCTTAAGACCTTTAAACTTCCCTGACATATTTCTAGCTCCATCATAACCTTGGTCACGCACACGTGACATGCTTAATCTATATTTAGAAAAAATTTGATCAATAGCAACTTTTAGTGTCAAAGAAGAAGTTTCAGGAACATGAATAATGGCAAAAAATCGCTTAATGATACAACAAACCTGTCCACGTATTGTAAAACCACTGCCATTTATTCTTTGATTGATGTATCACGAGCCTCATCAACAAGGGCGGAGCCAGGAATTTTTTCCGCCCTAGGCTGCCGCGCGGTCAAAAAACTTATGATCTTATAAATAATTTGATGGGGGGTTCAGGGGCTGAGCCCCCGAGGCAATTTTTTTTAAATAATTTTATATTTTTCGGCCAGTTACATATTTAAAATATGTATTTAATTACAATATTGTTAATATTACAAGTAATAACATTATATATATATATATATATATATATATATGCATACACTCCTTATTGACTCATAATATTCTTTTCTAATCACAAATTTGTTAATAAATATTTAAATTTCTTATGTTATGAAAATAATCTAAATTACATATGACATATTAAATAAATTACAACAACAAAAAATCATTAAAAAACACTCCTCTATTAGAATTGGTTTATGAAATTTTTGTTTTGCTCCCTCAAAATCTCCTCTATTAATCTGCTCACTTAAGTTTATTAAGTTACATATTTTCCCCTAACTTTGGATGCAGTGGGTCTAGTGGCAGAGATCTAGAAATTGGAAGTAGAAGATGAATGAAAAGTTGAAGCAGAAGCTCTACACCATACAGGGAAAATGTCAAATGAGCTTGTCTTGGATTTAGAATTAGTTTATGAAATTTTTGTTTTTCTCCCTCCAAGTATAGCTCCTTTATTAATCAGCCCCCTTAAGTTTAGTAAGTTACATATTTGGCCCTAGCTTTTACCTATAAAAAAAAATTCCACCTGGGCTACAGCCCACCCTAGCCCATGTGTACCTCCGTCCTTGCTCATCAACCAACAAAGAAAAAAACGCATCCCTAATTTCTTTAATGATAACTTATATAATCAAAAATGCAGCGGCTCTACAAATGTCTTTTTGGATTGAGGGTGCAATCAATTTATGATTCTGTGAAACATTTTTTAGGACAACTTTATGCACCTCATCATTGTTTTTCGAAAGAAACTCTAGCTGAGAAATAAATAACCCTCGTTTTCTTGAACCCTCTCACTCACCGTGACCATGAAAAGACAATCCTTCTTTTAAATGAAACCTAACACATTTAACTGATGCGAGCAATTGAAGACGGTAATCAATCCTTTGTTACTCAGTTATGTTAGCAAGATTGATATCTATGTGTTGAGGTTGATTCAATAAATCACGACAAGCCTGTTCACATTTACGATGGACACTACCATGATCTCCAACATGTATTTCCAATCTATCCATCTTCTTCCAATTTCTAAATCCCTCACCAACAAATGCATCCCCACCACTTTGGTTACCATGATCAATTTTAAATAGGTAACAACACAAACAAAATAGAGCATCTTCACTCAAACTATATTCCAACCAACTTGGATATTTCTTGTACCAATTCTTGTTGAATTTACGAGCAACTCCACTAATTAGTGTATCGGGAAATTTGTGAGGTATTGGTTGAGTCAAACCCCTGAGTAAATAACTTTTTCGAAAATTCTCTCTTTCACTTGCGGGATAAAAACTTATTAGTGGTCTTTTACTGGGATCCCCCTCAATAGTAAGGGAATGAGATACCGATGTATGGGTTTGTAACTAGATATTTTGGGCAAAAGATTCTGGTACTTGGGTTTGGGGGTTAACATTTTGCGGGTGAGTTTCTTGGTGAATATCAGCAGTGATAGATTCATCACTAATCCCTTCAACTTAGACATCTTCAGGAATAGATTCAAAATTTGTACATTTAGTTTTTGTAACCCAATTACGTATGTCCATGTCTGACAATAAATAAATATTTAAAAACTAATTCAGCATCAAAATAAGATCAATATGCAATATGAATAGTCAAGTGTAATTAGCACCAATAATAAACAATCTCAATTAAACCACTAACAAGTAATATTACAAAATTTAAAGAAATTAAAAATAGAATAGAACACATACTTGAAGAACTTTTATTTGATGGAATTCTCTTTATTGTTGTAATGTTGCTTTAAGAAGTAAAAAATAATTTTATAAAAATACAAAAAAAAAAAGAATCCATAAACAATTACGAAAATTTCTAAAGCAGTTGTTAAATTTGTGAAATTAAAAAACTAAAATTAAAATATACCTGAATAAGAAATTTCTCAAAAGTCGAGCGTGGAAAGTAATTTTGGAAGAATTGAACAAGCTAAGTCACGGAGAGAGAGAAAAAAACTATTGTTGTATAGCCTGATGTTGCCGATCGTGATTGCCTTATTACCTGATTGGAGTTGTTGAAGTACCACTGTACTAGTGGAATTGGATTTAGACTTTAGGAATTTTAATAGTTTTTTAGTCTAAAACATGATAATTTTATTTAACACCCTCAAATAAAAAAAATTAATTTATTCCCCTGAAAATTTACTGAGGTCAGTTGTCCCTTGCATAAATCTGCCCCTGCTAACAATCAAAAAATCAACATAAACCTTCGTAATATATATTATTTTTCCTAAAACATTTAAGACTATTAATGGGAATTCGAGATCAACCCCAACTTAACCTGAGGCTTTCCTTTCAAGTCGATGAAATTTTTGATAAAACAACCAAACCACATCTTTATCTTGATTTGACTAGTTGTCTATGAAAATCAATGTTCTAAAGATTCTCTCGTTTAGTTAGTCCCATACACACTAAAATTAGTGTGTTCTAAAAATTCCCCCGTTACAACAGAATTCAATTTGGTTAGATTAACAGAGAACATACATGCTATAAAACTCAGGACTAAGGTGGTCTAGTGGGAATGAACTGGGGAGCTAGGTTGGTCTTGGTGAAACTAGTTTTGGGACTAAGGCGGATGAGCCTCGATTCTCGAACCTAGAGCCAGCTAAGACGGGTGAGCCTTGGGAATTATAGTGCCTCACGTGTTGTTGTATGACTTGTGTTACCTAGTTTGAATTGAGAGAATGTAATAAAAAAATAAATAAATAAAAATAGTATATTTGATGATCATTTTGGAGGATCAATAAATTATTTTAATAAAATAAAATTTTATTTCATCCCTTTGTTTTTTTATTTCATGTGAAGAAGATAAAATAAAATTCATTCTAATAGAATGAATATATGTGATAATTTTGTCGTTATATGATAACACTCACTACCATCAACAACTAAATATACACTTATAATACCTTAAAATCATTTCATTCCGTCCTAGCTCCATTCCATTCTTTCAATTCAAATGTAGCATTAGGCAAGTTATCAAGCTAAGTTGGTACGTTTCTGAGATGATAGTCTAGACTCTTGAAACTAGGGGATGTTTAAAAAATTGAATAAAAAGTTTTGAATATAAAAAAAAAATCTGAATGAGCTGAATGAAGTAGAAAATTTGAATACGAAATGAAATGATGTGTTTGATAATTATCTGTCTAAAACATCTGAATATGTGTATTATCCTATTTTAACCTTCTGGGTTGTTATGAACAAGTTTATTATATAATTATAAATAAACAATGTTATCTTATATATAAGAACAATTAAATATACATTTTTGAACAATCTTTAATGAAGTATACTATTAAAAATATAATTTTAGGAATAAAACACTAAAAAATATTAATAACATTCTATAGTACATAAAATCAAAATAAAAGACTACAACAATATTTATTAAATTGGTTATCCAATTTGTTAAACAAAAATCAAAAATAATTTGTAGATAACAAAATTTATTTACAATAATAAACAAGATAGATATTAAATGTAAATTTTAATTGTCTATGAAAGAATGTAAGTAAAAATATCATTCAACACTACTTCTTATTCATTCAGCCACCACAAATTTTTGAATGAATCGATCAGACACATTCAGATTTTAAAAATTATTAAACAAACAATCTGAATGACTTATTCGGTAAGAAGACTCAATGAATTCTAATATGTAAATGAGAGAACTTAATTTAGAAATGTAAGAAAGACCTTTATTTATAGAGGTAAAATTAAATGGTGGCAAAAGGACTACTTTGTCCTTTTGGAAGGGAGAATTCTCATGTCCCTATTAATTTAAGGGTGGAGACTTTCAAATTGCTTAGAAAAAGTAAAAATCTAGCATACTCTATACGCGGAGAAGCAAAATTAGGGTCATCATTTGAGGCTGCGAAGATCATCTTGATTACTACTTTGAGAATCTGACTTTTTGATAGTCCTCATCCAATGCAAATGATGCAATTGCGCTCAAATCTTTCCAAACAACTCATAACTCACTATTTGTGTTATAAGGGCTAAAAATAAAATCTTATTCTCGACAAATTTTATTGACAATAGTTCTTCGAAAATAATTTATACTCCACAATGTATGTCGCTACTCATTTTTTCTATTCTCGTCATTATTTGACGATAAAATATAATCTTATTCTCCACGAATTTTAGTTTTACTTGCTGACAATTCCTCAACTACTCTCTCGACTTAAATTGCCCCAAAAATATGATCGACAATTTCTATTGTTGAGGCTTATCGGTGAATAATGTCATTAATTGTCAACTATCGACCAAGTTTTGTTGTAGTGAACATTTTAAAAATGTGTCGAGAAAATATGTTGTCTTTTAGGATGGGATACTATTTAAGGTTTGGTACAAGTGTGTATGCAAATTACGTAGTCGTCCATATGACAATAAGCTGGTAGCCTAAGCTGCAAATAGTGCGAGAATGAAACTCATGGGCTGATTTAAATATGTCAAAAAAATAAACATTCTATTATATATTAATTTGTATATTTAAATTATGTCATTTCCCATAATCCTAGGGGTGCTAAAGAGTAAAAAACTTGATCCAAAAAGATGATTTAATTGAATAAATAAATTGAATAGAATTATCATCGTCACAAACACAAAAGAGCTAGTTCAAACTCTATATACAACAAAAAATTGTAAGCAACCCAAAATAATATAAAACTACTTGAAATCTCAACTAAACTGACTATCTTTGCTACTAATAAATTCAACGAAATCCGAATATGCTAAATCTACTGCAATTCAAGCTTCGCCGGCATCGAAAGTCGGGACTTCTTCATCGGGTGAGGACTTTCAACCTCGTCCTCTCCAAATCCGGGCCAAATTTCAGGCAAGGCCGGTAAGTTCAGGTCGAATCCACGGTGACTGACGGTGGACCCTACACCTTCTGATGAGGTGACGCCGCTGCTGCCAGCACCGGCGGCGGCGCTACCGCCTTCATAGTGACACCGCTTGTGTCCTCCCAAGGCCTGTCCGGTGGGGAAACACTTGTGGCAAATCGTGCACTCGTGAGTCCTCCCACCGCCGTTGGCCGTCGTGGTAGTCGTAGTTCCGGTGTTGGCCGAGGTAGTGGCCGAATTCTCGTCTCCTCCGGGGTGCTTTCGGTGACTGGCTTTGTGTCCGCCGAGAGCCTGGTAAGAACCGAAAGCCTTATCGCATACGCTACACTTGTAAACAAGCTTCGATTCCGAGGACGATGATGGCGGCGGAGGTGGAGTAGCAACAGAGTGGCTAATTTTGGAGGCACCTCCTCGGTTGCCGCCACGAGCGAGCATAATTAGGCAAAGAGCGAGGTACTCTTCTTCAGTGGGTTGGTGCTCCATACGGGGTCGTTTTGAGCGTTTGCCCTTTGTCCAGGACTCCAAGTACCGGTTCTCGTATTGGAAAGTTGGAGCGGGTGTAGTTCTGGGTGAGTTCAAAGCTTGGAGTGCCATCAGTATTAGTTTGTGAGTAATTTCGATTGAAGAGAGAGAATTGTGGAGATTTTTAGAGAGAGGAAGTTTGAGAGTGTGAAAATGATGAAGGTGGATCCTTAGATGTGTTTGCTTATATAGGATAGGAATAGGATGGACGGAGGAGAAAGGGAGGGAAGCTGCGTGCCAGGTGTGAGGAAATTAAGTAAGAGAGTTGGCCAAGTTACTACTAGTAGTCTACTAACTAATATTGTATTGTAGCATAAATTACAAAATACAGGTGGAGTGAAGGTGTGAGGACCAAGTGGGAGTTCTAGTGGACTACTGAAGTCGGTTCGAATTAAGGTTATAAAATGAACTAAATAATTCCGGCTTGATTCATATTTGTTTAATTAAAAATTTAATTCGAGTTCGACTCGAAATATAAATGATTCAAATATGAGTAAATTTTAAAATTCGATAAATTATTCGAATCTCCTTAAATTACAATTTCTATTAATACTCGGATCATATTTGTTCGAAAAGTTCAAACTGCTCGGACTCGATTCGAGATCGTGCTGGACTCGATTCGAGATCGTGCTCAACTCGATAGCTAAACGAACATCAATCAAACTTTATTTTATACTCGATAAATTTTGTGAACCAAATCTGAGCAATTCAATACTCGCCTCGACTCGGTTCATTTAAACTCTTAGTTAAAATAAATACTCTGTTTTTTAAGGGAAAAGGGAGGAAACGGAAGGGAAAATAATTAAAATTCCTTCAAATATCATGTTTGTGAGTTTTTTTAGAAAGAAATAAAAAGAATTTAGAGGTAAAATTAATTTTATTTTTAGCTCAAAATTTTTTCCCAAAAAATGGGAGGATTTGGAGAGATGAGAAATAATGAGAAAGTTAGATATTTTATATTACCTAAAGTAACCTTTTAAAATAAATCATGTCATTTATTATATTAACATGTAAGGGTAATATAATAATAGTGTAATTTAAAAATAAAAATATTTTTTCTTCCCTTCTCTCCTTCTAAACTCACAAACAAGTGAAAATATAATTAAAATTTCATTAATTCCCTTCTTTTCTAAAATTTACAAACATGACAATGGAAAATTATAATTCATTCTCATCTCTTCCCCTCCCCCTCCCCTCCTATACTTTTACTTCTCATCTCATCTCTCCAAATTCACAAACGCAACATAAGAGAGGAAGTGTACTAATTTTTAAAAAAATAGATTTTGGTATGTATTCTGAAAGTTTTTTGTTTTTGCTTTTATCAAATTATAACAGAAAAAGATATATATATATATATATATATATATATTAATAGAGTCTTGTAATATATTGTGATAAATTTATATTAAATTATAATTGCGAAATTTATTAATATATGGAATTAAGTAGAATTATAGGAAGATCTCATTTATTACATTGCGATTATTCTGTTTTAAAATTAGAAATACACTTTGACTTTTGAGGTCAAACGGTGACATATTAAATTTTAAATTGATGCGAATTTATTTAATGTTAGTTGATACAATTATTATAATTGTATAGTGTATAACATATAGCAAAATTATTAATCGTAAAATTTATTTTATTTTAAATTTTTATGAGTCATATTAATTTTAATTTTAAAAATTAAATTATATCTTTAATTTTGGATCAAATAGAATATATAAATAGTGAGCAAGGGAGTGAGCAGAGAAGACTAAAGACTGATTCAAGTCAAAGGTGGAACGCGGGGGGCGCGTTAAGACTTAAAAAGATGGAGCAGCCAGAAGGCTGGCAGCCGTCCCTCCACGACTAGAAAGAAGTTCGCCAACCGTGTAACCGACTTCTTCTATTCTATTTATTGTGTCGTCATCCTCTAATTGTTCATGCATCACCATTTTCCTCATTTTAACTGACTGGACTCTCCACTCTCATTCTTGATTTTTTTTCCCTATTTAATTTATAAAATTTTAAATTGTAAATTGATTGGATTTATTACCTGTAATTAGTTCTATAATTACGTTATCATTATAAATTATTTTAAAATTATTATTTCAAAAATGAAAATAAATTTATATCTTAAATTTAGTTTTAAAATTTTACAAAACAACTAATATCAAAACCAAATATGACTCTTCTTGCAAATATGCTCATAAATCAAACTCCATTTTCGTCAAGAGATTTTACAGGTTGACTTTTCATTATTTAGCTTTTAATTTTCTTCAATTTTTTTGAGAGAACTAGTGACAACTTTATTTAATGCTAATTTTTGTTCTCGTGATTTAAAAGAAATAAAAATGTTTTTCCCTAGATATGAATTTTACAGAAAGGGCTAACTTAGATGCTACTTTTTCCGTATATATTATGACCTAATCAGCTAATCTTTTAGTTATTTATAATTAAAATTTTATTAGAATTATATATATATGAAAAAATGTATGTAAACAGTTGTGTAGTGCACAATAAGGTATAACGACGGTTTTCCAGGGCTCTAGCGACGGTTTGTCCGTCGCTATAGATAGAATATCTATGGCGACAGACAAACCGTCACTATAGTCCTAAAAAACCGTCGTTATAGCCTACTGTGTAACTACACAACTGTGTAACTACATATAGCCCATACACACACACACATATATATATATATATATATATATATATGAGAAATGATCTATATTATGTACTTACTATGAAGTAAAAATGAACAAACACTATCATTAACATCCAATATAAGAATCAACGACTCAGATTAGAGCTAAAAAAATAGTAGCGGACGTATAGTAGTGGACGGAAATTTTTTAATTTTAATTTTGGGCGTTGATTCCTGTATTGGACGATAGAGATGACGTTTGTCTATTTTTGATTCATAAAAAGTACTTGTTATGGATCATTTTTCTATATATATAATCTGCTATCACTTTGGCACAAGTTACTCTACATAACTTATTAGGGTGTGAAGTGTGAGGGGGAGGTTATATCCTAATTCAAGTAATTAAGTTGATGTGGTATAAGTTGACATTTCACTCTCTTAGTTTTTGTTAATACTCCTATTATTTAGCTATCTAATAATTTTGATTTATTTAATAAGTCTTTTTATATATTGCGAAAATTTTCAACCGAATTAATTCTTATTAAAACTAAACCTACAAGTAAACACCTACCTGTCTCATCACATTCACATGGCAATTGCTGAGTAATGGGGTTGCTAATAAACAGAGGAGAGGAGTTGTGGTTGTACACCTAATTCAGAAAACAGAAAATAGTTGTTTGAAACTTAATTATGCAGTATTACTATGGCACATGATTTTGATTGATGACGAACACTAGCCGTCGGTAGCTTTATAGAATTATATATTTCAAATTATGAACGAGTTGACAAAATATTAAAGGATAATGCTTGTTATTTTATATTTTGATTTTTTAATTACAAATTACGTGAATAATTATAGTTAATAATATTTTAACATTGTATTTGATATAGTAGACAAATTTTATAATTCTACTCAATCTCGTGTATTAATATACCTCGCAATCTCGCAATCGTAATTCGATAGAAAATTCTGGTAATACATAATATGTGAACTTCTGGTTTCTATACTTGGGGCTTTATTTTTTAGACACCTGGCAAGATTACTTTTATGTTGAAAACTTAAGAATTACTCCATATTTAAATAAGTGTTGCTAGTAATATTGATATTCATGAATTTATCAAAGTTGGTATAAGTATTTCAAAGTTTGACTTTTACTAGTACATTTTTAGGACATTAACCCATACTCTTTCTACCAAACAAAATAAAGTCTGACTTTTAACTTTTTTAATGAATAGAAGGCGTATAACTTTTTATGCTAAGAAAATTCAATTTTTAGAGTTAGCATTAATAAAGAATAGTAAAGATATTTATACCGAATATTGATGTAGGGGTGATGCTTATACTAACAGTTCATCTTGAAAAATGATAAATAACTAAATAACTTTTGTTTACACACACAAGCATAAACATAAACGTGAATTGATGATTGTATTACATAAAAATAGAAGATAGTATTATATAATACCGACGCATGAAAAATAGCCTTCTATTCAAAATAAATATTTTTATTAAGATTCTAATATTAAATGAGGGTTTTATTAAATTATTAAACACTCTCATTTGGGAACAGAAGCTATAGATGGTTCTTATAATTGGGCTGACACGATGAACACGATGACTAGACTGCCTTTAAACCATTACCTACCAAGCAAGTAAAGAGATAAGCATGGAATAATAACAGTAAAACCAAAAGTTAGGCGACTGAAGTCATTGCTTACAGCCTTACATACATACCGCTGAACATAAAGTATTACTAGTATTTGTTTGGCGGCCGGCCTTACCGCTGAAAATAAAACGCCTAGTCTTTAAAAAATTGGACAAGTGGAGTAACTGAAAACCAAACAACCACCAACAGTGTTGAGAGATTTGGATACACCCCCCCTCCCCTGACCCCTCTATCCACTAATGACTAAACTAAATAAAACGAGAAGCATGTGCCACAAATATTATTATATATATATATATATATCTCCATAGGATAGGACCATATAGACAGAGTACAGTGTATTTAACAAACAAATTATGGGTAGCATACATTCAACGTGGGAAAAGAAGGGACTTTTATAATATTCTTTTGGAAACTTCGTACACGTGGTCCTGTGGAAGTAAACTCACATTTTTTTTTTTATAAAAAATTTAATTTTTGGTGGGTTGAGAATAAGTTCTTCATTATCAATTTAAAAAAATTTAAATATAAATTATTATTCTAAAGTTAACTTCTTTTTTTTACTTCAATAATCAAATAATTAAATTTTTAATTTTTACCGTCACGTCATAAATTAATAATATGATATGTTGACATGACATTTTAGTGCCTACGTATGAAGGAAAAATATATTTTAAAATTTTAGAAAATTATATTAATAATATATGAGTAGAAATGAGTAAGTAATATCACAAACATAAATGAAAAAAAATAAAAAACATAAAATCAAAAACACATTTCTATTTCATTAAGATCCAGCCAACGAAAAAATCAATTAACCAAAAAAAATCTACAAAGCTTATCTTCTTCTTCTCCACCTCAAACCCTAACATACAAGATCCAAAGCAAAAACATAATGTTACACAACATATTTTCCTTCAAATTCACACTCAACTATCATCTACAAATCCCAACCTCAAATATGGAGAAAAATATTTATAACATCCATAATTAACTCCCCTACCGAAAAATATGGAGGCAAGATTGGGTGTTGAAGAGGTGGAGATCGGAGAAAGAGAGCGGAATTAGAAATGGGTCAAAGTTTATGGTGGCGGTGGGGAGGTGGTGTCGTTGTCGGGGATGAAGGGGTGGCGGTGATGGGGAGGTTGATGGATTGGCGGCGGAGAGGATGTGCCCAGCCAGCGAAGTCGTCGGCGCCCATTTGGGCTTTTTTCGATTAGGGCTTTAATATTGAAAGGATGGTTTGACATATTTACCCTCCAATGTATAATGAATGTGAAAAGATATATAATATTTTTTTTTAATTACACATAAACTGAAGATGAGTCTGAATATTCAGGTATTCAGACGTCATCAATTTTTGATGCGGTAAGTTTAATTAAATAAAAGGGAAATTTTTTTTGTGGATAATCGAAATAAAAAAAAGGTAATAAATAATAATTTATATTTAAACCATTTAGACTATCTTTATTGGTCACGTAAGCAAGAAAGGACGTGTATATTCCAAAATATATCCAATTTCGGTTGAAAAACTGATGTATTACTTTAGATTTATATTTTTGCATTTAAATAGAGATGATATTCTCACCCAAAAAAAAGGTCATATTTTTTTAACATTATATTATATTCCTTTTGTTCTAATTTGATATATTTGTAAAACGACGATTTTTAAAAATAATTTTATGTTCTTAAATATAGTCTCGGAATTAGTTAATTATTCAGTTGTGGTAATTTGATATTAAAAATAATATTAAAAAAATAATGACAACTTAAAAATATTATGTCACTTTATAATCTTAAAATAGAAATATATATTTAATTTTAAAGGAAATTAAAAAAAATATATCTAATTTTAAAATAAAAGAAATAAAAATTTCACGGACATTAACAAAATACTCCCTCCGTCCCAAATTAATTGTTTTTCTAGGAATTTTTTAAGTCAAATTGACTATTTTTAAAATTAATAATTAAGCATATATAAATATATTTCTAAAATTATAAAAATTGAAATTAATAATAAATTGTATATACTTTCTTTTGGTTATAATATCTTCACCTATATGTTAGCAAAAATAATAAAAAAATTAGTTTTAAAAATAGTCAATTTGACTTTAAAAAGTCTTAGAAATGCAATTAATTTGGGACGGAGTGATAGTATATTTGAACCAAGGAGTTTTGTCCAGGAGCACCGCTCGACTAATGTTGGGGGAATCAAATCTATCCATGTTCTTTAAAATATACGGGTTCTTAATGGAACTAAAAAACAAAAGAATATTTTTAAATGTTGTGACAAAAATATATCAACTCTTAAATTAAGAGTATATATTATAATATAGTCTATAAATTGATATAAATGCATAATTTATTAATTAATGAGTTTACTTGTAACAAAAATTAACATATTTTTATTTCAATATATTTTCTTCTGTTTCAAAATTAAAAATATAATTTAATTTTTAAAGTCAAATGACGACATATTAAATTTTAAAATTGATATGATAAATTTACATTAATTTAAAATTTAATTTTTTTTTATTTAATTTTAAAAATTAAATTATATTTTTAATTTTGAAACAAAGAGTAAATCTTTCCCTCGATAAAATGGCACGAATTTTAGTCATCAGACTCAGTACCCTGCTGCCCGTCATACCAAACTTATAATAATAATAATCTAATCTAAATCTGAGATCACTTTATTCCTTTCTTTGCATAAAAGTTGAAAGTCCAACACATCTTACGGTTCAAGATTTGCTTCCATTTGCCCCTCCGACCAGTCAATCAGTCGAAAATACCCCTTAACTCAATTTACCCAGCAAAGCAATGACCTCACTCATTAGTAATCCTCTTCTCAACCTCCGCAGGGTTAATATCGTCCCTGAAAATAACCAAACACATTTAACCAATGGCAATTCCGTCCAAATAAAATTCCCTCACTCTTCAAAACTTGAATCGCCGACAGTAAGAAGATATTCAGGCCAAACTCAGACTCACGCTCACCGTTCTCCAATCCGGAGCGTGAAACTGAGCTCAGATATGGCCGCCAGCGAAGATCGGATCGCCAAAATTTCTTCCACTATTCGAGTTATCCCCGACTTTCCTAAACCAGGTAATAATATAATGATGTGTATGGAAAATGTATGTATTTGTGTATATATGTATCTAGCGATCAGATGGTTTGAAATCATCATGTATCTGTTGATTTAGGTGTATATGTATTTGTGTGTTTTGTTATGTATATGTGGAGGATGATTGAATTTGATTTGGGGGAATATTTTGGTAGGAATTTTGTTTCAGGATATAACGACGTTGCTGCTTGATCCGGCGGCTTTTAAGGACACTATTGATTTGTTTGTGGAGAGATACAGAGACAAGAATATATCTGTCGTTGCAGGTAGTTTGTTTCTTTTTACTCCATATATTTTGGATTTCAATGTATAGGTACAGTGACCAAAAAAAGAAAAAGAAAAAGTAGTATCATAGTCATCTTGGAATCTAACTAGTAAACTACTTTCAATGGGGTAAAATGCATCACTGAAGGTCAGTGTCAAGTCAATTTATCTGTTTGCAACTTCTATTATAAACACAAGGTTTTAAAATTCAAGAAAATAGGAAAGTTTGAGGATTTGAGGTTGTGGCTTTCTTTCCTAGTGCACTGTGTGAATGGATTATGATTTGTTAATCAATCTGATCACAGTAGATTTGTTTGGTGTTGTTTGAGCTCCAGGAAAACAAAAGTAGCAAATATATGGAGAAAACATATCTACTTATGATATTAAATTCCATTAATAACCCAAAATTTCCAATCCACTTTTTAACTTTTTGATGTATGTATCATGATAGGCATTATAAGACACCAAGACCGAATGGTTTTGCTTTTTGTGTTTGTGCATACTTCCTCCCTATTCACCAGGTAGCGTTTATAATTCATTTCCTTTGTTTACCCTGAGGGGTGACAAAATTTGTAATCAGGTTTGGAAATGACCTAGTAGATAAGATTTCGCTGAGGTGAGATTCCCTTCCTAGATAGATTAAATAAGTTTAAGGTAGTTCCACTTCTCTGGTCACATCAAATGGCCAGTTGTACCAGTAATAATGCAGGACAAGGTTTAGAAGGGATTAGGGAATAGGTAAAAAGAGGAAGAATAAGAGGGAAGAGGAGTTTTTTTAAATAGAAAAAGAAAATGCTGATTTTGTGACTGTGAGTTGATACCTTTAGCGACGGCAGAGTTGGACTTAGGGTTGTAGCAAGGGATGAACCATGCTTATTTATTTTCCTTTTTTAGAATTTCAAGTCTAATTACGGAAGTTTGGGTTGGTAATTGGTTATATACTTGTTAGAGGCAGTAGATGTCGGTCTAATATGGTGGTGGAAATGGACAGTTGTGGGACTGAAAAGGTGATTGGTTTGAGTTTTGATGTAGAGACATAACATGGGTGGTTGCTGTTTGTTGAAGATGATTTATGGACCATGGTTGAAATCAAATTATATCAGGTTTAACTTTGATACCAATTTAATGTAGGACTAGGTGTAGAAGAGATTAGGAATGGATAAAGAGAGGCAAAGACAAAGGAAGTGGGAGAAGCACCATGCTTGAAGGCTGCAATGGCATAAAACCTTTTCTCAAATCAAGATCCAATTCTCTAATTCAACAATTGAGGATTACATCAGTTTAAATAGGAAATATAAATCGCTAATTCTTGTATGATTTAGGAAATTTGATTCAACAACGAAATAAGCTCCTAATTTCTACCTACTATAATTAAAAATCTAAAATAAAATACCTGTTATAATTAAAAGATCTACAATACTTGCAATCAATTTATCCATTAGTCTTCCTGTTCCATTCTGCATCAAATAAGTTTTGGTTATTATGATGCATATTTTAGAATGAGTATAGTTACTGAACAGTTAACCATGCATTGTCATACATCTATATGTTTTTTCGGAGGGCTTTTTTGAATTCTTTTAGAGACTCATTTTTTATGTAATGCTTTGGACCCCCTTTTACTTAGATGCTTATTTCTAGGGCCTTAGATTGCAAACTTTTTTATATTGTGATTTATTGCACTCGTTTCAGTTCCCCTTTTTAAGTTGCAGAGTATTTTCCAAGTGCTAAGCTTAATATTTGTGGTGACTACTGTCTCACATTTAAGTTAAGGTTCCAAACAACTCGTGCAATCAATACATATAGTTGACTTACACTGGACTCGCCCAAAACTGTAGAGGTGTAGTGCACATTGACTTTGTAAGAGCATATTAAGACATATTGGGCATGCAATTTACCTGAAGAAGCACAATGATAATTAAGCAAGACCTCTTCTGATCAGAGGCATGTCTTCTTTTGGTTTTTGGGCTCCTGAAAAGTCCAGAAAACACCTATGTGATTCTGAAATTTAAGAGTGAGTTTAATTGGCCCCTTCTTATATAATGATGTGATAAGCAGTTGGCAGGGTTAGACGCACTAGGTGAGAAGTGACCTTTATTTTTTTATCCATTTCAAAGGTCTCCTCCAACAATCCGCTCTTTTCTTTAGCGGCCAGAGAATTTCCAATGAGAGATGATGGATTCAGAGGAGAATGTTGACGTGGCCAAATTGACCTATATTCATATAGGACCCATAGGCATATTGTTTTTTCTCCCTCCCTAAGAATATTCCTTCTAAGATGGTGTTACTACAGCTCATTGAAGTCCATGCTCTAAATTTGGGTACCTGATTCATCTCAGCTTGGGATCTCATATGCTGAGTAATAGAAAAATGATCAAAAATCATTCTAATGATGTGAATTGTTTAATTTTCTTTTTCAGTTATATAAGATTTAGTAGAATGAGTCGGTCAAATATGAATACTTATAGGGTCGAAAATTATTTCTATGAGGATCATTCTTCAAAAGAAAGACAACATTGCTTTCCCTGCTCGAAACACATCATTTAAGATTCTCATTCTCTATAATCACTCGGTTACTGTGGAAACTTAATCACATGACCTTTTGATTTTTTTAATACAAGTAAAAATAAAATAAATCCCCTAGAAGCACCAAAAAGGGTGTGAACCCAAGTACACGTGCATAAATATGCGGGAAATAAAAGGCATAACGAAGCCCCAAACAAACCAATTCCCTGCCCTACAGAAGGACCTCAAAAAACTACTTACACTAGGTTCCTAATGCAAACTCTCTAAAAAAATCCGCAAATTGCACAATTTAACCTGAAAACACGTCATGAAACCATCAAAGAGAGTGTTTAGAAAATAAATAAAATATGAGCAAAAGGTTCCACTTTTCCTCCCAATATCAACTGTTTCACTTCTTCCAAATTGTCCATCAAACACTTTGTGACATCAACTCCCATTTTCTCCGTTCCTTTGCCGCCTTCATGCGGTGCCAGGCCTGTTGCGTTTTACTTGCCTATCTCGACATCACCAAGGAAAAGCCACACAATAAATACACTAGCAAATAGTCTATCGTCTTGGATCCGCATATGACATATCACATACCTACTTGCAAGCTGGTGACGTTTCTTATGCAAATCATTCTAAGTTAGGATCCCACCCTAAGCCACCGTCTAGGAGAAAAAAAGAAACCTTCTGTGGTGCCCAGGCTCCAACTATTTCGAGAACTTAAATTTTTATTAATGTTCTCTTTTTGCTTTTGCTAATGACATGCTAACATTGATATAGAAGTAAAGGATCTACTATTTGAGACTGTGATACTGTGCTTAGGCTGTTTATGACAAGTAATATTTAAATTATTTTTATTTGAACTACTAGTAAGTCGTATATTGTGTTCCGATGTTGACATGGTGCAGGTATTGAAGCAAGAGGTTTCATATTTGGTCCTCCAATTGCATTGGCTATTGGCGCAAAATTTGTTCCGATGCGAAAACCCAAGAAATTGCCTGGTATATTTTTTGACACCCATGTTATACACTTGAACTATTTCTACATACATTACATATTGGCCAAGGAAGAATCCTCGATTATTGTGTACAGCAATGCAATTCTTGCTCAGAAGTATATTTGTTTTTTTCCCCGTAAATTTCAGCTCATCTGGTATTTGTTTTGCCAATACAGAAAGGAGCTAATAGTTGCTTTCTTGGTATTTGTTTTAAATAGAATAACAACATACTCCTCTTAAAGAACGAACCATTCTTTTGGATTATTATTATACTTCCTTTGTCGATTACTTTATTGACAACATATTTTGTTAGGTTTATCTTTATTAATCTTTTGAAGCACATAAATTGCAATCGCCATCTCCAAGTCGTTTTCTTATTTCTTCCTCATTACACATTGATACGTCACATCAGTGTGTCACTATGTTTTGTACTCCAGATATAACTAAACAAAGCATTTATGTAATATGAAAATGTGGACCTTTATGAAATGCACCTTGCTGGTGTAGTTGAATTCGTGAAAGACCTTGCATACTTTTTCCTTTTAGATTTGCTCATATTTTTTTAGAAAGGTCCCTTATTATTACCGATATATATTTTGTACTGTCATTATCCAGTTATCCACTCGAGGTTATAGTGGGATGTCAATACCTTGATTTAGGGCATTAATGCATCAGGATCATCTGAGGTTAGGTATATATTTCCAGTTCCCAGGGTACTGATAAGTTGTTCCTTATTTGATTTTTCTAATATACCATTGCTGGAGTTAAACTATATTAGAAGACTTGAGTTGACTTCTTAATTTACATCAATCCAAAAGTTGGCTTTGGATGACTAATATCTATTTCACATCTAATCTAGTCTCTAGTTGTATACTATCTTCTTCTTTTTTTCTTTCCGGAAACTAGGATTTATAAACTGATTTTCGCATACATATTACATACTTCTGTTTCTGGAAGCTCTTTTGACTTTACAACGTCAATGATTTGAAGAATTTTTAGATCTTTACTGCAAGTTAACTTTCTTAAACTATCTTGGGATGTGATATGGTTTATCGCGATGCAGGAGCACATTGACAAGGATTTTTTTTAAGTGCATTACAAGTCGTGAACTGACACTTTGAACTTTCTGACAAGTGTTTATCTTATCCCAGAAGTCTATGCAATTTTCAAATCAATAATTGTAATGTTGGACATTGCTTGACAGACTCTACAACATGTGACCAGCAAAACTTGGATTTCTGAATGACTTTCTGGCTTTCTGCTAGCAAAAACAATGTATATGGAAAAAAATAAAATTGAGGCCTACTCTGAAGTTATGAAAATTTCTTGCTATATGTAGCTAAAAAGTTAATTCATGAAGTGAGGTCATAAAATTTTTATTATTTAACACACACGGAGAAGTTAGGAGTTATTATAATGTGATTTACAGTCTTTAGTCATCTGCACACAAAGACGCCCCCATGTCACACGACTAATTATATTTATGCTTATTGTGCTCAAGCCTATGAAATGCTGACTTATCACCTATTTTTAATTTGTAACAAACAACATACTACACTTGTATACTACGTTTGAATTGAAAGAATGGAATGAGTGAAGAAATGGAATAGAGAAGGGAATGGAATGGTGAGTGGAATGATTCATTCCACTCCTAGTTGGAATGAGTCATTCCATGCCTTCCCCTAAGGAATAAAATCCATAAATTTGAGAGAAATGATAATATGATTCATTCCATTCCAATAGAGCAACAAAACACAATATTTTTCCTTCCATAAGAATAAGTCATTTCATTCTCACCCTCATTTCTCCAATCCAAACATAGCAGTAGAGTATTAAGTTTGCCCCTTCATAAAAAGTAATTTTTGGCATACAAAAGACATTTTTTTTGGTTCCTGCACGGCTATTCTTTTGTTCAACTCGTCCCACTGACTTTTTATGATCATTATTTCTCCATACATGGTATCTTCATTTGCTGTGAAACAAGTTGTTTATGCTTAAAGAAGTGAATCAATTTACAAATTCTTCTTTTGTCTTTTATGATCTTTTGCCGGGTCTATATGTGGTGGCCTAATGTCCCCCATAAATAAGCAGAATATTTGTGCCAACCATTGATTGGTGTCATCACATAGAGGAGTTGGATTATTTTGATGCTCCCAAGGATAAACTCCTTTTAACCTACTATGAGTGCTTAGTGTTCTGGTCATTCTTTCAGGGGAGGTTATTTCAGAAGAGTATTCCTTGGAATATGGAACAGACATAATGGAGATGCATGTAGGGGCTGTACAAGCAGGAGAACGTGCCTTAATAATAGATGATCTCATCGCAACTGGAGGAACCTTATGTGCTGCAATGAGGCTGCTTGGTAGTGTGTTTATATGCGATTATACTGGAATTTGTATATTAATGCTCATAACTGAATTAATACATTATTCTGTCTTTTTTCTTTTGACCTCCTCACCCCTTCTCAAGGGCATATTATAGGCTGATGAGGTCAGGAAATCCCCATCAGATCCTTACATATTCCCACCCCCAACAGAAAAATAAACAAATATGAAATGACCAAAATATGATTTAGAATTAGGAATTAATATTTAATATATACCATAATTTGAAAACTTATGCCCAAAGTAGACCTTGATTGACTGGCCATTCCTTGGAAAAGTGCTCAACTGATATCGTATTGGAGTAACAAGGCCATGGATGGTGATTGTTGAAGGGCTTAATTGCCAAGGTCTTTGGCCTCCTGGAGATATTTAAAACATGATGTATTTTGAACTCCTTATTATCACTTCACCCTTAATTTCTGGTGGAGATGGATATGAGTCGACCCCTTTTTGCACACAGTTGCTAGAAACTATTAATATAATTAAAACATTAAATGACCTTTTTGCAGCAGATTTGCTTGAGAAAACTTTTCTAATTGTACGACTTGTTCAATGTTACCCTCTTGTAGTCAAGTTCTCTAATCTGCTATTGGTTGGTTCTTATTTTGTTTGTCGCAGAGCGTGTTGGGGCTCATGTGGTCGAGTGTGCATGTGTTATTGAATTGGCTGAACTTAAGGTATTGCACTAATTCAAAATGACAATCTGCATCTTAACATGTTTTACTCCTAACGTAAATTGTCTTCAATTTGTGCACTATAATCCGTCATTCATGAATATTGACCCTTTTTTTTTCCTTTTTAAAACCTGCTATGATCTGAGAAAGTATGAGTTCTGCTCCTTCAACATGTTTTCATTATGTATAGCAATTAGCATATGGATGATTTGATGGCAGCAAGCAGTATTAGAAATGTCATTGGCTCCAAGTAATTAAGATCTCTAAAGATTCAATATATTGAACAGTGGACACTACCAATTAACTTTGAATAGTTAATATGTTACTTTTTATATATTTTGGTAGAAAATAAAAGTGCATTGAATGATGATTAAATATTCAAGATACTAACAAACGAAGGAGAAACAAGATTCCCTATATTCCGATGGGAAATCAGATCTAACAGGTTTGTCATTTGTGTAATAGTTACAAAAATGTAATCATCATAAGGTCAATTTTGATATCAATATCACTAAAAAACTGCATCCAGCTGAACAACAGAAGGAAACTTCTGGGTATTAAGATTTGGTTGGTAATGTTGCCAAGTGATTGCGAATTTTATGTATATAGCAACATCTTGATTTAGAAGTTATGCATACAGTTGAGTTTTGAGTAAAATATTTGATTTCCAAGAGACATCAATGAACTACATTCATTTTTACAAGGGTTAAATACATTTATATCCCTCGAAGTATGACCCCTTTTACACAAGTGACCCTAATCTTCAAAACCTTATAACAACATCCTTCAAGTACACTTAAGTAAACAAAAGTGACCCTAAAACCATTTTCGGCCAAAAAAAATGACTGCATTGCTGACGTGTCACGGGGAAGGCTTATATTCCGTGTATTTTTATAATTTTAAATGTATTTCATTGTATTTTGTCATTAAAATAAAATTAATACATGTATATATCCATTTTCTCTCTAAGCATTGAAACCATGTCTAATCAGAACAATACCACCAGATCGTCAATCATGGAACCAAAACCCCAACACTCACTTCACCAAATCACAGAAACCCCGACCCACAAGCTCCTCCTCAAACAATGGTTAAAAGAAGAAGAATTAATCCTCAACAGAATCAATTCAAAACAAACCCAAATCGATTCGACTCGAAAAGAAATTACCCAACTCTTCTGCTGCTTCTTCTTCTTCTTCCATTCTACAACTCTGATTCTCCTCTTCACATCAATTCAAAACAAACCCAAATTGATTCGACTCGAAAAGAAATCACCCAACTCTATTGCTTCTTCCTCCTAATCCATTTTATAGCTTTGATTCTCCTCTTCACTTCATTATCCTCATCCCCAAATGGCGGATCTGTATTCGGATCCTGCCACAAATCTTGGATCCCATCACTCTGTTCTGTCCTCTGTTCTTTAGGGATAATTTGGGCCGTCCATTACAAAATTGAGGTGGAGGGGCACTTGGAGAAGATGCTGGAGAGAGAAAAAGAGGATGAGAAATTATTGGGAAAGTGTGGAGGAATTGAAGAAAAAGTTGAAACAACCCGGGTCAAATCCCGAGTCCGGAACAAATCATGGGTCAAATCCCAAGTCTGAATCAAATCAAATCCATCTAAACAAGGCCTTAAACCACTAGTCCAATAGTATTTTCTTGGGTCATCTTAGTCCACCATAAGCTCATCCAAAAGGTCATGAATGAAGGTACTATTATTAGTAACTTAATTCCTTATATACAGATAAAAAATTTTTTCATATCTTTCGATGGGGGACTAGGGTGTTACAAATTCCCCCACTTAAATTTCTGATGTTCCCGTCAGAACCGACCACACACATGGTCCACAGATATTTGCCTCTCTAGCCACTGTAGGATAATACTAGCTAGTTTTGTGTCCCCACCTCTGGACCTCTCTCCATTGTGGGATAATACTACTAGCCTTCGTGTCCCCACCTCCAGCAACCCCGATCGGATGGCCCGATTTGAGCTTTCGGGAGTCGGTTCTGATACCATATGCCCGATCCGAGCTTTCGAGAGTCGCCTCTGATACCATATGAAATAACCTAGGTCAAATCTTGAGTCCGAAACAAATCATGGGTTAAATCCCAAGTCCGAATCAAATTAAATCCATCCAAATAAGGCCTTAAACCACTAGTCCAATAGTATCTTCTTGGGTCATTTTAGCCCACCAAAGGCTCATCCAAAAGGTCATGACTGAATGTACTATTGTTAGTAACTTAATTCCTTATATACAGACAATTTTTTTTCATATCTTTCGATGTGGGACTGGAGTGTTACAAACTCCTCCGCTTAAATTTTTGATGTCCCCGTCAGAACCGATCATACACACCGTCCACAGATCTTTGCCTCTCTAGCCATTGTGGGATAATGCCGGCTGATTTCGTGTCTCCACCTCTGGACCTCTTTCGAGTATGAGATAATACCATCAGCCTTCATGTCCCCACCTCCAGCAACCCCGATCGGATGGCCCGATCCGAGCTTTCGAGAGTCGGCTCTGATACCATATAAAACAACTCGGGTCAAATCCCGAGTTCGGAACAAATCATGGGTTAAATCTCAAGTCTGAATCGAATTAAATCTATCCAAAAAAGGCTTTAAACCACTAGTCTAATAGTATCTTCTTGGGTCATCTTAGCCCACCATAGGTTTACCCAAAAAGTCATCATTGAAGGTACTATTATCAGTAACTTAATTCGTTGCAGTAGTCTCGTGTAAGGGATATGAGACTGGGCTGTTACAAAAGTGGAGTTATCTTGTATTGGAAATGTATTTAGTAAATAAACCGTATATTATAGTGGTCATATAGTGGTCATATACGGTCAAACTGTATTCTATTGGTTGCCCGGTAACACGTCAGTACTCAAGCAATTTTTATTGTTGAAAATGATTTTAGGGTCATTTTTGTTTACTTAAGTATACTTGGAGGATGTTAAGGTTTTGAAGATTAGAGTCACTTGTGTAAAATGAGTTATATTTCAAGAGACAGAAGTGTATTTTAACCTTTTTTACAATCACGAGACTTTGTTTGAGTTCCCTGTTTAGATTTATAGATTGTAGTCTCTTTACGCTCTTCGTTGGGTTCTATGTATTAGTGTATCATTTCTATGTATTAGTGTATCATGTCAATGGAATTGCATACTCTTTACGCTCTTCGTTTGGCTCTATTATGTCAATGATCTTTAAGTCCTCATCCTGTTGTTTTAGTACTAATTCGTAATGGTTCGTTTTCTGGCCTTAATTTAGGGTCGGGATCGATTAGGAGAGAAGCCTCTGTTCGTGCTTATAAGCTCAACTTGATATTGGATTCTACTATAAAACAGCTGCTTATTGCTATTCGAATTTGTAATTTTTAACAGTAATTTCATATGCGGTATAACAACAGGCAAAAGGATTTTTTAGTGATGCTGGGAGAATTATGGTTAGTAATAAAGGGTTTTCAGTGGTGAATTGATGCAAGAATTATATGCGATTTTTATGATTGAAATGTATCTAATATCCATATACCTGTTCTGAGACAACTAGATATTCTGCAATCTGTGTAGAGATCAAGAAAATGCTACTTTTAGTTCCATGAGATAGTAACGTAGTGAAAATAGAAAGAACTCTTGCGGTGGACAGAATTCTGATCAATAATACTTGCCTATAACTTTAAAATCTACTAGTCACAAAAAAATTAAAAATAAAAAAATAAAAAAATAAAAAAATTAAATATATAAATTTTAAGTCTAGTATCAAGCATACGGCTAAAAATATAGTGCAACTGAATGTTGATAAAGCTACTATATTATTATTTTACATATCATTTCCTTTTCCTTCCTCTCATTTTTTGGAGTTTCGAATATAGCTTTGGTTTCATGTTGGCATTTAGCTCTAAAAATTTAATATCATAAATTTTTAGAGCTATTAAATTTGACAGAGAAATAAAAATAGAAAACACTTGGGAGAGAAAAGAAGAAGGCTTAATCAATTTTCACATGCATCTTTTGGGCTACAGGAAGCCTGAAAATTTTCAAACTAATATATAGCACATGTCCAGGAAAAGCAAAGTGAAAACAATATTGATCCACATGCTGGGGATGCTTAGTTTATGTCTTGGCTAAAAAATATATATAGAAATGGTGGCATGATAGTATTCAATCAGTTAGGAACAAAAGTCTTGATATATTAAAAAATTTATGTCACTTTATAGATTAAAAATAGAAATGTTTTTCTAATTTTAGAACGAACAATAAGATCTCTAATTTTGGACGGAGAGAATAAAACTTTAATTTCTTTACAATTTACTTCGAATTTTGATTCTCCCATCTTTTATACTGCTTCCTGTCTCATTAGTTCAAAGAAGAATTTTGAGATTTCTTCAAGTTGCTTGCAGTGATTTGGATTTATTCAATGGTACCTACAGCAATCTTGCGACATAGTTGTATCATGGAGTACTATTGAATTTTACCTACAACAATCTTGTGATTTTAAGAGGGGATTAATTAAGACTTAAGGACAGTGTGTTAATATAGGTCTCTAAACCTTTCTGTCTGCAACTTCCAAGTTTTTCTTTATTCTGCATTTTGCTACCATCAGTTTCTGCAACGAATTCCCCAACACAATATATATATATATATATATATATATATATATATATATATATATATATATATATATATTCACACTCTCTCATTTACTTATTTTTGATGGCTTACATTTACTCCTTCCATTGCAGAATTAGAGATGTATTTGTGAAATAATTTTTAAGATTTTTTTAATTTTTTAAACTTATTCATAATATTGGCTAGAAATGTAGTTGTTATAATATTCGGTCAAGAATAAAAGTCGTAACATTTGTCACGAACTTTATGTCATTTCACAGTTTAAAAATAAAATTATATCTTTAACTTTAGAATAAACAAAATTTTCTTCTCTCTAATTCTCGAAACGAAGGAAGTAATTTCAATTTCTTTAGTTATGTGATATTTTCCCCTCTCAGAGATAATATTATAGAGTGATTGCTAATTAATGATAACTATCTAACTACATGTAATATTACATATTTTCAAGGAAAAATGATAATGTCAATAAATGTTCTCCCTTATACCCCTAACAGTTGGTAGACCGCGTGAAATATTCAAAAGGTCATACTTTAAGTTTGTTGACTAGTTACGCATGCCCTTCCAGACCACATACTAAACTGAGATTCCAACTATAATCGCATATAATTAATGTCATAAACTAATCAGTATTCTGCACACACACACACACACACACACACACACACACACACACACACACACACACACACACACACATATATATATATATATATATATATATATATATATATATATATATATATATATATATATATACAGTTAATTCATATATAAGTCAACCAACCGAAAACTAAAATATGTACTTCTTGCCATAAATGGGACGGGGTCCCTTGGTCTCTCTTATTTAATTTTCAACATTTATTAACCATTAATTTATATAGTTTATAATATTTCCATGAAGCTTATTTAGTTTATTTATAGAAATAAATCTGACTATCTAGTAAATTATAGACACTGGCAATACATGTATGCAAATTCATGGTGTTGACATATATATGTCATTATTAGATGAACTTAAGTAATTCAACTAAAAAATCTTAATTGGGGGTTAAGACTCATTATTTGACAAGTTAGCAAATATCAATCTATTAATATTGCTTAATAGTGATGCGATGGCGACATATATGCAACTCTTAATGATTAGAAGAGCCGTAACATTTTGGACCAGGATCCCTCCATTATATCTATATTTTTCAATTTCTCTCGATACAACTTCAGGAACACGAATATTACTTTTAGTAATAGTAGGAGCGATACATTTAGTGACGAATTTTATTGTGTCATTAATTACTTAATTACGATGAATTTTATTATTTTACTAAATGTAATACTTTTTTCATTCCAAATTATAAGATCAATATTGACTTTTGAAAAGTTAATTTTAAACATTTTCAAACTCAAAATTGACATGAATTCAATTAATTAATGTCAATATAATTATGAATATTATAAACTATATGAAAGGTACTACTAGTATAAGATTTACTATTTTCAAAACTTAAATGAATCATGACAATTTTAAATTTAAAAATATCTCAAATTGATTTTTAAAAAGTCAATAATGAACTTATAATTTGGATAGAGGGAGTATATAGTAGAGGAAATTAAAGGATAGGTGTATTTGGGGAGCCTAATCCTAATATTTTTAAGTAGGAGTATATTTTTATTACTTAATTATATA
Source organism: Aralia elata (assembly GCA_034770075.1). Classification (NCBI taxonomy): domain Eukaryota; kingdom Viridiplantae; phylum Streptophyta; class Magnoliopsida; order Apiales; family Araliaceae; genus Aralia; species Aralia elata. The sequence goes on along the minus strand of CM068385.1, from coordinate 85,307,546 downwards.
TGGCCTCAGATGGAACTCATATTGAAAATACTCCATTAGTGTTCTCGATAACAATCTTTACTAGAGAAGCCAAATATCAACCACAGATGCAAAAAAAAAAAAAAAACTAATTAAATATGTATTATCACATTTAAATATGTAAAAAAAATAATATTCTTTTATGCATACTTATTACAGACAACATTGTACTAATTATCCGCAGTGATACTGTTTAATGATCACTTATCCATGGATGACAAAAGTTCTAAATAATTAAATCAACAATAAAAATGTTTATTTATTAATTAAACACATGCACACAAAGAGACACTAGTCGTGTGCACCTCATGTATATGTAGGATATGTTTTTCTTGTAGGTGTATATATTGTGTGGATTTGACTCTTCTAGAGTTCTTAGAATATTCACTATATTTTGATTAGAAACAGAGCCTATCACAAGAATATTTTTTTTAGTGGGATGATAGTTCTGAAAAGAAATATTGCATATCCTTTCTTTCATCTTGAGAGAAATCCGATTGATAGAGCTAATTTAAAACCCTCCGGTAAAATAAGAACTACCCCTAAATTCAAAGCCCCTTTTTACCATTAGCAAGAACTTGTTTTAGTTGGATATCATAAGGGATTCGAACAACTATTTTAAATACAATATCAGAAAGTACGGCTTGTGGAATTTCAATATCCACGGCTACATCATGAATTTCTCTAAATCTCAGCCCTATATTTAAGATTAGTGGCTAACAAATTGACACATAATATCAATTATTAATTAATATCCACATCATCCTACACATCACTTTCTCTCTCTATTTGTTTGTTTCCTTAATTCTAGGACTCCTTTCTTTCCTTAACAATCACTGCCTAATTCAATCTTACCTTAAATTTCATGGCTGCTGAAATGAAGAGAGAAAATGAATATGAAAGAAATACAAAATTATTAATTTGAACAAACGCTTCTCCTTCATCAACAGTAATGGTGGTGTTATTACTGTTATATATTCAATTCACTAAAATCAAAGTTTAGTTTTATATCAATGAATTGAAATTTATTATTTGTGTTGTACAATATAGTTTTATTAGCTGTAGTGTGACTTTCTTCAAATTAAGGAAATAGTTGTTGTAGTACTCTCTTTTAACTTAATGACCTACTTGGCATATATTATAATGGAACTAAGACCAATGCTTTTGTGCTGATTCCTGAAATTTGGTTTATGTTTTTCACGCTGCTTTAATTATATTCAGTGAGTTTCCAGGGAAGAAAGAGGGATAATGAGAGACAATGCCGATAAGGATGATGCAGAGAAAAAACAGGCTGATAGTTGTTAAAGGAAAGAAGGGTAATGATAATTATAAGTTCGGTGACAAAAGATGACAATAAAAAATTAGATATAAAATGATGTGTCGGATTATAATTAGTGGATATCTCATCGTACATGGGTGAGTTCAATAGTTATAATCAATTATAACTACTATCCACATCTTTTTGTATCCAATCTTTTGTCACCAAAATATTATTGAAGAAAGAAAGAATCAGAGTATTAGTTTTAAGTAAATAAATAAATGGAGACTAGAAATAGAAAGTGATGCATAGGGCAAGGTGGATATTAATTAATGATTAACATTATGTGTCATTTTTTCAGCCATTATTGATCGGGCTGAAATTTAGAGAACTCTCCAATGTAGGTTATCCTAGGAACTCTAGAAGAGTCGATCCATTGTGTTTAATCAAAGTCCAACTCCTATCACTTGAACAACTAATTATTCTCCTCCAAACTCGAATAAAACATAATAAATCAGTGTGAAATCCACAAAATATATACTATAAGCTTTAATAGTCCTATCTTGTTTTTCAAAAACAGAGCAATTAATCATGGCTTTTCAAAATTTAAATTTATCGTATATGCTAGGGTTAATAATTACAATGAAAAGTAATAGAAAAACAAAAAGAATTAATCATAAGAATTTAATAGGGGTTTCTAAAAGCCAAATTTCTGGCATTTACAACGTTCAAAATTGTCTGCACCCCCATCTTTTCTCGGACCAATGATTTCAAATTGTTCTCTTTAATTTGACAGTGCTGGAATTCTGCAACGTCCTCAATAAATCTCTGATTAATTATCTGATAATCATTATTATCTAGCTCTAGTTAATTATCCTTTTTAGTTATTACTAATATATATAAGCTAATACTGCCTTGTTCCCCACGTTAACATTGATATTGTTACTCCCCCGTCTAGGGTTCTGGTTGTGGTCTCTCTAGATTCTTCAAAGCAGCTCAGATTACTGTTATCCCTTCATCATTACAATGGGGTGGGTTGGTTTTTAATTTTTTTCCCCATCACAACCATCGTCTTGGGTAGTTCCCTCTTTGATATGAACGTCTAACCAAGCGAGAAGTGACAAAAAAACAGAAAGACTAAACAAACGTAGTAGTCAAATTAACAAACACGTTTAAAAGAGTATTAATAATACCTTAACCGTAAAGCAATAACTAAAAAGAACTGTTATATATATATATATATATATATATATATATATATATATATAAACAGTTTACTAGAAATCCAAAGTGAGCCCAAAATATAAGGGTTCGAAACATAAAACAACCCAGAAAAAGGTCTTCCAGGTAGATTTGGTCCTCAAATACGGCCTCAAACCGGCTTATCCAATTTTTGAACTACGTAGTTGGAGTTAAAGAAGAGTTTTCCGAATTGTATTTGTTCGTTTTCCAAGTTCTAACTAACTGTGTTTCAAAAGTTGGACTACATGCATGCATAATTATTAGTATGCATAATTTCTAAGGTGCTTATATTAGTTGTATTAGTTAATAGTGTAGGGTTGTAAACACTAGTTGATGACGCTTTAAATCATGCCAACTCGGATTTGTAGTCAGAAAAAAAAAAGATCATTTAGGTTAAGAACATCCACTCACTAGAGATCGTGTTTAGATAACACCTACACTAGCTGAGTTTTCAGCTTATCAAATTTGTGGGTAACGCGCGTATAAGTGAATAAAGTATATTTCTTAATTAAATAACTTTTTTTTTCAACCTGAGATGTGGAAGATGAAATGACGTTCACTTTATTTTAAAATTTTATTTAATATATAAGCCATCTTTTCTTTACACATTAACAAAGATCAAGGCTTTTTATGTGGCTTAATAAGGCAGCTGATAGTGACAACACTGCAATTCTTAATGCTTAGAATACCACCTCTTAAATTTATTTATTTTTTTGAAAAAGCACTTCTTGAAACTTGGTATATATTCATTATACTCCATAATATTATTAATTGAGTATATTCAATTAAATATTCCCATGGATTGAGTGTGCTCATTATAAAATTAACAGTTTTCTTTTAATTATTTTATAATGTAACATCTTTGAAGTTTTGAACTTTAGAGCTCTTAAGTGATTAGAGAAGCCATATACATCCTATAGTCTTTAATAGTTCAGCTATTAGTTTACTAAGTCATAAGTAATGACATGGCGTCTGATGAAGGCCAAAAGTTAATTACAAGGTATAATAAGCAAATTTAAATAAAATAATATATTAAAATATATTATATTAGTACCAAAAAATAAAGAGATTATATTATACATGTATGGCTCTTTTCGGTCACTAATTAATAGCAAATGATATCCTAGCTTAGTTTTGTTGCCTGCTCTCCAGAGAAAGCTCATGTAATTAAGAAATAGGTATATATGCTCCTTGGTTAAGAAGAATTAATTAGGTTCTATATCTTATTATAATGTTAACTACGTACCAAAAAACTAGAACATCACTTATTATCGAAAAAGTTAAAATACTTTTTATTTCAAGTGAAAAAAAAAAGAGATGATCAAAAGAAAAGGAACAAAGGAAAGAATCGACAAGAATATAATCTCGAACAGAAAATCGTAAGTAAAAAACTAAAAATAGAAAAAGTAACGAATGACAAAAAAATAAAAATAAAAAATAAAAAATGAACGTGTCGAGGATTCTCCCTCCATCAGTCTGTTTAATTTGTTCCCATAGTGAAGTTCCTGATGGCGCAATGATATGATGAGCAAGGATCTTATTGGTAATCAGTTAGTGGTCAAATGTTTCAAATATGAGTTAAAGAGTTAAAACCATGCGAACTCCTAAGTCAATAAAATAAAAAATAATATAGATTGGTGATATCATGACGGACCCAAAATTTTTGATAATGGTGGACAAGATTTAAATTTTAAATTTTTTTTACACATTATAAATTAAATTAGTGAAGAAGAGATATATCTACATTTTAGAAGGTATCTGGCTGATATACCTTACATGATTAATATGTCAATATTTAACGTTTTATTAGATTTTTTAACTATACAGATATAAAAATCTTACAAACATATTTCAACATATGAATTTTTAATTAAAAATTATATAAAGATATATACAAGTAAAAAATCACAATATAAATATTTATCAAAATTACATATATAAAAGCCATTACGAAATCATTGTTTCGAGAAGTTAGAAATTGCTTCATAATTTCCTTGCGCAAACATATTGACACATATATCAGGCCCTTCATAGTCTATCAGTCAAAATTACTTGATTAAGGGTGGTGAATATTTTCCTTTACTCCTACCACTATTAGGCCTATACTAATAACCTCTTCAAAAAATTTATGGGTGGTCAAATATTGACCACCCTTGCCCTTTACTAGGTCCGTCCATACTATCTTTTATTTGGATGAAACCCATGAAAGGTTACGTTACAATCTTATGCTAGTAAATATTAGAAAGAAAACAACCAATGAAAGAGTAATAGCTAGCTAGGGAATTTGTGAATTAATATTGACTTTCTTAAGATATTATATAAATATAATATTATTTCTTTTTTAAAATAATTCATATAAGAATTTATTCCAATATCCTTGGGTAAAGTATATATAAATATTATATACTTAAACCACCTCTTTTAATTCATTACACAAATTATTCTCAACAATTTTATTACCTCGTGTTATAATTACATATATATATATATATATATATATTACTTTGCAAATAAAAAAAGAATTTGTGAATTAAGCAATTTATGTAAGAGATGTTTTTTTTTTGCAATAAATTAAGATTGAAATAAATTAAGGATTAACACGTTAAGATGAAACTTCTTCTCTCGTATTCTTTTGTAGAATATCTTTCAAAGAATCACTACGAACTAGTTATGAAAGTTAAAGAATATATTTAGGAACTACTTAGCATGCATTTATATCATGCATTTTTTGTTATTATATATGATTACAAATTTATATTAATATTAAATAATAACATAAATAAAAAAAATAAAAAAATAACTCATATTATTTTTTTATTTTTTCATTTATAATTTCATTTTAATCGCAATTCAAATTTATTACGATTAATCCACGTATAAATCATTTCTCTTTTATTTTTTTCAATATTTAATTTCTTTCAATAGTACATACTGATCATGGTTAGCTAGCTAGGAGACGTGTCTCAATATTGTACTACTACGTGTCCTTTCGGGGGAGGCTCAGGTAGAATAAGTTGAACTCTAGGTAGTTTGATGAGACAAAACTAGCTGTTACCTTTAAACTCTTGTTTATGCTGAAAAGGTGCAAACTCGGATGCCAGTGATATACTATTTTATAGCTATTTTTTGTACCTCTTCGGTCTTAAAAAAGAAGCCCTAATCGTAACCCTACCTAGCTAGTCGTGCAAACCAACATAATTTCCAAGCCAACAAAATCTTATTTTTTTAGGGTTTCCAATTTTTTTATTGTTCCGGTTTTTTAGATTTTATTCCATCCATTTTAAGTTTTATTTAAGTTTTAGAATTCCCTTCGCATAAAGATCGTGCGATGGCCGGTGCATCCTCTAAAGTACAATATTGAAGATTAATACCTAATACAACTCTCTTTTGAAGTACAACGTAGATAAAAATCTTTTCAATATATATTTATGTTCTATATCTATATATATCATATATAATTTTATATATCTATTTATATATTGTATATATCGTAATCAGTCTCTTTTGGACGCGTAGGATCGAAAGCACGAGAAGTGCCGGAATCTATGGTGTGAATTAATTAGCAGTTGATTAATTGACTAAGTTCAGGTAATCACAGTATTGCATGGCATATATATCGTCTTGGGTTTTTGAGTTTAATTTTGATCTCCCATTAATCTTAAAACCAAGATATCACAGCTGGGTACTAGTGCTCTCATAGATATTATTCTTGACAGGTATATTATTTATGATATCTCTTTGGTTATTTTATGGTCATTATTACATATATAATATACCCTACCAAACTTTATATATATATATATATATAGTAGTTTCACTTCACAAGCCCTAAAGATTATCAAAATTTACAGTACTTTTGAGGAAAAGTCGAAATTTTTTGCATGAAAATAATATCACAAGAATATTAATATGGTGATTAAGGCAAAAATAACAAAATGTAGGCGGTACAATCGTTCCATATGAAGACATATTAGCATAGTGTCCCTTGTTTCAAAAATGATACTCCAAATTTTAAATGTTAGCCTAATGATCTTTGTAATTAAACTACAGATTTTTCTCAATAATAATTTTTTGTAATGCTGTTCGCCCCAAAAACAAAAAACAAAAAAGAGAGGCACAAAGTAATGTTACTCATTCACCACTGATGCAAGAGGATATATATATATATATATGTATATATATATATATGTATATATATATGTATATATATATATATGTATATATATATATATGTATATATATATATATATATATGCATGCATGTACTTTTGTAGATTCAAGGAGAGACACTGGTTAGGTTAATTAGGCCATCTAAGGGGACATGGACCGAGCTTCGCGGTTACCATGTCCGATCATCAACATTATTCTAAAGAATTGAAGACTCATCTCCACGATCAGGCCGTCTACGGATTCATTCAGTTCATCCCTTAGAAAAATTCCCTTTTACCTAAAATAATGAATTAAAAAAAACTTCCCACGTTCTATTGATTCCGAAAGTACCCCAAGTACTTTTCTTTCTCCTTGATATATCACACTCTTAATCTGCCTAACAATTAATATTTATTTGCATTTTGACCACTATTTAATCATGTTAGCTAGCCATATTCTACCAATGATTATAGTTGTGACAGTTAGACCCTATTGTTTATTTGATTGCTTGCATTTTTAATTAAGAGGGTTTGAATTTTTAAGGCCATTGAAAGGGTGAAGTTATTTTAATCCATAATTGCATGATTGGTCCCCCTATGAGTTGTAGTTTGCCTGGTTAGGCCCCACAGTGGACTCCTGATTTAAAAAAAGAAGAAGAAGAAGAATCAAGAACAATAATTAGGTATTAACAATTCTCTATTTCAATACACAACTCCAAGTGATCACTTCTTATAACTAACATTCTTTATAATTCTTGAGTGTGTGTATATATATATAAATACATGCATCTCCAAATTTCATTCAGGTCAGTTGTATAACTAGACCATTGTGATATATCTATTTCTCTCTCAAATCCAAAAACTACCAAATTATAATTAATTAAGGCAAAAATGGAGCCTGTGGGAGTTTTCCTTAAAGAAGAATGGGATTCTTTGAACAAAATGTTCACCGGCAATGAAGAGGCCGATTTCGCGCTGCAGTTCTTGCAATGTCCCAATGGTGAAGCTAATGCCAATGAGGCTGGTTATGATCAGGAAACTTTGTTCTATTCTTCTGAAAATTTTAACACTAATTTCTATCTTTCTCAAGAAAGTGCTAATAGTACTACAAGTGCTAGTAACTATAGTGTCTGTTTTCCCACTCAAAGCCATGATAACAGCCACTTTTGTGATTCTAATCTTAATACAATGATGAATGATAATTTTTATGTAATGGACGCACAAATTAACACGTTAACGCAATTTTTTCCCAATCATCATGACATGCAAGATGTTATCTGCTTGAAAGAAGAGATGGGCAATGACTCATTGGGAAATGCAGATAATACTGATTTAGGCCTCAAGAGGAAGTTTGAAGTGCCACAACAGCCTGAAACTTTCGAGGATCATCCAAAGAAAAAATCCCGGGTTCCAAGAGATGTAAGTACCATGCGAAATTTATTGAAATGATTTTTTTTTTGGGATAACGTAAATTCCAGTCACTATTCATGTGAGAGAAATCGTATAGAAATATCTTTCTTTTTTTATCGGTTTAAAGAATGTCATATAAGTGTGTTTATGTAGTGATGATTTCTCATAAACTGATCGCGGTTACTTACTATATAAATGCAGTTACCGAAGGATAAGAGGAACATTGTGCAGCCAAAGAAGAATCAGAAACTTATTCAAAATGTGAACAATGATGAAGAGAGTACTTACGGTGGCCCAAATGGGCAGAGCTCTAGTAGTTACTGCTCAGAGGATGATTCTAATGCTTCTCAGGAGCTAAATGGAGGAGCAAATTCAGACTCCAAATTCTCTGGAGCTCTCAATTCAAGCGGCAAGCCGAGAGCCGGTAGAGGGGCTGCAACTGATCCCCAAAGCCTTTATGCAAGGGTAAGTCACAAACTTACTAGTAACTACCATTATACTTCCTGTGTCCAGAAATGAGGATCACATTTGACTTTTTGAATTTTTCTAATATTAATTTTCGTATGACACACTTAACAAATCTTAATAAATAAGTTAAAAAGTCAAATGAAACAGTATTTAAAATTTATATTTTAGTGTAATTAGTTACTTGTATTATATCCAACTCAAATGTCTTTTACTAATGGTGTGTCTTCTTGATATTCTTGCAGAAAAGAAGAGAGAGAATAAATGAGAGACTAAGAATTCTGCAAAGCCTTGTTCCTAATGGAACAAAGGTTGACATTAGCACAATGCTTGAAGAGGCAGTACATTATGTGAAGTTTTTGCAGCTTCAAATTAAGGTAATGTGAGTTCATTAAAAGTGACTATTTCAATAGCCATCACCTTATAGAAATTGTACTTGGTTCTTATTTTTAAATCTACAATTTTATATTTATATATATAATTGACTGATTTGTGTAATGATTATGTTTTTTGTAGTTACTGAGCTCTGATGATATGTGGATGTATGCTCCTATTGCTTACAATGGGATGGACATGGGTCTCTACCAGAAGATTTCTCAAACTCAATGATCTTGAAGATCATTTGTTCTTAATTGTTACTATTGAGATTTAAAAGAATTAAGAAAAAGGAAAGAGATTATTTATGCTGACTTTTGATGGTTAATATATATAATTGTATATTGCATTTTTCAATCATGAGTAGTAATTCTCATGTTTTATATATAATAACACTTATAAAATGATTCCCTTGTACATTGCTACATGTTTGTTAAATGAGATGGTTTCGAACTTTTTCAAGATACAATTAATTAAGGACTGCTTATTAAATTATATGCAGTTCTGGAAAATATATATACAAATAGATTTTTTATTTGTGGATCAAAGAACTGTCTATCTGTTCTGCATGCATGATAAAAAGTCATTTCAATCATGATGGATCATTTCATTATATATATATATATATATATATATATATATATATATATATATATATATATATAATGGATAATGATTCATAATCAAAAAGAGAGAGGAACCTCTATCCTTCCAACTTAATTTGGATTGTTCCTTTCATAATCAAAAGGCTAGGAAATAAGATTATCGCATAATATATTAGGAGCCTCACAAACTGTAATGCGGTACTTGACCCACATACCAAATGTCTGTCATACCCGTAGTGCAAATAAAAAGAAACACTGCACAATAGTTATGTGGAACCCCATTTTTAATTAAAAACACCGACCGCACAACAATTGTGCGGATAGGTTTGACTTTTGTGCAGTAGTTATTCAAAAACAAAGGAAATAGCCGCATGTAGGATCCCCTTGTTCACCTCTTTTGCTAAACCCCCCTGTTGTTCACAAAACCCATTAACCACCATTATTAATCAATCATTAATTTATGAGACAATGTTTATCTTGCAATTACCGTCACCACTATATAGTTTTAAAATAGCCTACTTCTATCTCATCATAAGCAAATAATTTAATCATTTCCATTTCCCTACTATGACTGAAGGTAAAACTTTTCTATCCCAAATATACATCTTTTTCCTCGCAGCTGCATCTATTTTGTTCATTGTCACCATTTATCAATGTATGATAGTCATTTGGTGCAACCAATGACAATGTGCCAACCTGCAACAACAACGTGTCAAAGTCCTAGGCCACGCGAACATACGGAGCAGTACTAGTATCGAGAACTCGATAGTTGAGCTTATCCCTACTCATAAGTACGAAAAAGACAAGGGATTTCACGACAGAGAGTGGCTAGTGTGTTTGAGCGGGTTCGAAGCGGGCAATGAAGTACGTACTTTGCCCGAATGCCGCATCCGAATTGACCAATGTGCCGAACCAATGATACACCTTCGTTTTCATCGCTTGTAATTAGTTCACCAGATTCAGGTTTGAATGGACGCACAAGGAGATTAGAATTTAGCATATCACAAGATTTAGGGGTACAACTTTTAATGGATCGGAGATGCGGAGAAGCTTAGAGTTACTGTGAGTTTTGGATGAGAGAGATATGGAGTTTTGTTTTGAGATATTAAACTCAGTGACCGTGATTTGAGATCTGATGGATAAAAGCCTAGTCGCATAACTATTGTGTAGTAAAATTTTTATACTCATTCAGTTACCGCATAATTAACGATTCTGCGATACCCCATTTTACTCCTCTAAGGGCAATAAGGTCAATTGTTATGTGGGTCAGGTACCGCATAATAGTTTTTCAAGCTTCTAATAATTGTTATGTGGTAGCCTCATTTCCTAGCTTTTTGATTGATTATGAAACGGATGACCTAGATTAGGTTGGAAGGATAGAGGTTCTCATCCTCCTTTAGTTTTGAATCATTGCCCTGTACATATATATATATATATATATATATATATACTTGTGTAACTATGAACTGTTTATTTTTATTGATAAATTTACATGGCTGTGAATAACATAACTTATTGATAATATTTTCAAAGTCTTTCGGCATGCCAAGCGTTTTTAACTTTAGTCTCATCCATTACCCGAAGCCGATATGTACCTGGCTTGGGACCTCAACATCTTCATAAGGACTCTCCCAATTAGGCATAAGTTTGCCTGTATTCTGGGGAGTAAAAGCTTTAGCCTCCCGAAAAACCAAATCCCCGACCTTAACCCTCCTTTGTTTCATGCCTCGGTTGTAGTGTCGAGCAATCATGCGTTGGTAAATTGCTAGCCGTACCAATGTCGAATCCTGAACCTCCTCTAACAAATCCAGGTTGAGCCGAAATCCTTTATCGTTGTATAACTCCCTATACTGACTGACCTGAAGAGATGGTGACCCGATCTCCACTGGAACGAGGGCATCAGTCCCATAGGCCAACTTAAAAGAGGAATCTCCCGTTATCGTTCGAGACGTGGTCCGATAAGACCACAAAACATTAAGTAACTCTTTTGGCTAGCGACCCTTGGCTTCATCCAACCTCCGCTTGATTCCACTCAACAAGGTCTGATTCGTTACTTCCACATGTCTGTTGGACTGAGGATGTGCCACTGACGTTACCCGATGCTGGATGTTCAGATCCGCCACGAATTGTTCAAACTTGGTCCCAACAAACTGTCGTTCATTGTCCAACACTGAAGCCCTAGGGATGCTGAAGCGGAAGACCACCAATTCCTTGAAGAACTTTAAACAATCTTGTTCCGTAATCATCCAAAGTGGTTTAGCCTCCACCCATTTGGTCATATAATCGATAATAACCACGACAAAAGCCAACTAACCTTTCGCCTTCGGCAACGGACCCAGGATATTAATTCCCTAAACTGCAAACGGGATCGACGACAGAACCGAAGATAACTTCTCTGGAGGCTGACGCGAAATCGAACTATTGAGCTGATACTTGGTATAATTCTTCATATACTCCTTAGCTTATTGGAACATGGTCGGCTAATAGTATCCTTGTCTTAACACCTTATAAGCTAACGCCTTTGCTCCCATATGGTCCCCACAAATACCCTCATGGACCTCCCGGAGGACATAAGCTGTTTCGGAAGGCACGAAACATTTCAACAGTGGTGAGGAAAAGGCTCGTCGATACAGATCCCCATTAATCAGACAGTAGAATGAACTTTGATGTTTTATCTTCTTTGCCAGCACCCGATCTGAAGGCAATACCCCATCACTAAGATAATCCAAATACGGCGTAAGCTAGCAATTCGATCTTTCGATCACCAAAACTTTTACCTTCTAAATGCTTAGAGCATCAAGGACTTCTAGGTACACCGATCCGCCAAACGAGCTCACTTCTATCGTAGCTAATTTTGACAAGGCATCGACCAGAGTTTTATCAAACCGATCCATTCCCTGAAAAGAATAAGAGCCAAAATAGTGGAGTCAATCTTTGACCTCGACTAGGTACTTGGTCATCCTTGCCCCCGAGCCTCATACTCCCATACAATTTGTTTCACCACCAGTCGGGAGAAAATTCTAGCCAACCGCAACCCGACTAATATTGTCTCATACTTTGTCTCGTTATTCGTGGCCCTAAATCAGAACCGAATGGCCTGTTGGACCTTAAACCCTTTGGGACTTGCCAATATTGCACCAGCTCCGCTAACGTCCAAAGTAGAAGACCCGTCAACATAAAGAGTCCACGAGGACTGTACTGGCTAAACATCAGTGACCGAGCCCACAACTGCATCTAGCTGATTCGAAGAGCCTGGTTCGAAGAACGAACATTCCACCACGAAATTGGCCAATGTCTGATCCTTTATAGCTATCCATGGATGGTATTCCAGAACATAATGTCCTAGCTCTATGGCTCACATAGTAAGTCATCTCGAGACTTTCGGTTTATGCAACACTTTCTTAAGGGGATAATTTATATATATTACCACCAACCGACCTTGGAAAGTAATGTCAAAACTTCTGACTAGCCACTATTAACACATAGGCAAATTTCTTCAAGTTCAGATACCGAGTCTCTTCATCCCAAAGAGCATGACGGGGAACTATTTTTCGGCCGATTCCCTGACTAGAACCGCCCCAACTACTAATGAGCTTGCTGCTAAATAAAGATATAAGGGTTCTTTAGGAACTAACTGGCTTCATCAATAATGGCACCGAAGACAAATATCGTTTTATCCCCTGAAAAAGCATCTTCACACTCTAAAGTCCAGTGAAAAGTTTTTCTCATTCTTTGGTCCTTTAGAGTGTCGAAGAAAGGAAGACATCGTTCTGCAGATTTGGACATAAATCTCCTGAGCACTGCAATCTAACCCGTCAACCACTGCACATCTTTAAAAGACTGCATAAACTTCATATCCAATATAACTTTGATTTTCTCTGGATTGGCCTCAATCCCTCTTTTGCTAACCAGATACCCCAAGAATTTTCCCGAACCGAGACCGAAAGTGCACTCGGACGGGTTCAGGCGTAAGTTATGATCTCGAACAGTTTGAAAGCACTCCTCTAGGTCGTATAGATGATTCCGGACCACTACACTTTTAATAATCATATCATCCACGTATACTTCCATGTTGCGATCGAGCTGCTTCTTAAACATGTAGTTCATCATCCGCTGATAGGTGGTTCCCACATTTATCAGCCCGAACGTCATCTTCTTATAAGCATAAATCGCTCGACGAGTGATGAATGCCATTTTCGGGATATCCTCTTTACACATTAAAATCTGATTATATTCCGAAAAGGCGTCCAAGAAGCTCAACAATCTGTTCCTAGAAGTAACGTCGATGAGCTGATCAGTATTTGGCAGAGGATAGAAATCCTTCGGGCAAGCCTTGTTCAAATTCGTGTAGTCAATGCACATTCTCCTCTTCCTGTTTTGCTTTCTAACTAGCACCACGTTGGCCAACCAATTCGGATAGTTGATTTCAAAGATAAAGTCGGCCGCCAACAACTTGGCCACTTCATCGTCAATAATCTTTTGCCGCTCCGGGGCGAAGACCCTTCTCTTCTTCCAAACTGGCTTTTGGGCAAGATCTACAAAAAGCTTGTGAACGATTATCTTTTCATCAGTATTCGACATATCGCTAAGCACCCAAATAAAGATGTCGACGTAAACCCTTAATAACTTTATTAGGCTCGTCCGAAGAAGTTCTTGCAATCCCGACCCGATCTTTACCGACTTCTCTAGATTCCCCAAAATCAACTATACGTCCTATGTCTCCTCTGCTGGAAGGGCTAAGGGTTTAGTAGCACCTTCTGTAAATAACTCTATCTCGATCGCCATTGTCTACTTCTACCTACTAACCCCGACCCCTGACGAAATCAAGGTATTGCGATAGCACTGTCGGGTAATATCCAAATCTCCCTTGATTTCACCAACCCCATTTGGCGTAAGAAATTTAATCTTGAAGTGGGGTATGGAGGTCACCGCCTGCAAAGCTGCTAAAGTCAGTCGACCTAGGATAGCATTATAGGCTGAGTCTATATGCACCACAAAAAACTTGATGTTCACTTGAACCTGTTGAGGAGCCATACCGAAGTTGACAGACAGTTCAATAGTCCCTGTTACGCGAACCGGATCGTTGTTGAAACCATACATTGTGGACACCTGCCCGACCTCCATATTTCGGCCCTCTAGATCCAACCTCTGATATGCATGGGCGTACAAGATGTCCATCGAGGATTCGTTATCGATCATAATCCTTTTCATATCCACCGCCTCGACCTGGGCGATAATCACCAATGCCCCTTCACGTGGTTCCACTGACTCAGGTAGGTAGTTCTCATCGGTAAAAGAAATTATCGTGCCTGGATAAAGTCGTTCCCTCCGAGCTGGTTATTTAGACACAGTCAAAATTAAATCTAACGAACTTTGGCGTTTTTTTTTGGTCACCCGCCCAACTGAACCGCCCATGATAACATCCACTACCCGATGGGTAAGTTGATTCTGATCAGGTTATTGATCCCTATGCTGCACTCGGTTCGCCTCTTCTTGCCTTCTGCCTGAACCTTCCCTACCATAATGGACTAACTCTCCATTTTAAACATTTTTCTCTATTAAAATTTTTAATTGTTAATAGTCTTTATTAGAGTGCCCTGCATGCTGATGATAATTATAATACCGGCTCTGATATCCTCTTTGTGGATGGGTACTAGCTGGGACACAGCTCAAAGTATGGCTTGTCTAGGATCTCCTCCAAAATCCTTGGTCGTTCAGTATTGAGGGAAGTATAAATCTTATTGACATTTCGGTTTAGGAACAGAGGTCTACTGGCTCCGGACCCCCGTTGTTGAACTCTCTCCTCGGTTGCGCTTCAGACCTGGGATTATGACCCCTCTCCCGATCCCTAGATTTATTCGGTGTACGTGTCTGCGGCTTTAGGCTCTCCATAGCCTCGTCAATAGTAATAACGTTTTCTGTCTGGTCATATACCTCGCATAAATCCTTCAGAGGATTGAACATAATATCTGTCATTAGCTTCTTCGATTTCACAACATCCAACCCAGTAGTGAAGAATCTAAGGGCTTGCGTGGTGTTGAGATCGGTCGCAGTACCGACCGCCTCCCTGAACCTCTTCACATACTAGCTCAGACTCTCGTTTTGTTGCTGCTTAATCTGCATGAGGGACGTCGTCAACTTTCCCCTTCTCTTGTTACTCCCAAAGTGGTCATGGAATTTATCGCACAACTCCTTCCATAATCCGACAAAGTTTGGTGTTAGAGATGTCATCCACAATCGAGCACCCTTTGTTAGTGTCATGACAAACATCTGACACTTGGCGACATCAGAATGATCATAGTAACGCATTAAACGGTCATATGCATACGTATAATCATAAGGGTCTCTAGTGCTGTCATAACTCTCCATAGGTGACATCTTTTTAGTCGGATCGGCCCGAACTCGATCGATCTCAAGGGTAAAAGGTGACGTAGGATCAACTAGTAAGTCGTTTATTGGGGTCACCGCCGCTAATTTTTGCTCCAACTCCGCAAGCCTTCCCTCAAGAGGGTTGAATTTTTCCTTCGAGGGGGATGGCCTGCGCCGATCCCTCACGTACTCCGGAGAAGCCACTCGTTATCTCTGTTTGAATCTTGTTTGCCCTTCGTTATTATCTCTAGAGCGTGATTTGTGACTGTTCCTTCCTTCCCGAGAGCCTTTCGAACGATTGTCCTAGATCGGCTCTATGGCGTGGTTTTCCGATGGCTGTGTCAACTTGAGGAGACCTCTCATTCTCTTTCCAACTCATCCAACCGTGCATCTAATTCCTTTTGTTGAGAGCACAAGGCCTCCACAACATCGCTAGTTTGTTGGATCTTTCGCATCATAATCAGATCACATTTGTCTTGTCTATCTTGCTCCTGATGTGTTCGCGTTTGGGACTGATTGTTTACGGCGTGACTGTGAGAGTTGAGAGTCCTTTGACTTGCTGAGAACAACTATCGCCGGGCTGGAGCCGAGTGAGCCTGCATCTGGTCCGTAATGTGTTTGTTGGGACCAAACTTATCCTTAACTGATCCCCGAATCTGGACCGCGAGGTTGACCGAGGATCTCTCCTGATCAGAAACTGTATTTCCCTTACTCTTACTCGCCATAATTCCAATAAAGTATATGGGTGATTAAAAAGTAGCACTAAAGAGAGTCCTCCTTCTAGCATCAATGTTAATGCCAAGATCCATCCACCCGCCTAATCACCAAACAGTGAGTCAAATTTTGTACAAAAAACGGAGAAACACACTGAGGAGCTTGACGGCTAAGGCTGTCGGGGGATAGCTCCGGTGTGAGAATAAGTATAGGCTGGAGAATAGGTTATCAATGGAGGCACGTTAATGCTTTAGTGCTCAAAGTAATCAAAATGTCATTACCTGTAACTTAGGGTATAACCGTATATTTATAGCCTTCTCACACCACCTCATCACGCCCGTCCCTGAGTAGGAATAGGACTCCTTATAACAACAATTACCACACTGAGATAGAAGTCAATCTTCTTAAGAATGGGAAGTCGAAATTAATTCGGACTGCTCTCATAAAGTAGGAAGTCTAATAGAATCAGAACTGTAGATTTCTTAAGAATCAAACCTCCTAACAAAAATATACCGCCGCGTAGGAAGATATGCCACGTGAGATAAGTCCAACCGAATCAGTCGGGCCCACAAAATCATGCCCCAACAATAATTATAGTTATATTAGTTATGAATCATTCTCATATATATGTATATTGACACAATTACTTTTAGAAAGAAAAGAAAATTGTACAAATATTTCATGTTAGATGGATATATACTATTTTGTAATTCTCTCCCAAAAAATTTGATTAAAAAAAAGGAAAAAAAGAAAGAAGAAGAAACATCACCCAATATTCTCCATAATTTATATTTCTCTAACATCAAATTATGCAGACTAATTTTATGTGCAAACACTATAAATAATATAAAAAGAAAAAAAAAACAGAAAGTGGACCTATCATATGAATTCTTACCCATCTTATTAGTAATGCATTACATAAGTCTATCATTCATACATAATTTTTTGTATATAATTTGTACACATATGTAGAATTATTCATTAGCGCAATAGTACCTCTTCTTGTAAGTTATTTTTTATGTATATCCTTTTTTTATAATTTTTTTTAGCTTAATTGTATTGCCCCCGGGTGATATTCAATTTATTTTAACAATAATACATGTTCTTACTTTGGTGTATTTATGTGAAGTCCATTAGAAATATGATAAGAATTCATTTATACTCTTCTTTTTCTTTTGACATGAGAAAAAACATTTATACTTTTCACTACTATTGTTTTTCACAAATTGTGTTAAGAAGTAAAAATAAGAACTTTTTTAGATTAGCATAAATTATTAATAATGATAAAATTATTAAAATGATATTTAATAATTTCGGGAAAGGCATAGTCCAAATGCATTGGGCCATTCTGAGCAGAAACTTCAGGGCTATACGAAATGGTTCTCGCCCATAAAATATTTAGCATCTCTTTCTCACTTCCGGCTGGTTCAGAAGTTTACCGCCAACAGAGCAACGTGATTGAGCTCTGCGTTGATGAACCCTAAGCATGAAAAACAGTTGAAAAGTGGGCTTATTCATTGGCAAAAATGGAGATGCAGATGCTAATTAAAGTATGTTATCTCTCTCTCTCCATATTTAACTAACAAAACACAAATGAATTTGAATTTTCCGCTCATCAAATAAATCATCTGAGCCGTCCAAAGTTTGGCATAAATCTGACCGTTTTTTATATTTCTGTCCTCCTTCCCTTTCTTCTTCCCTCCTTCCCCTCTATTCTTCCCCTCTCTTCGTCGTTCCTAGCCTCCCTATTTTTCTCTCCCGTCCCCTTTCTTCTTCCCCTCTCTTCGTAGTGCTGGAGGCACGGGCAAAGTGCTAGTATATATATATATTATGGATTATGTGTTTGATTAAATTTAATCATGTTCCTGGAGGTTTATTTTTTGTTTCGTATTTCGTATAGATTTCTATTGGATTTTGTATTTGCGTATTGCAATATTCATGGATTATACCTTTGTGTTTTAATTTATCGGAGTAGGCATTTGAAGAAACAGATAAAGCTTGTAATGTATTATTCTCATGTATGTTAAACAGACGATTGGTTTTAGGGACTTCCTTGAAGTTCTATATTGCATAGTACTGGTCTATATCATAGTATCATGATTTTTTTTTTCATTTTTTTTTCTTGTAAAAATTGTAACCCAAGGCTGAAAAAAAAAGTACATGTATTCTGTAAGGGGTATAAATTAGGATTTTAATAACAAGCCCAGGGAACTAGCATGAAGAACAAGATGAAATAAACAACTAAAGAAGCTAAAAATACAATAAGCAATCAATAGAGGATACACCATATGGATAGCGTCCCTGATGCATAAGGCAAGAATTCTTTGCTAGGCACTAGACTGATGATACATCAGCAAAACCTATCCTAGGTGAACAGAAGCATTCAGGAATTCAGCTCAGAATCTAAACTTTTTGAGATACTACATCACCAAAAGAATAAAGTATCAACATTTGCTATTACTGATCTTGTAGGGGGAAGATACGATCCCACTGAAAGTTCTACGACTGCTGACATATACTCAAAGGCCAGCTCAAAATGAAAATAAAAAGAGTGGAAATACTAACACCACGTTTGTGAGATTTATTTTGGGGAGAAGGAAAGGGAAAACAATTACTTTCCTTCCAAATCCCTTGTTTGTGAGTGTTTTTAAGAGAAGGGGAGGGATTTAAAGGTAAAGTTGATGTAACTTTTGCCTCAAAACATCAACCCCCACAAAAAAAAGGAAAAAAAAAAGAAAAAAAAGGATTTGGAGAGGAAAATTCACTTAAATGAACTTTTCATAATATCAAAACTAAAATTTGAAAATAAAGCAACATTGAGGGTATACATAAAAAAATAAGGCAAAGCAAGTTAACTCTCCCTTCCCTTCCGTTCTTTTCTTAAACTCACAAACATGACAAACGGAAAGTTATAACTCCTTCCTAACCTTCCCATCGCTTCCCACTTATATTTTTCCATCCCTCCCCATCCCTCCAAACTCACAAACGGTATGAGAAAGGTTACTCACAGTCAGAGTAACTAGGCAAGGTATTGCTAGTAAACTCACAACACGTGTAGATAAGTATATATCATCATATAATTACTACAATCATTTACATAGTGTTTGAATAAAAGAATTAAAGCATCTTATAATAGAAAGGAAACCGAAATTCGCTTCTCAAGTGAAAAGGACATCCGTGAATGTGCTTGATAAAAAGTCCTTGAAAACACTTTTCACAGACCCGCAAAGCAATTTTAATACCACTGACCGACCAATAATCAACCGAAATTCGCCTCTCAAGTGAACAGGACACCCGTGAATGTGCTTGATAAAAAGTCCTTGAAAGTACTTTTCACACACTTGCAGAGTAATTTTAATACCAATAATCCACGAAAATCAATCAAATTACCAGATTAGGATAACGGACTACACATTCAATGCCCTCCGGCAACCTGGCTATTCATGGCAAGAATTAACACAAAGGATGAGAACAAATCTGGACAAAGAACCCAGAAAATAAACCATAGGGAATAAGAATTTTTTTTGTTAAGATGAATAATACAAAATTCTCAGCAACTTATGTCTAGTTAAGGCCTTACAAAATTGGTTCATTCCATACATCTTTCATTGATAAGTATGTCTGCTCTAATGAAAATCTCGCCACTTCCAGAATACTCAACACCTCCATCATCATCTTCAACAATCTCACCATCATCGCAAAACATCCAACCATCCACCATTAATATCCTACCAAATCTCCGCCTTCTGTACAATTGAGGAACATTATCATCTCCCATCAAGCTCTATCTCTTCCTCTGTGTATATATAGAACCCTAACTTTTTTGGGATTGATTCTCTTTCAAAACGATTGTGATTCCACGATTGAAGTAGAATCGATTGAATTTCTAATAGAAATTTAACATATTTGGTTATGGTGGTTGAGGGGTGGTTGAATATAATGGTGGACAACAATGGTAATTGGGCTTTTTTGACTTTCCCTTTTTTTAGATATAAAGTCTGGATATGAAAAGGGATTGTAAATCAAAAGGTTGTGGGCATTTCAAAAGTATGACTATATTCATACGAGTTAGTGGCCATGGTTCACGGTGATGGTGAAAAGAGGTTCGATGGCAGTGGGGTTATGGAAAAGGTTATTGTAGATTGGCTATTGTTTTGCTGCCCAGATTTGGATCTTGTTTGGGGTTGGGTTCCTTGTTGCTCATCTGCTTTCTTCTTCTCCTTCTTGCCTCATGTTGCTGGATATCTTTTTGCTAGGGATGCTTTGTCTTCTTGGATCTTCTGCCCCTCTCATCTCCTTTCCTAGTTCTGTTGTCCCCATCTTTTCTTGGCTTTTTGGTTCTTTGTGATTTGGGGTTTCACATCTATTCAAGATCCTAGTCTTCAAGGGTGTTTTATTATAAATTAAATAAGGAATAATTACATATATTAGTACATTTTTGAAAATAATTACAAAAATCATACATCCATAAAATAATTACAAAAGTATTACACTTTTTCATTTTTATTTACAAAAGTATTCTCTCTCCTCTCTCCTCTTTCCATTTCTTCTTCTTCTCTTTCCATTTCTCTCTCCTCCCTCTCGTCGCCCTCTCTCCCTCCCGCCACCTGCCCTCTCCCCTCCCGCCGCCTCCTTCACTCCCTCCCGCCTGCCTTCCCCTCCCCCGCCTGCCTCCCCCCTCCCGCTCCCCCTCCCCCTCCCTCCTTCCTCTTCCCTGCCCCTCCCCCTCCCTCCTTCCTCTTCCCTACCCCTCCCTCCCCCGCCTCCCTCCTCCCTCCCGCCTGCATTAGGTAGCCACTGAGAAAACAAGTCATATTCCTTTCTCTGTCCGCTGTAACCAAACACTAGTATGGAGGTAACTAATTTCTGAAAGTGTAGTAACTAGTTTTGGTTTCTTTTGTATTAAGGTTGGTTACCTCTGTATTAAGGTTTGGTTACCTTTGTATTAAAGTTTGGTTACCTTTATATTAAAGGTTGGTTACCTCTGTTTTAAGGTTGGATACCTTTTATATTAAGTTTTGGTTACCATTGTATTAAGGTTTGGTTACTTTTTGTATTAAAAGTTGATTACCTTTGTTTTAAGGGTGGATACCTTTTGTATTAAGTTTTGGTTACCCTTGTATTAAGGGTTGGTTACCTCTGTATTAAGGTTTGGCTACCTTTATATTTAAGGTTGGTTACCTATGTATTAAGGTTGGTTACCGTTATATTAAGGGTTGGTTACCCTCTACTCCTCCTCAACTTATTTTTCATCACAACGACACAGTCGCCGTCGTCCACCATTTCTCACCCCTCCCTAAAGCCACCAGTGAACTCCCCATCGGCTTCATCGACACCACCACGAACGCCACTCTTGACGCCACCACGAACGCGAAGACTCCATTAACGCCACCATGAGCTTATCGGCGATGGTGTAGAAGGGATCGACGGAGCAAATGGAGGAGAGAGAAAGCGGGAGGGGCAGGGAGGAGAGAGGAGGGAGGGGGAGTCAGGCGAGAGGGGCAGGGAAGAGGAATGAGGGAGGGGGAGGGAGGGGGAAGGCATGCTGGAGGAGGGAGGATGCAGGCGGGGGAGAGAGGAGGGAGGGGGAAGGGAGGAGGGAGGTAGTGGTGGTCGAAAATGATGAAGACAGAGAAAACTTGATGTGTTGTGTTATTTTTGTAATTATTTTATGGATGTTTTATTTTTGTAAATACTTTAGAGTTGTTGTATATTAGTGTTAAGGACCCATTAAATAATTACACTTAGAAAAATTAATAAAATTATTTAAACAAATTAAAAAGTACTTAGAAAAACTAACAAAATTAATTAAACAAATTAAATAATTACACTTTAGAAAAACTAATAAAATTATTTAAACAAATTAAAAAATTACACTTAGAAAAGCGAATGAAATTATTTAAACCAATTAAAAAATTACACTTAGAAACCTGAATTTAGCAAATCCTAAATTCTAACGATCCGAAAATACTGAAATACAAAAGAGAGACGACCATGAAGATTGGAGATGTTTTAAATTAACATGGGTATATTTGTCTTTTAATATTATGCTGGAGGAAATGAATTGATTTAGTATATAATTTATTTCTTGGGATAATTTAATAATTAGGCCCGTGGTGCTCGGGTGGTCTCATGGCCAAAACCTCAAAGGGGCTCGTTTCGCGTTGACTAAAAGAAAGGGACTCAAAACTCAAAAACACCTAAAGTTCAGATTCCACATTAATATTTTACCCTTTTTTAGAGTTGATGTACTATAATCTTAGGGATTATTCAATTAGCTGATTTACAACTTTCCAGCATAAGTTTTATTTCTTTCTTACATTTCCCATTTGTGTTTTGGATTGCCTAAGAAATAAAGATTCTATTGACAATTTCTTATTAAAGAACTCACTCCATGGCCATCCGTGTTGGAGGTTCTCTCAGCTGACATTCACTTTAAATAATTTGGTAACTGTTGTCTAGACTACCAGTCAATCCCACTACCAAATTTCCGCAAATCTAGTTCCCTTGCAGTTGACATCCTTCTCATCTGTAGTCATCACAATTTTCGTTGTAATTAGCAAGTTCTTTACTGATATAGATTGCAAGTCACTACAATTATTTAAGATTTTGAAATATTTACTCCTTCCTGAAGTGAACCTGCTGAAGTTCCCGCAAAGCCTGCCAACCTGGTGAACCTCGTCATAAAATCCGTGATGGACTCATCATCTTCTGCCGAATAGACAGATATTCTCTAGCATAGGCCTCTTTATCAGCAGCTAGAAAGTACTGCTAATAAAAGACCTCACAAAACTCTGCCCAAGTAATTGTCTGAGCATATCCATCACCCTTCGTTGTTTTCATCGCCTTCCACCGCCTCTGTGCATCCCCCTCCAACTTTTAAGCTGCAAGCAACATTTTCTGATTATATGAACACCCCAACACATTAAAAAAAAATTCCAAATGGGAAATCTAATTCTCTGCATCAATTGGAGTCGGAGCTGAACTAAATGACTGTGGTTTCTGCTTCTGAAACCTCTTCAACCATACATACATCGGAACCACCTGCTGATCAAGGCCATATGCATTCCCTTCCTCTTCATTTGTGTGTGGGCCATCATTTATTGGGTTCCCCTGCTCAGGAATTTCTGGCGGCTGCTGCATTGCCTACACAACATGTGCCACCAATTGCGGTAAGGCCTGATTAACCGCTTGATTCACTAAGGTAGCCAATTGAGCATTAATTTGATCATTAGGTTGCTCATTGGGCTGACCCTCACTACTTCCCCTATTGTTACCTCGCTTCCCAGCAACTCTAGCAGATCTACGAGCCATTTAAGAAAGAGATCAATGAATATAAGTAAAACAAATTAGAGACAAATTCAAATATAGCTGATATAATAGCTGAACAGAAAATCAAATGAGACAAAAACCTAACCCAGAAGTCTACCCATAACTCACAGGTCAAACCTAAATAGGTTTTCTACAAGAAAGAACCTGACTCTGATACCAACTCTGTAACATCCCCTTTCCGAAATAGAAAGAGAAGTTACGCACAAAACATAACAAACTATAAAATGAATAAAGAGTTATATGTCACAAAAGAATATATCTAACAACTGATAAATACCATAAGTCAAGCCATAATAAACTGTCAAACTGGCTCAAACCTCAATTCGAAATAATTATTACAACTCCAATAAAACCAATGTATCATAATCTAAACAAATTATCTAAACCATTTGAAAAGAAGGTAGCTCTCATTACACTTGTCATTGGTCCCCCTGATTATCTGTCGGAAGAAAAACACAGCATGAGCCAAATGCCCAGTACGGATATAGAATACAAGAATAACTAATTGTCTAACTAACTTAATCAAATGAACTAGATTGAAATAAACGAAAGTAACACAATGAAATAATATGCTGAATCAAATGGTTGAGTGTTATTTCATACCGAGCTCAAAACAAAACATAAATATACTTTGCCACACAGGCAAGTCAAATAATGCCACATAGACAATCAAAATAATGCCACATAGGCAAGTTACACACATTGGACCGCGAATCCAAATGTATGTAAAATCGGAAGGTGTGTTCGGCACAAACATCACTAATCCGCAGAATAAAACAGAATAGAAAACTAGAGTCGACCCATACGCCTCCCACAACAAATCACCAAATGGTCAACTCCCACCGAAGCACAAAACAGAGACGCCGTAAACTAATCACACTGCCACGGAAGGTGTCATGCCTCGGTGCAAAGAGGACATGCCTGTGGTACCCCCACAGGTGGTTATAACTCATGTATACCATACGTTATATTCTAACAAAATACCATGTCATAACACATGCGACACAATATCAATACAAAGGGGTTCTAACGTGTACATGTTAAACTAAAAACGAATCATCAACACAAAGTCTCCAAAAATATATTAACATGTACCTTACTACAAATATCAAATTAAGTTCTAGACATGATGCACTAGTCCAAAGAGTACAAATATGAGTTTCAAGTATCAATGCCAAAATGAAACTATCATAATAAATTTGACAATAAATAATAATGAGAGGCAGTACCCAATTTCCAAACGAATAGCAAAACGAACAAATTAAAAATAAAAGAGTTTCACTGAATTCCTTCCTTCTGTTCGAACTAATTAAATAAAATAATAATAAATATAAGTACACTTGTAAAAATATTTTTCCATCTTTAACCCGTTAATAAATTCATTTTTTTTTTTATTATTATTATTTTTTGAGTATTACATGGATGTTTTATTAAGATTTATTTTTGAACTAATATTTAAATTAAGAGGGATAACGGAGGAAAGAAGAACGAGGGAAAGGAAGAAGAAGACTCAACAATCGCCAAAGTTTACGATACTATCTCCACCATGGTTGCCGTCAAACAAAAGAAAATGAGAAGAAGAAGAAAAGGGTTGGATGATGAATATCAGTACCATGTTTATGCCATTTTGAGAAATTTTTGACCGACTTGTTTTGGGCATTAATAACTAAAAATTTGATATTTCATGTTTTTAGTATATTTTATTTTATAACTATTCTTTCATTTTGTTTTTAAGTTTGTTTTGTTTTAATTTAGTTTTTGTTCCGCTGTAGTTTTTGTTTTGTTTTAACTTGATTTAGTACTATGTTTTAAGAGGATAAGTGTAGTTATTTTGTTTTAATTAATTATATGTTTATTTGCCTAAATTCTTACCTTTTTTTAACTACTAAAAATATGATGTGGCAGTTTTAATTGGCACAGATTTGTCATGTCAGCAGGCGACGTCAGCAATTTTTGATGTGGCAGGTCCAATTGAATGGAAGTGAAAAAAATTAATAATTTAATCATCTAATTTACAAAATTGAAAGGTGAATCACCGAAGTGAAAAAGTCAATAGTTTATGGTAGTAATTTATATTTAATCCTATTTTTTAGTATTAGGAAGTTGTTATCTGATAGGAGTTGTTTCCGTAAATATAGAAAGTTTTTTACCTTTTAAGATTTTGTTTCCATAATTATAAGAATTCTGTTACAAGTTGATAAGAAAATCTTTAGCTATAAAACCTGGCTTGTGGGTTAAATTCTAATTAGTTATTTTTTTGATTTTGATAAATATAATTCAAGCATTAGAGAAGTTTTCTCTGTGTTGTTGGTGAATCTCTTGTTCCTTTGCCTGTGAATTTATTTGTGAATTTATTTGTTTACTTGACTCGCAGTATAATCACTATTGTGCCCGGCGCGACACCATCCGTGTTGGATCCTCTCAGCTGACATTCACTTTAAATAATTTGGTAACTGTTGCCTAGACTACCAATCAATCCCACTACCAAATTTCCGCAAGCCTAGTTCCCTTGCAGTTGACATCCTGCTCATCTGTAGTCATCACAATTTTCGTTGTAATTAGCAAGTTCTTTACTGATATAGATTGCAAGTCACTACAATTATTTAAGATTTTGAAATATTTACTCCTTCCTGAAGTGAACCTCCCATATTCTTTGTTTGTGCATCCCAAAGTGAGAGCCCCTTTATAAATAGATTAAAAAGTGATTTCAAAAATTTGTCTTTAATGATAAATGGTTAGACCTGTATGTTGCAAGGAATCAATAGTTCACTAGCTAAGATTTTCTTCTTACTTGTGCAATATCCTTAGACACAAAACACAAAGCTCTACACAAAATGGTATTCCATTCTATTGAAGATGTAAAATAAAACCAATTTTATGAAGAAGAAGAACTATTGAACATAATTTATCTACGTACTACGCACTGTATCACACATTAATTATTACTAGTTCTAACTCCTAAAGAAACTTAAACTAGGTTTCTCAATATCAAAAGTACTGAAAACACAATGACCAAAATTACCTAGACACTCAACCATGCCCAAAATCTTAACGAAGTCAATATTGTAATTCGGCAATACTTTCTTTCGAAAATTACAATATACAGCTCAATTTAAATAATAACTGATTACACAAATTCATAAGCATTATTCATGAAGAAACTGGCCTCCTTTGTCAGTTGTCACACATCCTTCATCAGTAGTTTGCTTCTGAGTTATGGCATGCTCTGTTTGCTTTGTGTTTTCTTCTTGGGCACATGTATCATGCTTGTAGAACTTTGGTGAGAGCTGCTTCTCCTTTTACTGACCCAGTTTTGGATTCCAATCGAACTTTATGCGTTCAAAAAGTTTAGATCAATCTACAATTAAGGAAATTAGCATCTTTTACGTCTGCATCTTTATAATGTAAATTTCTTAGTGTCAAAGATCTTGTTTTGAATTTCTGGCTTGTGAGGAGACTTTTATAAGCATCTTGATTGGATCATAGGTTGCTCTTGTATGCAGATAACAATATGTTGATTAAAGTTGATTAGTGATTACTCCTCTGATTGGCCATAGCCTCATGTCCTTCATTGTTGACTATCATAAAGAAAATGAATGTATGGATTTCTCATTGGTGCTTGTCCTAACGTACGCAATTACTAGAAGCACCAAGTAAAGTAATATTCAATATATTCTTGGTGAAGTACCCGTGTCAACACGGGTGTGGGTATGGCACTTGAAATAATGAAAAATATTCTTAAAATAGGAGTCCAGTTTCAAACACTTCCCCGCAGGCTGCATCCGAGAAGGATCCCAATTCCATTTAAATAGATCCAAATGTTGAAGCTTTACCATCTTCTGTGTGGTTTGTTTGTGTTGTATTGAGCATCAATTTAACTTATATTTATGTTTTCCTAATTTAGGATGAAAAATATGAATTCCTTACAAGTAAGTGAGATTCTTAGAAAAGCATAAAGATTAAAGAAGAGTAAAGACTAGGACTAGATATGTATAAATTCAAACATCAAATTCCTCACAAAAATAAACATTTAACAAGAAATGCTCAGTAATCAAAATGATTTCTAATGCTTGACAATTTTCAGCATGACATACTCTATTTTGGAGACCATAGTCCACTGATTATTACGAAACATATTGTTGCTGATTTAGGAAAGGAATATGTATTTGTAGTTCTCGAATTCCTCTTCTGGAACCAAGGGACTTTTGGATGGCAAAGATAAACCTGAAAGTGGTATCTGAAAGCAATCTTTAAGGGAAAACCAGAAGCCAGTACCCTCCATGTACTCCTGAGATTGTCCATATCCGGTGGTAGCCTGGAGCAGGGTGAGGTACAATAGTAAAATAGCAGCTAAAGACGAGATAGTAGCCCATGGATTACTAAAATAATTGTGCTTCAGTTTTGCTCTTTTTTGTGTCAAACCATTGTTGCAGTAGCAGTTAATCTTCCACACCATCTTGTGTAAATAAGATTCCTCAACATCTCTGGCTACTTCCTTGCAGAGCTTGTTGACAAGTCTAGCTAGCTCTTTGTTCCCTCCCAAAGAATGCTGGATGACACCTTCATAATGAAGAGATTCTATGTCCTTAGCCGAGTTAATCAGCCTGTCAAGAAAGAACAAATACATTGCGATGTCTGGTTTGCAGGCTGGGTGGCACTGTTCAAAGGCCACCAGATTCCGAAACAGAGTGAATCTGTAATCACCAAAATATAAAGGAGGAATATTCAGATATCCCTTTCTGAAACTAACTTTTAAAGGCCGACAATTCTTTGCCATCTTAACCTTGATACCAGATTCTTTCAATTCTGCCATAGATCGATACATGTGGGGCTCTTTTCCACGTGCCAATATCCTTGGGAGGATGCTAGAACGGTAGAGATCGAGGAAGTGATTTTTAC
Organism: Aralia elata; assembly: GCA_034770075.1. Lineage (NCBI taxonomy): Eukaryota > Viridiplantae > Streptophyta > Magnoliopsida > Apiales > Araliaceae > Aralia > Aralia elata. Next base: position 85,278,711 of record CM068385.1, on the reverse strand, counting down.
TATCTACAGATGCTGCTGAAATTCTCTGCTTGAGAGTATCTGAATCATTACTCATAAGAGGATCAAAGAAACGCAGGGCAAGCTCTTTCAGTGACGAGTTTGTGATTTCAGACTCGTTGATATTGGTCAGCTCAAAAACTTTGGACAAAATAAATAGTGGGAGCTGATTTTCAAGCATAATTAGGTCACGTCGAAGGACTGGTAGCATCCACCTTTTAATGGAAAAAGATCCGTGCCTGAAATCATTCTTCATCAATTCTCTGAAGAGCTCGACAATAAAACAACTATCAATCAGCATGATTTCAACAAATTTATCGCTCGTAAGCTTCAAATCTTCTGCGTATGAGCTCCGAGCCTCCTGTTCTAAATCTTTCAGTATTTTCATCGGTGCTTCCAAGTTGGCTCCATTCTGCTGATCCGAGTGGAAGAGGCGGTGAAAATATTTCCATTTAAGTTCTTCCATGGCTTGGTAACGTGGTACTCCATGATGGTAACTGGTAAGGGCCAATCGAAATGATATTGGGTTGGTAAGCTTTGGTTTCCACCTGACGCAGGTCAGCAGGAACCTTGTAAATTGAGGCTGCTCTGCTCTCTGTTGGAAGCTTCATTTTCAGCTTCTCTTCCAGTGAAGCTCTTAAGTTTTTCACTTCTGTGTGAGTTGCTCTTACGACAATGTTGTGAAATCTTCCTCCCATTTTGTTCTGCAAAAGTAGCCTGGTGAGTTTGATAATAATGCCCATAGTAGTTCTTTCTTGAATTGAGAATTCATAGGCTTTCAAGGAATTGATTCAAGTGAATTAATATAATTCCCTCCTTTCAGACACATTTTCACTTCGCGAAATCTTAAAATTCAAAATACCAACAAGAATTTATTTGATTTTAAGACAAACAACTATAACCGTTATAAACTACTTAAAAAATAACTAGTAAGTACTATTTTGTTGTTTTCGGAACTTATAAGAATTTATGGATTTTACGTATTTACTTCAAAAAAGTCAAAATGTGTTTTTAATTTTTAAAATGGAGGGAGTAATTCTGGATTCTTATTTTGTAGTCTACAACCGTACTCCATTGGTGACAGCTGTTAATGACTTTAATGCTCATGTCTATTAATCAATGTTGATGTACAGCTTTGGCTTTTTCATAAATACTTGTAGAAATTTTTACTGGGAACATGATCAGAACCTTCAAGGTATCGTCACACCTTGGGAGAATGATGATGTGTGATGGTGATGAAATAAAGCTATTTTCCCATAAACATCTACACTTCTCAATGAAGCAGTGTCCCTTTGTTAACCAAGGGCATTTGAACTTTGAGATTTTTATTTATTTGAACTAGAGGAGAGAATTTGAAAGGGATATAACTGTCTTTGTTCACTAGAGAAGCTTTTTTAAGTCCCTACATGTCATTTTGGGAGGATACATGCTGAACAGCATAAAGTCGACTTTAAATTAAATCTCCACGTGGGAATAAATAAATAAATACTCTTCTTCTCTCTTCGATCCAAAGTTAGAGATACATATCGTAAACCACGATTTTTTATTATTTTTTTGTTTTCTTGAACTTTTTTATTGCATTTGTTAGAAATACATTTGAATAGCATGATAGAAATTTTATATCATTTTATAATATAAAATTAAAAATATATCTATAAATTTATAACGGAATAGAAAGGAAAATATATATCTAAAGTATTGGGAATTTTTTTTTTTTTTTTTATAAAAAAATAATATTTAGCAGTAGTATCTTTAAACCAATATTTGTCCAGAAAAATTATTTCTGGTTTCTACTACAGACAGTGAAATGGCAACCAAATTTGACTACTTATAACTTCTAATGACAAATACCTGATTTGTCTATAACTTGTGAAAATTGTAAACCATCAATAATTTTTGTCTTTTTTTTATAAAAAAAAAAAAAAAAAACTAGAACCTCCACTTAAAGCTTGGAAGGGCCTTCTTATGCTACACAACCCACAAGTTTTCCCAATTGTTCATAATTTGGAGAAATACTCGGTGAATTTAGTAATTCGGGTCTGTACTTCAAAGATTGATCTAGTAAATTGAGATTGTTTTTTATTATTTTCTTTTTTCATACGACAAACAAAAAATGGTCCAATCACGTACTCTGCATTTATATTTTAAATTAAAAAAAATTGTACAAGAGAAAGTTCACAAACAATGAAATTTAGATCTTTTGCTAATTCTACATAAATTTATCAAAAGTTTCAAGTTAAAAAATTATTCTAGAGAATGAAATCCTGGAATATAGTGCGGAAATTAAAGAGAGGCAAAAAATGAAAAGAAAAGGAAAAAGAAATAAAAAGTAGTAGAACATTTCCCTTGACCTTTTTCCCTATGGTGGCCGTGAAATCCATTCTTCTGGCCCATAGTTTAGCCTTGTAGAAAAGAAATTAACAGGCCCATCAAGTCTCTTATGAGGCCCAGTACTTTTACTAGTGCTGTTTGTCGGAGTGAGTCTATTCGGATACCCATTTTCCAGACTCCGATACAGTTCCTTTCCCAAATAAGGGAGAGACTGCGGCCCCTTTTTCTCTCTCCTCTCACCTGCATGCTGCCATGGCTTCCACGGACCAGCCACTGAAGAAGCGAAGGCTATACGAGCCACCATTGGAGCCATCTCCGCCACCGCCGCCAGAACTACCGCAAATTGTTGAGAAGAAATTGGAAGCTCAGCGGCTATCTCAGGAAGAAATTCAGCGAAGGCGAAGAAATCAAGAAGAGATTCGAAGCGTATACGAAAATTACAAGCAATTAAAACAATGCATCGCTGAAAAATACCACCGGCAGATGCCCAAACTTGAACAATCCTATCTCGCTCTCATCACTGCTTCCAGAGGTCATTTTCTAATTTTATGTTATAACTCTTTTACCCTCCGTTTTGAAATTTTTCTTAAGTCTCTTTGTTTATCTTCTACGCAATATACTTCTGAATTGTCAAAATTGATCTTGTTTGATTGCCCAGATATTAGCTTGAATTGATGATATGAGTTGTTAATTGATGAAATTGAGGAAATATGATCAATAAAGAATAGTATAGTAAGTAGTGTATGAGTTTTACTTTGTCTTTTCGGCGTGAAGTGAATAATAGTTCAGTTCAGTTAAGTGAATTGGGTTGTTTGAAATCTTGGGTACTTAATGTTTGTTCTTTATCTTGATCTTGAAGCTAAAAGCCCTTGAAGAACTATAGATGTGAAATTAACCTAATTACTGGAACTTGATTTATTGGAGTTTTAGCTTGATCACAATTTTTTAGCCCATTGAAGAATTAACCTTTCTTTCATGAAGGAAAGTAAAGTATTGAGCACTGACCTTGTTCAGCTAATAAGAATCCTAGAACAATGTCAAATACCAAATTAGTTGAGATTTTCCTAATTAAAGGCTAGCTGGGAATCAGCTTATAAGTAAAACAAGCTAACCTAAATTTGCTTGTAAAAGCTTTTATTAAAAGGAGTGTTGAGCTTTGCTAACTCTCTATTCTGCCCAACTTGGTTTCTGTAGTTAGTAGTTACATTAAAAAAAATATAATTTGTCAATCCAATCCAACTCAATTTATGGTTGTCATAGACGCTGTTCTCTGTAGATAGCATTTACTTAGTGATAAGTGGTGTTTTCTTCCTCGAGGGGATATCTGATATCACCATAAGAAGCAGCCATTTTGGATTGTGCTTTGGAGTTTGGATTTTGCCTCTTATCAGTCTCTAATCTGTATGATTTACATCTGAATATCAGATACAAATGGAGTTTCCAGGCAATTATGTTCTGAATCTTCTGATTAAGTATGTCTTTGTTTCGACAAGTAATTATATACAAAGATTAGGGATATGGTGCCCCCATCCCCTCATAAAGATCTTTTATCTTTTGAAACTAGGTTATCAAATGGAAGCCCTTTTTATTTTTGGACAAGTATGATAGCACTTCTTTTTTAAGCATCAACAAGCTTCATTCAGAAAGAAGCACACTTAAATTTAGATATCAAATACAAGTGAAGATTTTAGCATTTAGTTCTTCTTTCAATTTGTATCTGACGGGAACCACAATTCAAGAGCAAATCAAAGATTTTTTATATTTATTATTTGGAGTTCTTATTATGTTTAATGTAAGAGTAATTGATGTAATTTATTTATTAGTGATAGGATTTAATATTATATAAGAGTATTTTAGTCATTTAGTTATTTATTGTTCTCCAAGTAATATTAGAGTTTTGAGTCTCTATAAACATAGTCGCCATGGCGTCGTCATGGCATTGCCTAGGCGTCCAGGCGATGGAGAAACTATCACGGTGAGGGTCGACTTGAGGTAGAGCTCTACTAAGGCGTGCGCCTTGGCAGCTCTGTCCCAACTTAAGTGTTTAACACTTAAACATCGCTGGCCATCTTCTGATCCATTGACCCATGGACATTAACTTATGACCCATCGATTAAAAAACAAGGAGAAAGGCTATAAAACCCTTATCTTCAATTGCGATTCGCAGCATCGACTTTGGACTTTAGACTCGACGCGACTTCTTCGCAGCTCCGACGACACCATCGCAGCCTACTCTTCTTCAACTAATCGCAGCTCCGGCGACTCCATCGCAGCCTACTTTTCTTCGACCTCATTGACTTCGCCTCCTCTGGTTGACTCTCCGCGGTCGAGCCCTCTTCGACATTTCTCAGTCGCGCCATCTCTGTCACATGCGAAGTATCTTTGTTCTCTGACTCTGAGTTGTCTCTCGTTGCTATGCTGATTTCTAGTGAATTGTTTGTGAATTGTGATAGCCTACTTTTCTTCGACCTCATCGACTTCGCCTCCTCTAGTTGACTCGTCGTCGTCGACCCCTCTTCGACTTTCCTCAGTCGCGCCATCTCTGTCACATGCGAAGTATCTTTGTTCTCTGACTCTGAGTTGTCTCTCGTTGCTATGCTGATTTCTAGTGAATTGTTTGTGAATTGTGATATACTGATATGTTGGGTTACTTGAGTTATGAATAGTGGATAGTCTTACTGTCTTAGTGAGTTAGTCTGTAATATGATGGGACCACTTACTTACTTGGGTTAGTCAGTTGGGTTGTACAACATATTACATAATACATAATAGTGGGTATTATGTAATATGTTGTCTGTAATATTTTGGGAAGTGTTAAGACTCTGTATATGATTAAATAATATTATTTTGGACACGGTATTGTTTTTAACTATTAAAATTTGCAAACTTTACATAATATATTGTTTTAGACGGTAAGTTTTTGGACAGTGGGTAGTGTTTAACTGCTAAAATATATTGTTTTGGACAGTGGGTAATAAATAATTATTTCTCAATCTTTTTGGAACAAATAACTGAGACATACGATATACCTACATGTATTTTTTTTTAACTTGGGTGATTACATTTTAGACATGAGATTAAGTCCCATGCTGATACATACATTAATAATCATTATTGTGGACTAAAAAGATATGTAACATTTTATCTACTTGATGTTTTGGACGTGGTTATTGTTTGTATAATTAATTAATTATGGAGTATGGACCAAAAGTAATACATTCAATGATTCGAAAGTAAAAACAAAAGTAGATAATATTTTGATGAATGGTTTGTTATTTGGATCAATTTTGTCTTATATTTATTGCTAAGTATTTACATAATTGTGTTTTTAATATTATTCCATGGTGTTATATTTTGAGTTTTAATGTATTTAAAATTTTATTGCTAATATACTTGTTAAGTAAAATAAATAATATATAAATTGCACATTGTAAACGACTTATTACCAAACGGACACCATGGCGGTCGCCTTATCGTTTAGGCATCCTGGTAGCCGACTACCGCCATGACTCACGGCGCCGTGACAACTATGTCTATAAATATTTGATGTAACCCCTACAAGTGAATTACACTAAAGAATACATGATTGATAATTGATATTTAGCTATGAGCTATTTTTCTCTTTTCTGCGGTTGAGAAACCATTAGGGTAGTGGTGTGTGGAGCATTATCCAAGTAAAAGACCCTTGGGATAGTAGTTTGCAGAGCATCACCCAAGTAACAGATCCTTGGGCTAGTGTGGTGCGGAGCCTCATCCGAGTTATTTTATATTATTTCTTTCAATTATATTTGTTTCAGAAGTTGCCCTACATCAGTATCTCTTTCACTATTAGGTTTCATTTTATTTTTTTTGATAAGCAACACTATAAGGTTTCTTTTTCTTTTTGTTGATAAGTAACACTATAAGGTTTCATACATTACTGAAAAGGGCTTCTGATGTCATATCATAGATACTTGATTGTGGTTTTTTACACACTTAATTCAAAACCTTGATGCATTATGTTATACATGCTTCGGACTTGCAGGTTGTACAAGTGTACAACGTATTGTAGCAGAATTCATTCCCAAATATGCATCATATTGTCCAACTGCTCTTGAAGCTGCAGCCAAGGTTGTTATTAATATGCATAACTGCAGCTTAGCAATGATAAATAGAGGAGAGGAAGTTGACGGTGTTGCATATAAGACTGCCACTCTCTGCATTTTTGGTCTAGCTGATATCTGTCAAGCTGCATTGTCAGAGGCACCAACATCATCTGTCATTCAGGGAATCTGTTCTGCTGTTTTCATTAACGTGCTTACCTTTTTTATATCCTCTTTTGAGGGAAAAGATCTCTTTCAGATTGTTGATAAGGATATATTAAAGATGCAAGATTCTACCAAGTTATTTTCTGAATTCAAGCAAAAGTTTTCAGCTGAAGATGAATCTGCATCAATCAAATTATCCAAGTTACGTGCACTAAGCCTTCTCTGGATTTTCTTCTGCTGTCCTAAAAATTCACTTGCAGCTTGTTTTGAGCTTTTCGACTCTACTGCAACAGAGGGAATTCATAATGATGGACTTTACTTTCTTAGTCAGGTCACAAGTGGACTTAAGGCCAATGATGTGGCTAATCCTGTGGATAATAAAAGTGATGAATCGTTTACAGGTTGCAAGGAAACAAGCAGCGAAAGCAAGGATGTCACTGATAACGGGCTAGTGTCAGATGGCAACCATATTTCTGAGGATTCATCTCTTGTCTTGAAGAAGTGCTTGTTGGGACTGGTATACTCTAGCTTCTATTATTTTATCTTTAGTTGGTAATGGTAGATATTAGTAATGGTAGTAAAGTTGGATCACTTCTTCCACATGATTTACATTACATATGTCTTATAATTCTTGACCTACACATGACACTAGAGTAACATATAATATGATTGCGATAGTAAGTTACAGAACTTTTTATGTCCTCGTCATGTTTTTTCATTAGACACCATTATTGCCAAGTTGTAATGTCTTCAATAGAGTTATCTTCTTCCTTTTAAAATGAAAGTGCTTGGATTGTACTAAAAATTGCATCAAGGAGTTTATTGCAGAATTTTAGCTACAGGCTTGTTTTATACAGATCTACTTCACAGACAGAGCTGCTAGTGGGACCAAACCTCTGGCTTTATGTAGTAGTCTGACAGACTAATAAGTGGTTGTTGAATCTGGCATAATGTGCTCATATAAAAATTAATTATTAATGATTAACATGAACATCATGTTAAGCTAATTTAAAGTGAGGTAGAGTGCTATTTTGAGGTACGCGGATTTTATAAAAAAAAAGACATCAGTGGTAGGACATCAGGAAGCATCAGAGGCTTCAGAGCCGAATTCCATGTTTCAAACTGATTGTTTTTCCTTATATGCTGATGAAGTACTATGGAAAATTCGTAGGTCATAACCTAATGGTCCGCATCCCATTTGTTATAAGTGAAGATAATGCTGATTGAAAATTGAAAAAAAATCCCATTATGCTAATGTCTATGATATCTCTCCTGTTTTTTTGGTATAATCTAGTGATTTCCCCCCTTATTTGTAATCCTTTATCAAAGGCTTAGCTAGTCTTTGGGGAATGCTGTTTATTGGCATATAAATGTGAAAAACGACGAACTTCTTCGACTTACGGAGTTACATTGTTATTCACATTGCTTCTCTTGCCTAATCTAATTGGTGTTCGTGCTTGAAGTTGAGTCCATTAACTTATCAAAAAGGTTTAGTCCATGAACTGGTTTTATGACTTTCCTATGATTATGTCTTGCACCTTGGCTTTATTTATGCAGGTTGTTAGCAAAGACCCATCACTGAAAAGTTGGATCATCTCAAGGTATAAGAAGTTCTGTAAATCAGCATCATCTCAGGTTGTGTCCAGAATCACCTCTCATCTGGAGGGAGTGTTTCAGTCTTTTGCAGATCAGGTTAAGGCAGCAGATGATCAAGTAGATAGCAATGAGGATGATTCGAGTCCATCCAAACATATTGGTGGACAGTATTTGGTTCCTAAAATCTCAAAAAGACATGAAACTTCTTCTGAAATTTCTGGAAGAGATGGATCTTATGTTGAAGATTTGGCTGGCAGGTTTTCAGGTCAAAATTTGACAGATCGCCATCCTGTAGCCTCTCTTGAAACTCATATCTACTCTAATACTGATAATGGAGGCCCAAGGTCCATGGATTTTGACACTGCAGATCTTGGAGATTCATCCCTGCCCAGGTCCTCCACACCCAGGGACCTGTTGCATAATCAAATGCCGTCTCCTGTTACGAGAAAACCATTTAATTTGAGGAGTAATTCATTTGAAGGTAGGAATCATTTTGTACAAATAAAGGAAAATACAGTTCAAAACTTGGATCTGAGCTTACCTACCTCAAAATCCACCACAGGTTCCGTAGGCCATGTAAATTTGTCTTTTGAATCTCCTAAACATCATATGCCAGTGCCATACCCCTCGACAAGTCAAGTAATTTGGTTCTCTGATGGGGACCCAGCGGCGTTGGATATTTTTTCGGCTTCTAGACGTCTATGGTTGGGTTCTTTAGGCCCTGATGCATCTGAAGCTCTTGTAAGATTCCAGTTTGAAAAGTTTGGTCCAACAGATCAGTTCTTATACTTTCCATTCAAAGGATTTGCATCAGTTGAGTACAAAAGCATAACGGACGCAGTAAGGGCCAGGGAATTTATGAGGGGACGTTCCCCATGGGGTGCTCGTCTTCAAGTAAAATTCTTGGATATAGGATTAGGTACCAGGGGAGCCATAAATGGTGTTGCAGTTGGTTCTTGTTGCCATGTTTATATTGGAAATGTCCCAAGTCAATGGGCCAAGGATGAGATCCTGCATGAAATTAGAAAAGTACTTTACAATGGCCCTCGTATTGTTACTGATCTGACTAGTGAAGTTGCGTTACTAATGGAGTTTGAGACCCCTGAAGAAGCTACGACTGTAATGGCGCATCTCAGACAGTGGCGCAAGGAGAACAACTATCTTCTACCTTCAAGTGTAGGTCCAGCTAATGTGAGGATGCACGTTGAAACTTCAAGGCCTGGACCTGCCTCTGTACATACTGAATTTAGAAGCAACAACTATGGAAATAGTGTCGTTGAATCACCCCAAGCTGCTCAAACAGTGCTTGAGAATGCATCTGAGAGTTACAGAACACGGATGTCACATCTATCTACATTGCTTGCATCATTACGTACTAAATATAATATTACCCATAATGCAAGTTATAGTTATACTGAAAGCCATATACCTGGAAACTACCAAGCTGCTTCAATTAGAGAAGAAGATGGTTTTCCGACAAGCACTCTCTGGATTAGCCTTCCAAACACCAGCTCCTCAATTGTCACAGATGATGAGCTGATGGCCATTTGCAATCTTGCGATAAGTGGTATAGGATCAGTTGTCAGGTTGACACGAACACATATGCCTATGGGTTATTGTTGGTTTGCTGAATGCAATAGCGTAGATGCTGCAAATACTATGTTGAAGATTCTGCGTGGTTGTCCTGGGATTTTCTTCCAAATTGAATTCAGGTTTACATCTGTATCCAGTTCACTTGATATAGTTCTGCCTTATCTCTGTTTTAAGTTTTAAAAAATATAGGTAATGAAATCCACTGTTCGTGCTATTGTGTCCATAGTTTCCCTCGTTGGCAGAGAAAACCTGGCTCATAAGTTACTTTGTCCTAGCTAGTCTCTACATCTCAATTCAAAAAGATATGTTTTTCCAACTAAAGAAATTTCATTCCAGCAGTTTTGTATCAACAGACATTACTCTTATTAAGTTGCCATAGATGCACCTTTAAGTGGATCTTGTTGCACTATTTGTTTTTTCCACCACTGTTTAGCATCATTATACTGTTCAACTCGATATGTGATCTAGGATGCTTCTGCTTGAATACTACAATATGTTTATTGATAAGCAATAGTATCTAGCTGAAGTGGAAATCTAGCTGAAATTCTTGGTAATGTAAGGCCCCAAAATTTTCAGCCTCACAACCAGATTGATAAATGTTGGTTGAGCCTATATTTTATTACAATTTGTGAGTTTGTCAAATTAGCTATTGTACTTTAGGTTAGTATTTTTAATTGATTTGGGTAGTGATTTTTTATTTTTTTATTGTTACGTAGCTGACATTGTTCATATCTCAGACCTTGAATTTCTTTCAAGTGGCATATTTTCTTTCTTTTATTTTTTCTAGCTCATCATATTCAAATATTGTTACTTCGATGCATTCAAAAGATTTTTTTGTGTTTAGACCTACTAGGTTTTCATCTTTTGAGCTTTTAGTATCATACTTATACGACTAGAATGAGGTCTCTTCTAGTCCTGCCTGATATTCACAAATTTGTAAATGTCATCAATGTGTGTTGAACTTGCCCATTTGTTTGAGCAGTCACCCTAGGAAGCACCATGACATAGTTGTCACAACAAAACCGGACAGCAACTCATTGGAGCTTACATCACCAAGAATAAATCCAGAATTTCATCGAAGCACTAGGCATCCATTTCAGTCGAACTGGACACCTTTTGGTTGTAGAGTTGTACCTGAAGTTGGAGTGAGAGTTGCCGATGCTTATGACAATAACATGGTCATGGATCCATCTCAAGGAGGTGATTTTTTGTTATTAAGATTAAAGATAAATCATTCTTTAGACAAAGGAATTCTTGGTTCAGGGTTGTAAATTTTGAGCATGTATTTTGCAGGTGGTCGTGGCGGTCCTAGTGCCAATGAACAAATGTGGATGTATAATAAACCTGAAACAGAACTGCATTCTGCACCAGGAAACATTTCTTGCATGTCCACATCAACACAGGGACCTCCTATTACACCACCACAGCCAATCCAAGCATCTCCACTAATGCGACCTCTCTATTTTCCTCCAAATAATTCATGGGATGCACGTGGTTTGAATCATCCTCCTCCTTTGAATCCGATCTCACCTAGTGTAATGCCTAATAATCTTCATAGTACGCCAGTTCCACCCCCATTTCTACCTGCGTCAGTGACTCCACTTGCACAAATGCAGGGAAGCTCGATGCAGCAATTTGATCAGATGTTTTCTCGGCCAACTGTACCACCCCCTTTGACTACCTTGCCACCTCAGCCAGACTTGGCACCTCCATTACCACCCCAGCCATCTCCACCTCCTTTACCTCGATCTCTGCCACCTGCGGTTCCTCCTCCGCCTAGTTCTCCTCCTCCCCTTCCACCTAGTGAGTCTTCTAATATGGAAAGTTCTGGACAGTATCTGCCTTATCAATGGCAGGGCACATTGAGTAAAAGTGGAGTTCATTATTGTACGATTCATGCGCAAAGACTGCATTCTGATATTTGCAAGTATTCAAATGCTACTTCAGAACCTGCAGAGTAATAACCTAATTCTCAGTTGAACCATTATTAAGTTTGATGGTTGGAAGTTAGTTTCTGATCATTTTTTGGTTCACACTTGTGCAGATGGCCTACAAAATTAGATATGACGAAACGCACAGATTTCCGGCATGTGAAGTCAACTTTTTCTAGCACCCCACCACACAAAGTGAGTCCCGAGTACTCCTATTTCCTATATCTATATGATCTCTGTGTGTGTCTTGCGTGCTAATGTCCTTGGATGTTAGTGTCAACATTTATGCGTTGCAGTTCCCATTACTTTGAGCTATTAACTTTTGCAGGACTCCAACTTTAATATCAACATTTGGTGTTTAATATCTGTTGAATCAAAGCAAATATGAAGTTTATAGTTATTGTGCCAGAATTGTTTTTGTATTGTAGTTCGTTATCTGCAGTAGAGACAGCGACAGCTGCAAAGAGATCCACGCATAATTTCTATTGTTTGTTGGATGGTTCTTTCGAAAACTTTGAGATGCATGTAATTTTAATGTGAAAATTACTACCTACATAATAGCAATAAAAATGATTACTATTCCATAATACATGTATTTATATAATATCTCAAATTTGTTATATTAAGATACTCCCTCTGTTTGAAGAAAAGAGTCTATTTTGACTTTTTAAAATCAATTTGTGACATTTTTCAAATTCAAGATTGCTATGGATTCATTTGATTTTAGTCAATTTAATTGTGAATACTGTAAACTGTCTAAACACTACTATTCGCTACAAGATTTGTTGTTTCAAAACTGCAGTGAATACATATCACTTTTTAAATTTAGAATTTCGCATTGACTTCTTGAAGTCAGAAAGAGAGACCCTTTTATTGGAACAGAGGTGGTATGATTTTTAACAAGATTTTGTTAAGGCGTTCTGCTTAAAAAAATTAAAACTAAAATACAATATAAAGAGACTTAGAAATGAAGAATGGGTAGAAAATACTGCAGTTGTTTACTACTCCCTTGGTGTAAATTTAGTTGCCACACTTTTTTTTTTTTTTGGGCAGGGGGACACAGAGTTTAAGATGAACACATTTATATAAATATAATTTTATATATATTTACTGTATTTAAATGTTCGAGATTCATCCATATTACAAATATAGTAAAAAAAAGTATTACCTAATTCTGCTTTTAGAATGTCTTAAAATAGTGGCAACCATTAAAAGTTTCGATGTTTATAATCAACTTTGCTGGATGACCATCATTGTTGAAAACTTATTTTCCAATCTAGTAAATCCATAAACTATTATTTTATATTTAACCAAATAGCAGTTCATATGATCATATAAATGGATGCTAAGCTGCTAGTGTTACCAACAACATAAAATCATATATAGTTATACTAACATTCAGCATCTTCTGGACTTCTTGTTATGGCCTTGCTTTTGGTTTAATGCTCTCATAGCTTTCGGATAATTCATTTTTCACTACAAATTCTCATGCATTACTGTTTGAAGTGCTTATGCAATGAAAAATATCTCTATCTTAAAAACCTCAATTCAATATAACTTCAAGTTTGATATTGCATGCAAATCATAGTTGATAAATTAAAGTCATATCTCAATTCATGAAAATAGATTTATATATTGAACTAATGTATAAAACTTATGAAATTCACAGCTGTGAAATAACGTATTTGTTTACTTTTGAACTTTTTCCATATTACCTGAACGTATTCTCTTTTCCCTTTGATGAACGGTCCATGTTATTTATAGATTATATCCACAGGACTTATTTTATTTTCTTTATTCCTATATATCGCTTACCCCATTAACTTTTATAATCTTAAATGGTTTGGTAAGGTAACAAACAGGAGAACCTCTTTTCTTGAGTTCAGTTTTGAGCTGGATTTTGGGACTCACATCTGTTTCTGGGAGGACTCTGGTTAGGGAGGTTGCGTTTGTGTTGGTTCTTCCCCGTCTTTTTCATCTATCTTCCTTCCGTACTGCTCGGGTTCTAATTTCTTTATTCGAACTTTCTTCTTAATATTTTGCCCTTTTCATCCTTCCTAGATGAGATGTTATCAAACTTATATGAATCAAATTATATACTTGTAAGTCATACTTTGACTTCTTGATTCATTCCAGTTCTCCCATCCCTTTTCCTTGGAGGGCAAACACCCGTTCAAGTTAGACGCTTTTCTCAGTTCTGCAGTTTTAGAAAGATCAACAGTAATGATTTGTGACAATCCTGCAGAGCACACAAGGCTCTATCCCCAAGATGCTTGTGTAATGGGTTTGCAGGACAGTGAGTCTGTCATTCTCATCTCTTTCTTCATTGCTCGAGTTTTTTTATTTGGATTTTTGAAGATCTTTGGACTTCTTTTCAGACTTAGAGAACATGCTGATAATGGTTTCAAGAATTTTGGCAGGAAAATAGGACTATGGTTTTTTTCTTGTTTTGGGGATGTTTGGGGTATCTAGGCCGAGAGAAATGCTAGAATTTTTTCATGATCAATTTTTGTCTCTAATTTGATACAACTTGCTTTCTTGGTGTCCCTTTGGACTTCTGCCATAGAAGCATTCTGAGGAGTGACAATTTTTTAATTCCATGGAGATTGGGGACTGTGCTTTGCATGTTTCCTTTCTATCTATTCTACTTTTCATGTTATTTTGCTGGACAAGACTCATTTTATTTTGCTGGACTTCTTGTCCTTCATTGTATTTCTTGTCTCTTCTAATGAAACTTCTTTTACCTTAAAAAGGAAAGAGTTTTTTTTCCCTTTGTCTCTCTCTCTCTCTCTCTGTTATAACAAAAATCTTCTTTTATCCAATAAAATATCTTAGAAAAATAGAAGTAGAAGCTCGTGTTATTATTAAATTACCTTAAACACAACTTATAGAAGTTCTTATTTAATCATAATTATTATCATATCATTTGATTTAACCCTCTTCATATTAAATTTTATTTTATTTTTTAAATTCAAATTCCCTTAAGCTTGATAAACTTGGAAGTACAGATAATAAAAGAAATGGACAATTTTCTGGTTAAGAAGAGTATCATGATATCATCTTCTACTCAAGGGATCTACCCGAATGTCTCCCATTGTAACAGACTCTAGAATAAATGGTGTGCTTCTGTGTCCCATTCTAGTCACTACATGAAGTTTGTACATCAAAATAAAACATTTATAGTATCAAATATTTTTAGTGTGCAAAAGCCATTACCATCTGGAGGCTTACCGCTTACATTATATGTTATACCAAGTCATATCTATTATCATATATACCCTCCGAATAGACTAGTCTACTTCCTCAGATCTGTACCTAAGCTATATTATGATGTTCTTTTTTACCGCACCAAACGACCATAATATTTTGATTAGAGTTCTTACATGTATATACTGTAATAGCACATTTAGAACTTTATGGTGCCCCCACTTCCATTTGGTTTTGGTAGCATGGTATTGGCATTGAATAGGCCATAGTTTGTGTAATTAATGAGTATGAAATTCCCAATATTTTACTTATCAAAAAATAAAAAAGAAAGAAAAAGAAAATCTACATATTTTCTTTTGATGTTTGCAAATTCCTCAATTTAATCTCCAATAGTTTCAGAATAACAGTGTATATCTCAACTTGCCCCTTAATATTCTTTTATGCTCTTCTGAGTTTAGTTTGTTAACCATGACTCACATATTTGATATCTTTTATCAACTTCTGAAGTTGAAGTTATGCTTAGTGCTGGCTAATTGCTTAGCTGTGAATTTCTGTCTCATGAACACTTTCAGAGAAGTGGAACTTCAATGCTTATTTTGAACACTTCGTTTCCTTGATATCTATCTGTGTTTGTATAATATTGTAGTATGCTGCTCAAATCTGCTTTCAATATTTTGGGTACCTTTGAACTGAGGATAACGTAACTCTGGTTTTGAATGCAATGCAGAGAGAGGTATGTCGGTTGCTCCCTTCTTCTGCAGGAGACCATAAAGGCGTAAGTTATATTGTCTTTTTTATTTTTTGTTTCTCTAGTTTCCCTTTTCCACTGACACTAAAATAATTGTTATACCCGACTTCTGTTACCCAGAAGATCATTAACCATTTATTACTAGGTGCCCATGATATTTGCCTCGTTAATTTCTCTTGTTGCATTGGCCTAAAATTTTGTCATACCTGCCTAAATCATTTTATGGTAAAAAAAATAATAATGCTAAGAAATTATACGTTCTTCTTTTGTCTTTTTGGTGCGACATGTCATAGACCTCAGAAAGTATATATTTACTTTCTCTGCAACTGTTCTATTGTTAGTATTGTAATAAGAAAAGACACAGTTATAGCTGATGTGAACTTTAAAACTTTCTTGTGCAGTTTCAGGATTTCATTTCTTACCTGAAGCAGAGGGAATGCGCTGGAGTAATTAAAATCCCAGCTGCAAAGCCCATCTGGGCAAGGCTTCTCTTCATTCTCCCTTACTCGCCCGAAATATTGTCCATGCTCTCTATTACTCCGACCCCGCCATCAGATTGCTTGATTGCTTTGGTTTTGCCAAAAGAAACAAATTTTGAGTGGGTATGATCTCCAACAAGAAATGAGTAAAGGGGCTATGCTCGTTTACATTAACCCTCCTGCCCCTTTCAGATCAGCACTATGGCAGGCTGTAATGGTGTATGAAGTGTACCATGCGGAATGTTATCATCAATGTCAGGAAAAGATCATGCCAATGCTTCTGTAGTTTAAACAATTTTGGCTCCTAGATATCAAGTCCAGCAATCCACTGTACATAAATTTGTTGCTTCAAGACTATGTAGGCACCAAGTGATGCATTTTAGGAGGATCAGATTTCAACTTGTTAACTAACTTGCTAGTTGGTTTGCACCAAGTTCTGTTGGAAATTAGTAATTTATGGAAAAGACTAGAAGCCTCCAAATCTTTGCTTTGCTTTTTAACCAATATATTCATATTACTACTCCCCCTCCTAATTTAAGGTGGTATGGTGATGTTGCTTTGAGAACTTTATGTATAGAGCCCAAGTGTCATTAATGTTGTATGAAATTGAAATTTATATTGCAATCAAGAATTTTCTTCCTTGTGATGTGACACTAAGTTTGCAGATTGCATGTCTAGATAATTTTTAGTGCGACTCTTATGATGCCTTTTTTAAAACTGGTCTGGTCTGGTCTGGTCACATCATGATTTTGATGTGAACACACAAAAACATATATTTGTCGGATATATACTTAAAGAAAATATGTTTAAATATATACTTAATGCAAACTTTAATATTCATACAAAGTAGAAGAAAATAAATTTACTCCCTTTATAGTTTATTTTACAAAAAAAGAGTTTGTCACACAAAAAAGTATTCCATATGTTTCAAAATTAGAGATACATTTTGATTTTTTTTAAGTCGATTTGTAAAATCCTAAAACTCAAAATTGATATAATTTTATTCAAATTTTCAAAACAACAAATATGATAATTAGTATTACTTTATAGTTAGTTTGAAATGTTATATTTGTTTGTATTAAAACTAAATAATTTCATATCAATTTTAAATTTTAAGATTTCTCAAATTGATTCTTGTAATGACCGAGAATCCTGATTAGCTTGTAATTAGGGTTTTATAGAATAAATTGAATTTTTACAAGTATTACTTTGTGTTATGTGTTTAAATGTCGTATTATGACCTAGATAGTGTTTATATGTTAGAATTGACGAACTAGGGTTTCATACGAAGAAATACAATTTTTCCCGAGAAAAAGACGAAATATCACTATTCACGTTAAAAACGTCTTTCACGTTTTTTAAAAATTTGAAAGACGTCATAGTGTTTATATGATATCACGAAGCGTAATATCTAATAAAATTTGAAAACGAAAAATACGATTTTTCGGTTGTGGATCGAATTACGAAAAATTAACTGAAAGTCAAGATTTTAATCTTTAATCCTTCGGGCTTTATTTTCGGGAGCCCAATGAAAGTAATATAAGAGGCCCAAGATAATTTATTTGAGGCCTAAATAAATTGTTAAGAAAGCCTAAAAGATTGGCTCGAATAAATATTAATTAAGCCCAAAACCTAGGTTTAGTTTAATTGTCCTATGGTTAAGTTAGCAAGAGTTGGTTAGTGAGAAGTTAGAAGATTGAGGAAAAAGCCACACAAGACCAAACCTAAGAATAATACTTACAAAACCTAGCAAAGTTGTCTTAAAGACTAAAGTGCCCTAACCTTGAAAAATCTATAAATAGGAAGCTCATTTCTTCACAGTCCTTACCAATTCACTAAACTAAGAAAAGAAACTCTAGCAAAATTGTAAGAGAGAGAGATTTCGGATTGAGCAAGGAGAGAAGGAAGGAAGAGCTAGTCACTTTGAAAGTTAGTAAGATCAACCAAGAACATCCAAGGTAAGAACCCTAAAATCACTTTTATGCTTTTCATATAGTTAAGAAGTGCATTGTTGGTGGTTGTTATGTAATAGATCATTGAAGGATCTTGGTGATATAAGGATGATGGACATTAGAGGACCAATATTTACTCGATAAATGCATGCTAAACCAGAACATAACGTTAATAAAGAACCAAAACCAAGAAATCATGAAAATCGTATTAAATGTTGTTGATGGACAAATTTAAAACCATAATTTGTATGTTAATTTCTAAAGTCTAAGAAGAAGAAAACGTACTCAAGAGAGTTACAGAAATGTTCCAAGTGGAACGGATTAAAAATGAGCTACGACGAAGTCATGGCGGAAATTTGAATAAAAGACGTTCAATAATGAAAACCATAGCTTGGTATCATTTTGGATCAAGTTAGCAAGTAGATCATGCATTCGGAAAAGTCCAAATTGTTAGGGCTAAGTTCATGAAAAATGTGAGTCATAGGCTCGGGAATGAGCTCAATCCGACTTCGGATAAGCGAGTTCCGGTAAATTTGGAAATACGACATCAAGAACGTCATTTAACGAAAAACGAGTCCCCGAGGAACTTTTGAGCCAATTTTTAGGCTTGTTAGAGAATCTTAAAAATTATTCTGTCCAGAAAAAATTGTAGAGATTTCTACAAGGAGTAAAATGGCTCAAAAACGGACTCATTCCGATATAAAAGGATGAAGTTACGGCGTTGCGAAATAGGCACGTCAGAGCGTAAAAATCAAGTTGGGCTGACAAAGGCTCAGCGCAGCTGAGCAGGGGGGCAGAACTTTTGGCGCAGCTGCGCTGCTTGTGGGCGCACCTGTGCCGCCCTGAATCAAGGGCTAGTCAAGTGTATTTTGTGTAGTCAAATGTTAGGCGTTCGCGTACATAACGTGCAATACCTACGACGATAAAAGAAATTGTTTTGAGTCCTAAAAGATGAACAATATGAAACGTAAAAGACTTGACTTTAACCAAGGGTCTTGTATAAGTTTTAAAAACGTGTTAAACTTAAGTATTGGCGTGTCACTTAACATATGTGCAGTCAGGGTTGGACATATGAAGTGAGAACGTCTAAACGTCAAATCAAATGTAAATGAATTGAAGAAATATTCCAAGCCTAATAAAAACGAACACCATAAAATAAGAATTAGAATTAATGTAAACCATTTATTTGACGTCAAATATGTGATTAATTGATATGTGTATGTAAACTTAATTGTGTAAGTAATTTGAAATGCAACTAGCATAAATTTTAGAAGACGCTTAAGACAAGTTTTCTAACTTTATTTGGCATGTTGTTATTCAGATTTACATAACCCTTGAATGGTTATGTGAATTCCAGACTTATGCAAATCTTTTAGTATTTATACAAGTATTCAAGCTATGCTATGCATAAACTATTAAATCTTTCAAGTTCTATATTCATAAACTTCTTATGAAGACTGTCCATGCCATTTGACTCGGCTAGACAAATGTTTAAAATATTTTATCAATTGCATTATAAGTCTTTGAAATATTATTGATGTTAAGTAGAGTTATCCAACTGAATTATTTCAGTTAGGATTCAAATGCATGTATGTAATGAAAGTTTTTAGTCCGACAAGGCTGTAAGCGCCTAAACTAAACGCATATAGTCGTTTACTAGTAGAGTGTTGATCAACATAGAGTACTATATAGGCTGATCACCTAGAAGTGCTCGTAAGTACATCGGTTTAAGGTAGAAATATGGTGAAATCTTTTATGAATGAAAAACAAAATGTTCAAGATCTTATGACTATTGAGTATGTTGTTTCGAAAATTCTTCAAACCAACGCAAAATATTATTCTTACTTATTTAGCATGTTTCACAACTATTGTTCAGTTGTTGAATTGTTATGATATTATTCCTGATTTTGTTGTTATTCAACTATTATACTTGCTGAGCAAATTAAATGCTCATCCTTATTTTTAAATAAATGTTTTCAGTTAAACCAGATGTTGTCGAAGGTTTCCTTTGAGACAAGGGTAAATAAAAAGTTAACGCGTAGGATTTTAATATCCACATATGTAATAGTTGAGTATATGATAGACTTATTATTATTTTGAATGACGTAATAATTATTAATATTATGGCAATGAATGATGTAATGGTTATAGAACCTGTGATAGAGTAAGACATATTATAATAATATAGTAATTATATTTATGTCAATATTATTGTGATGAATGGGTAGTACCGTGACGCACTAGACCCGAGTTTAAAGGTAGATCCGGATTGGAGGCGTTATAACTCTAAAAAGTCAAAATGTATCTCTAATTTGGGAGCAGAAGTACTAATTAAAATTTCATTATTATTGCCATTACCACTCAACGGGTAAATTATAATTTTAAGAATAATATGAAATATAATATTTATAAATTTTATAAATGAAACTCAATAAATAAAGCTATCAAAAGAAAAGTACCTTCCTCTTAACCCAAGACCAAAAGAGACTGGCCTAAAGGCCCCAAACAGAGCAGATCTAAATTTGATTTCTAGTTTCTTTATTTTAAATCTATTATACTGGAGGCCCAAACTATAAATCACCCTGCAACCATTCACTAGTCACCTCAAGTGTGTGAAATAATTCTATAAAAAAGTCTGTAAGTAACATCATCAGTTCATCACATTCGCTCACTCTCTTCCCCACGCAACTCTCTCATCCAATTCATACAAATTACACAAACAGATACATCCATATACATATATACACAGATTCATACATCTGAATCATGTCGAACAAATACTTACATAACAGGAATGAAGGAAATAAAGGTTTTGGCAATCAACAAAGGCAAAAGTTTGTGCCTAAAACCCCTAATACATCAGTACCACAAAAAACTAGCACTCAAACACTCTCCAATTCTCTCCGTCAGTCAGATTCCGGCGCCGTTGGGTCGTCGGCGAGTGGTACGAGTAGGGTTCAGATGAGACAGAATGGCGATTGGGTTCCCAGTCAGATACAAACTGGCAATTATGTAAATTTCTTGCCGCAAGACGAGGCGGTTGCTGCTGGTCTGGGCGCTGATGAAGGTGGACTAGATCCCGTTGAGTCTCAGCGCGTTGTTGATTTACTGAACAGGGAGTTGTCTCAGTTGCTTAAGCTAACTCCTAGAGATTTCTGGAGAGAAGGTTATTATTACTTTATTGTTAGTATTATTAGCCGTTTTAATCTATTCTAATATTGTTTGCAAATTTAAACAATGCATGATTGTTGTGAAGTGCGCCAAAGCAATATTGGCTTCTGTAATTACCTAAAAATATTAGCTTTTGTGAAGTGAATTCAATGCAGCTGTAAATTCTGTTACAATCTGCTTTTCATGTTTCTGGTTTGCTTTGCCAATATGCATAATGTTTTGTGCTTTGGTTGGATGCCTAAATCTCTTACAACTTTTTATACAACAAGAATGATTTTATTGATGGAGATGGAGATTTAGAACTAAATGTCGAGGACAAGAAGTCATCCTTAAACAAAATCAAAATAAAGTAAAGAACATGAGTGAAGAAAACAGAGAGCATTAGCACATCCCGTTGATTTCTACGAAAATTTGTGAAAAAGTTCCCAATACATCAACCCAATAGAAGGGGAAAAAAGGCACATCCTAAAGTAAATCGATATTCACAGCCGTACAACAACAAAAATTCCTAGCATTCCACTTAATCCAAACTCTCTGTAAAATATAAAATACCATAACAATCCTATTTCCAAACAACCTATCCTTCCCACTTCTAAAACCCTTGAATCATCATGGGAGAAAAAGATCTTCTACCAAGGAGGGACTGATCCGGCATTCACCCAACACTGCAAATAAAAAAATACCACAACTGTCAAGTCGCGGTGAACAAGCATATGAGAATAAGAATCACTATCTTGTATACACATAACAAATTTGGGAATAAAGATTTGCAAGGCCTATGCCTCTAAAGCATGTCTTTAATATTAGGCCGATCACAAAAGCCTTAAGTTTTTTAGAGAACCTTTGTCTTCCACATAAAGAAGGTAGAGGAAAATGACGAAATGGTGAATTGCCCAATAATGAAAATAAGATCGACAAATAGTATTCATAAGGGATCAGATCCCCAAAATATGCATGTCCAAGGATTGATAAATTGAGGTCAAAACAAGAAGTTGATAAATAAATTTTAAAAAAAAACTCATTGGTCTCCATATAGATTATAAAAATGAATTTTTTAAGAAATTGTCTTGTGACTCTTTCCCCTCCTAAATATAAAAGTTAGAAATGAGAGACTTGTGATTGGATGAGAGGTAATAAAGACTAGGAAAAAAAAAGATGGAGAAAAGCACCCCAACCTAGATGTCCAACTAATGCCGAATATGTAATAGCCAACTCGAAATAGAGCAAGGAATAGAACTATACCCTTGGGAGATGATATTCCAATGACCGGAATGGGTGACAAAAAGACGACTTGGATTTGCATTCCAACCATTCTAATCCATACTAATCTACTTGATGCTAAAGATAGTTAGGTTCTAAAGGAAAGTGCCAAAAAGTCATTTTCCAGCTAGAGACGTATTATTAAATACCAGGTTCTCATGGTCGAAACCTCCATCCTCTCTAGGAAGGCACACAAAATCCCAATGCACCAAATGGTCCTTCTTATTGTCATTATCCCCAGCACACAAAAAATTATACATAATTGCGCTCTAGCTATTGAGCCACCCCCAACAGGATAAACAACAAAAGATAATAAAGAGGCAAACTCGCTATATATACAAGAATGTGTAAGTGTTATCCTCCCACCCAGAGTGAATTAAGCCCCTTTGCAGTAGTCAAATCTCCCATACACGGATCTATTACAAAATCTAAAAAGACTGAAATCTCATATTATCCTCTAAAAGGACACTTAATAAGTCATGGATAAAATCTCAACCTCACAAAAAAAGCATTGGAAGCAACAACAGCCTCCTCAGTATTGACACCAGTGATGCTTCATTTGAAAGATTAACTTTCCTACCCCAAATTTTCCTTAACAAAATTGAAAGAGGGACAACACCCTCATAAAGGAAAACAATTATATCAATCTCTTAGACTATGTATTTGGTTATGTAAATTCAACGCTCTGATAGATTGTAAGATGATAGATTTGCTTCATGCAGTGATTGAGCTTAAGTGTATAATGAAGAGAGAGAGAGAGATTGAGACAGAGAAAGAAAAAGAAAAGAGAAAGAGAGAGGGATTGAAAAGGCACTAAAGCAGTATTGGGTTCTTGTTGTATTTTGTAATGGTATGACCTTATTTCCTTCTAGGATTTGGTATGCCCCCTCTTCCCACTATTATAATTATAATAAAAAGAAAAATAGAAGAAATATTAAGTGCATTCAGGGATATTGGTGTCTTGGTCCAGGGTTCAAGTGTTAGGATCCAGAGATATATTGAAGCAGTCATATCTTCATTTAAAGCATTTAACATGGTTTTATAAGTTAGTATGTCTGATTAATGCTAGACCAATGAATTAATAACTAAATTAGTTTAATAATGGTTGTGTTAAGTAGCCTACTATTATTTTTGGGCATGTCAAACAAACACATTATTGTCTCTATTTAATAACCAACACAGTATTTGTTACAGCTTTACATTCTTATCATTCTTGTTCTTTTTCTTCTTCTCGTCTTTTTAGTGGCCAGTGATACATCCCTACATGCTTTCCTAGAAAGCTTCCTGAAATTTAGGAGTAGGTGGTATGATTTCCCATATCGTGGAGCCAGAGGAATAGTTGCAGGGGTCATTGTTGGCGAGTATGAATTGAGCAGGCGTGTCTTTATGGTTTTGTATCGCATGTAAGTTTAGGTCACTCTTGTTATGGTGTATGGTTTCATGAGTCACTAATGCTCTTACTCTATCTTAATGTAAAATGGCCCAATTTTCTTTCAGATCTTCCAATCGAGATCCGGGTGCTAAGGCTGCTGATATTCTCAGTCCAAAAGATCATGCAGGTTAGTCGTGTATCTGTGCTTATGTGGCCTTCCAATTGACTCAGGTTTATAGGGTACCTGTGAAAATCATCCTACCTGTCTTTCCCACTATTCTGCGACTCTCTAACTGTCTCAGACCCAGTTAACTTTTCTTGCTAGTCAACCTGTCTCGCTCCCTTATAACAGGATTGTGCTTCTGGTTACCCATTTATAAGTTTATGCGACATAAAATAACTCTCTTCATCCCATTTGTGTGTCGTGATTTACATTTGGGATGTTCTAAAATATGTCACATTTAAAACTTCAATGCCCCTTTTGATATACTATATAACCCTTTTGAAAGAGATATACTGAGCCCTCCATTTTGAAAAATAAATGTCAATGTTACTATATGTTAGCAAGGTTATATGGGGGGGGGGGGAGTCAGTTGATATTTGTTTTCTTAAATTGTTTACCTTATTGAAGCTACACTGTAAATGGGATGGAGTAAAATATTTAACAACTTTTTAACTCTAGTTACCTTTTGGTTTAAAGCTTTCACTATGAAAAAAGGTCACGAGTTTGAGATTTATATTTAGATATATATTACTCACTCTGTTCCAATTTAGTTGTCCTCCTATGTACTTGCACACATATATAAATTATTTGTATAACAAATGTAAGTCATTAAAGGTTAGCAGGGACTCTTGGGGTTATTACACTAATTGTCCCAATTCTATACTATAGGTCTTCTTTAGAAAGTTCAATTAGGGTCTTGGCACCAACTTAGAAAAAAAGGGAATCCTATGCGCAAGGCGCAAGGCAAGGAGCCTGTCTAAGCAGATAATAAGGCGTATAAGTTCAAAATATGCACAAATTATTAAATTTAATACATATTCCAAAAGTGAGGATGTTATAACTAAATTTGACATAATTCATGTATTAGTATTACAACCATACACAATAAGGCAGGTTTTGTTTCGAGGAATATATTTTTTGGTGTAATACAATAGCCTCCGCTAGGGTTGTAATGTAACTGTAATAGTTCATTATGAATCGTATGTATGGTTCCTGCTTGAAATTTGTGTTGTAGATGTAATAGTATTATATTACATTTCATTTGAGTCACGAAATATTTCTAATGCAATAAATAAAGCAGATTTGAAGTCAAAATGTCACATCAGCTTAAATTATTACTGTTTTGTCTTTTGTGGCCTATTTAATTATGGAAGTAATGAGCTAATACATCCACTAGAGGCCTGGAGGGTGTATTCAAAATTAGCCAAATTGATAATGGGATTACATCCGATCAATACATCACAATGGATGGACCTAACACAAAACACGTCACATCAACACAATAAGCTATTGCATACAGAGATATTGCATTAATGTGAAGCAAACCAAACCCTGCTTAAGTTTAGCAAATTCTTACCATTCTTTTTTTGATAAGTAACTTTTGATGATAAACTATAATTTAAGTAACTTCCAGGATAAATCTAATATTTGAAGAAAAGGAGCTGTTGCTTTTGAGGGAGTATGGCCACATAACAGCGACGCCTTAGGCCCATGCTCTTACTTTGATGCATAAGAAAATGATTTGATGTATTTAAAATAACTGAGTAATTAAAGAAAACTAATTTCTGAGCTTTTAAAAAACGGTCTGTTAGCTAAGAAAGTAAGCTTCTAAGCATGCCTAGCGCATGGAGCTTGAGTGCTCAAGGTGCTTACCTGATTTAAGGAAGCTGGGCCTACACCTGGCCGAGGGGCTTTGGGTGAGCCTTGATGGGCCTTGTGATTAGGTGCTCCTTTAAGTTATACCTACGGAACTGTCTTCCCTAGGTGAACTAAGTGAATTACTTTCCTCTTAAAAAGATTTTATGTACTCAAAAGAATGAAGTTGAATGAAACATTGTTATGTAAAGTGCTCGGTAGAATATTGTATTTTGCTGCTCGAAAATATGTTTGTCCGTAAATTTTCATGAGAATGCTGATAGAGACTGTAAGTCTATCCTATTCAACTAGAGAAAATTAACTAATTTCCACTGCATATAAAACTTATTTGATTTTATGAACCATAGATTGGGTAACACTCTTTGTGATATTCGATAACTAAATATTTTGCTGCACTTTTGTTTACTAATTTTTCAATGTAGTCCTTCTACAGGAAAAGAAGTTGCTTGATTTGCCCAAGTTGTTAGATATATGTGCCATATATGGTTATGAAAATGAAGACCTGACCAGATTATTGGTAAGCATTTACAAGTAATGTGCCTTAAAAGCAATGGTTTCCAACCTTATAACTTCCCATACATTTAAATTTTATCTATGAGTGAATCAAAGATATTCACGGTACATCTTAGTGTCTCCAAGCGCTTGGACGATGATTTGGCCGAAGGTCATATTATAACTAGGCTTTGGCAGCATAGCTGACTTAGTATAGCATCATCCCTTGGGTATAAAGCTAGAATTTTTAGTGTGTGCATAAACTGTATTAAGGTCTTCGTGTCGTGATAATTTGGGTAAACACTCTCCATTTCGAGTAGATCTCTAATTGTCAATTATTAGTGCCCCCCTTTACATAATTTCTCCTCGGGACTCATTAAATATCTATCTTATGCCTCCCTCCTTTGCTTTAACTATTAAGTCTACTCAACGGCATCATGACCTAAATGCAGAATAGGGTGACAATCATCTCCGTAATGAATACCCCTAGACCTCTCAGAGTACCCCGTGGATGATCCATTAATGAGAACGGAGTGGAAGAAACAGAAGTTTTAATTCATCTCATCCACCTGCCCCCGAAAGTTAATTCTCTCCAACAAGCAAAGTAAAAAGTCCAATTTACATGATTGCAAGCCTTTTCTATATCCAATTTACAAATTACTCCTAGCTCACCTCATTGAAGTGTAGCTTCCAAGCACTAGTTTGCAACGAGAGCGGCATTCAAGATCCGTCTCCCTCTCTAAAAGCATTTTTGGTCTCCAACACCAGATAACCCACCACTCCCCTTGGATGAATTGAAAAGGCTTTGGCCATCAACTTATACACAACACTCCCTATTAAGCTATTGGGTTGAAGTATTTAATATTTTTTGCCCCAACTTTTCTAGGAGTTACTTCAATAATTGTGGAAATGAAAACTCGTCTCAAAGCACCCTTGATTAAAAAAAAGGAAAAAAGTCATCAGAAATCGCCACCACATCCACCTCCACAACGGACTAACACTGTAGAAAGAATGTTATTTAGTAGCCATCTGGCCCCGTGGACCTGTCCCAACAATACACCAAACCTTGTCCTCGGTGAAGGTGCCTCTAATGAATCTCCATTCTGTTAAAGCTCTCTCTCTTTCTCATGTATATATGGCTATATAATATTATGTTTTACACAGGTTGTAAATTCGATGAAGGCTCAGTCCAGGATCCATGATGATCTCACAGCAGTAGTGACTCATTTTCTAAGCATTGCAAATACTATGTATCAACGCTGCACCTCATCTTTAGAGGTATTTTCCTCAATGAGCTTGGTTCAGCTTATCAATTGGAACATATGCATCTCTCTCTGTCTTTTTTCTTGCTCTCTCTCCCTCTCACCTTCTCTCTCTTTCTCCCTATCTCTCTTTCTCCCTCTCTCTGTCTCTCTTTTGAGTAGAATTTATGTACTTAGTTATTTAGAAATAGCCTCTTTTACACTGTTTGGTCCACTTTTTTTTGGTTAGTAATTGGTTTGTCCTACTTATATGTGAGTTCATGCTAGCAAATTTTCATGCTAAGGAACCTGAGCTAGAAAAGCTTAAGTGGTAGTATAATGAATAGAGAAACTGAGTATCTATGATGCCAATATTGGCGCAAAATTAAATGATGGCCATTTTTCCCTTGAGATATTTGTAAAAATAATATTATTTCAGTATGAGTTAGATGTTGCATTTGTCTTTGGTTTGACTTGTGTGTTAAAGTTCTCTTTTTCTTAGGAATTTTTAACTTGACTTGACAAAATGGGGTCAACACCCATCCACATGAGGTATTCTAAAATCTGGTTCATCTATCTTAAAAATGAAGTTCACAAAAATTATTCAAAAGAACTTGGAGAGGACTCGTTTGACCAAAAAACATCAGTGTCAAAAGAGTGGACTTTCCTCCACTCTAATTAGTGAATCATTGTATTGTGAAACAAGTCATTTTTAGTTCTTTCTTCTCTGCTCTCTAGCTCTGCATCTATAATAGTGTACTTCTCCAGTAACAAATATTAATTTGTACACCTTTTGTTACACAAAAAGAGAGTCTCATTTGACAATTGTTTTGTTCCACAAAAGGATCCTCATTTCCTTTGATGGTAGTATAAAATAACACAATGTCCTCAGGTTTACCATTACTATTTCATTATTATGGCATCATATTAAACTAACAAATTATTAATTTAGGGATATATATGGAATAAAAGTACATCCTTAATATTTGCAAATGGGACTCTTTTTGTGTGGAGCAAAAGGAGAAGTATATATCTATCCTATTTGCTTTTGGTTCTATTTTCAACCTAAACTTTTTCATTACAAGGAAGTGCATGGTTCTCCTCGTAACCAATATCAAGCTTTTCCCCTCCCTTTCTGATTTTGTACAGGTTCTAGTTTCCTCTCGTGATGGCCAAGATCATGGTTCTGGGCGCCTTCATGCAGACTATCTAGAGGTGATTTACTTTCCAATTTTTCTTTTCATAATTAACATAGATTATTCTTGTGTTGCCTTTGCTCCTGTTCTCTTGCAACAGTTATCATTTTCATGGAAAAATCATATATCATAGTACCTTACTACCTTAAGCAGTGACCTCTCTGCTTTATGCTAGGATACAAAGGGTTGAGTTTTGCACCCTAATTTTCAAGATGTATCACTTAATTTAGATACAACATGATGATTAAACATTGTTGTAAACGAAGTTTTTGTTTCCTTTTTATTATTACTTATCAGCATTAATGTTGATAATGTTAGAAATTTTAGTCTATTGTGAAAAGACTACTTTGAGTGCTTTCTGTTGCCCCACCTTCTTGATGCGTGAGGACAAATTCATGTTTTTGTCTCTGTATTAATTATATTTTCTTTTCTTATAGATAATGGACTTTCTAAATGATGCAATTGTATCCATGGATGCATTTGTTGGTGCATATAAGCATGCTGCAGTGTTTTTCTCCTGCCCAATCGAGACGAGGTAACAAATATATGCTGCAATTTTGGCCCATTTTCTCCTCTTTTTTTTTTAAATTTTTTTTTATTTTGAGTTGAAAAGAGAGGTCTGCCATTACTCTTAAGAATCTAGGATAGAAGCTATACAATTCTCGCCCCCCCCTCCCCTGCCTCTTATAATTTGGAGTTTTGCAATATAACTGGTGCATTTTGTCAAATGATCACACTGATGCATGGGTTGTTTGTTAACTCCTTTTGACTAGCTTGAGTAAATTATTTGTGGTTACACCATCTAACATGATGACTTCTCCCCAGGGAGATATTTGTGGTGTTGCAACTAACTTGGTGCATTTTTTGTTTTTTGTTTTTGAAGGCACAACATGAGGCTTTATATATTTCTGTGTTACAGTGCTGGTTTCTGGTTTCTCATTGGATGTTACAGTGCTGTAGAAACATCTTGAAAGTTTTCTTTTTCTTTTCTTTTGTTTTTTTTTTGTGATAGGTGAACAATACAATCTCGAAAAAGAGATAATATGTTTTTAGGTAGTTCCTTTGTTATTTTTAATATTAAAGTGCTGAATGCCTGAAACTCTAATTGCAATATGCAAATACTGGAATGAAAATGTGATGGACTTCCTTGAAAGATGACATTTCGTATAAGAATCTTCTATTGATATAGGTGCTGGTGATTAGCAATCTGAGTTGTTTTTCCTTCCCTTTTTTTTTGGTTCCTTCTCTATTGTGCTATGGAGGTCTTGTTATCTGGGACCCATCTGTATTTTTCTCCCTTATCTCATAAAGTTACTTTTTTCATCTAGAGAAGAATTTGAGCTTTTCAATTGAAAGGGCGTGGAAATACATAAATTGAAGTATTCAAAACTTATCTATATGTGGTTATATTTTCTTTTATTTTTTGTTTTTGCTAAATTTATGTGGTTATATTGGATCTTTGTGTCTCATATTTGCATTTTATATGTTCAAATGATGCTATGTATCAAATGCTACCTAGCTGGCTTGAACTTCACATTATCTAAATTCCAGAAATTCGGCTGATAGGTGAGGGATTCACTGGCTAAGTAACACCGAACTGCATTTTGTTAAAATTATATGATCAGTGTTTTTACTGTGTATCATCTGGCATGTAGTATTCCTTATTTCAGTCTAATGCTTAATACCTAATCTGCTTACTCCTGAAAAACTATACAACAATCTTTTAACATTTTATTTTCTGTTCTTACAGTTATGGGAATGAGGAATTGATAAATACCCTTGCAAAGTTACATGATTCATTGCTGCCTTCTTTACAGCGTGGTTTTCAAGTTTTATTCGCAGCAGGAGAGGGTGGACATCATGAAAAATCTGGTGATCTGCTTTCAAACGTTGCTATCAGTTTGAAGATGTTATCAACAAGAATAGTGAATTTTGGTTGGAAACTGCTCTCCTTATGCTATCTAAGTGATGAAATTTTTGAGGAGGGATTCCCTCTTCCGGCTGCAACAAAGATATTTCCAGCCAAAGTAGAGGACCCTCTCATAAGGGCAGACATTTTAATTCAGACTTTTAGGGAAATTAGTGAAGGATTTTCAAATGTTCAGGAGGGGAAAAGGAGGCTGACATTTCTGCAACATGTAGAAGAGAACTACAAGTTGATTACCAGAGTTGATTTATTACTAAACAAAGGTAAGAATACTTTTACTTAGAAATGAATTATTTTTGTTTCTCTATGGCCAGCAATGCTTAGGTTTCAATTTGACGTCCACTTGGAGGGCATCACTGATAATCGCTTATAATGGCATGCACTGAAGCACCTAAGATGTTTGGTATTCTTGTGACCCTAAGGGGTGAGAGAAATGGCATAGAACTTGAGGTTATCCTCAATGTCATTGGTTGCATCCAAAATGACCTATTAAAAAGAAAAAGAAGAGAAAGATGTCAGTTTTCTTGTATGTTTCCCCACTTTAATATTACAAATTCTTACATCATGAATACTTTGTGGATACATTGATAAAAGGCACGAAGTGCAAACTAAAGTATTGTACTGAATTTAGAATGCCTTGTATATTTTTAGTTTCTTAGGTTGATGTAATTGGAAATATTATTGAGTTCTATTGATTAGAACTGCTTCTTGAAGTTTATAGTATGCCCCATTCCAAAATTTATTTCCATTCCCAGTCTGATGTGGGCGATAGTATTGCTTGCTTATCCAGGTATTAAGATGAACTGACTACAATTAACTTTAGTTCATAGGAGTGATAACTCAATAGGATTCTCTTATTGTTTTCAACTAAAGGCTCGCCTGCATGGAATTAAGGTGTGTGCTTAAAATGGCATGGACACTACTAACTAACGTAGCTGGGAGGTTTAAAATCCTTTATATAAATTGTTGTCATTCAATTTGTCATGTTGGTCTCCATACTCCTTGTATATTACTGGTGAGAGTTATATTGGTAGGTTATTTTAGTGATCATCATGTGGGTTATCGTTTTTTGAATGTCTCAAGTGTAGTAGTAGTACTAGAGTACTTATCAGAATGTTTAAGTTTTGATTTTCCTGGAATTCAGTTTTGTTTCTCAAGTTAAAAGAGGTTCAAAAGCATTTATTATTTTTATGATGTTTATGTGGTATGGTTTTGTTATGTCCATGGACCATGTATATTCTATTAGGACAGAATAAATTAGTTAACTGTTACTTAAATTTGAAGTTATCTTGACATATGAACAGAAATTCCCTATTCTGAACCTATAAAGGGGTTTTCCAACTTCCTTTTGAGACTTATATCTCATGATACTCTACAACTTTGCAATGTGTCATCTTCATGTAAACATATCAGATGGTCTGATCTAAGTACTGTGTTGGTTCATGTATGTGTATAAAGTGTATAACTGCAACAGCAGGTTGCTGAATTTCAATCAATATTGGCCCAACCCAAATGTAATCTCTTGTAACTGCCCAATACTAGGACACATCTCTGTCCATATGGAAAAATGACACACCCGGTTTCGGGGTAATAAGAATACTAGAGATTTTGCTCGAGGACAAGGTTCTACAAGTTCATATATGCAAAAGTAAACATTAGCAAGTCTTCCTCACCAAACTAATGGCATGATGCCAACTGTTGAGTGGATACGTGTTCCCATCCATAACTTGCATAGCAGGTAAAATGTGGCTAATTATCAAAATATCAAATCTGTGGCTCTGATTTTTCTGGGAATTATTGTTATTTCACCTAGATTATTTTCTGGTTTCTTAAATTATTATCTCATACAAGAATGTTCAGGCCTTAAAATATTAGAACATGCAAGTATATCAATTTGCATTTGGTTACACTGAAGTGCACGTGCTTTTTCCCAGTTGCTGTATCTCTCCCAATTTTACTTTTGCTAATGAATCCTGCCATTTGAACCTTCTTTAGCCTTGATTTAAAACTAGTTCTCTCCTCGCACATTTTGTGAGCAAAACATATTCTTGTATGCATCATTAATTAAAGAAAGAGGAAAAAGGATATAAGACATTGATATTATTATTCTTATGCATCATCTGCTTGTCTGCAGATATAATTCTGAAATTTTCTTCCATCTGTGTTGAACTTCAATACTTTACTCTTTCATGCAGGATGGATTTTAATGGACGACGAACAACTTCAGTTTTTAGCTTCGATCATGATCCATCCTTTAGAGGTCAAAAACAAGGATATTTCTTCTGTGTCAAACCCTGTAACAGACATCATACTGCCTATGGATGAAGATTCGGCAATTGTGGAGTCAAAAATTAGTCAGATAAAAGACCTTTTCCCCAATTACGGTAAAGGGTTTATATCTGCATGTCTTGAAGTATATAACCAGAACCCTGAAGAGGTGATTCAGAGGATTCTAGAGGAGACACTCCATAGAGATCTACAGTTGCTGGACACTTCAATGGAGGAGATACCACCCAAAGCTTCATCTGTGAGCAGGCATGACAAGGGGAAAGGGAAATTGTTGGATTCTGCTGCAGCACCAACTTCCACAAACATTGCACTTATAGTAGGCAACCAACAAACGGGCAGTCCACAAATTTCTTCATCCTCATCTGGAGTTGGTAGATATGTCAGGAAGTCTACCATTGACTTGCCCGACTCTCAGACCCTCAATTCAAAAGATGAAAAGGATTTGGTGAAGACAGCAGCTCTTGTTTCACAGCTCGAGTATGAAGACGAGTACGATGATTCCTTCGATGATTTAGGTCTAAGTGTTGCTGATTCAGGATATGAGGATACTGAGTTACTGGGTGACAAACTGAACTCTACTGGGCAGACACGGAGTACAAGCGAAGTTACAAATGCTCCAAACTCTAAGTGGGGGTCACGCAAGAAGCCCCAATACTTTGTCAAAGATGGCAAAAACTACAGCTACAAAGTTGCGGGCTCAGTTGCAGTTGCAAATTATAACGAGGCTTCACTTGTTCATCAAGTCCAGAAAGATTCAATCCATGGCCTAGGACGCGGAGGTAACGTTCCTTTAGGTGCTATGAAGAAATTCACAGAGTCGAACGAGTCAAATGAAGATGAAGACCTTGATCCCGATGTTGCTGATGTGGGAGGACAAGGGAGAGGTTCCCAGAGGGGCAGAGGGAGGAGGGGAGGGGGACGAAATCATAACAGAAGGGACCTAGCAATGAAAAAACATTTCTCTGGCTTGACTCGTTACTGAGATATAAAGGTTAAAATTCTTATATACCATATATTATCAAATTTACAAGTCAAAATCCGTTTTGCTCCAAAGTCATTAGCCTGTTGCTAAGAACAACTGCGATCAGAGTTCTGTTTCATCGAGTAATGCCTTTCTTTTTCCTTTTTTTTTTCCTTCTTTTTTTCGCATCTTGGCACAGCCAAGCCAGTACGTCAGGAACATCGTTTTTTTTCAAGCTTGGTTGTTTATGAATACAAGTGAAGTATTGGTTTTTAAATGGAGCTGTTTCGATACTTGTATATATACAAGTAAAGCATTAATGTCATAGATGAGAAGCAGGTTGTGTACTTGGACAAGCAGAGTCATCTGTATAGTTGCAAAATGCTCACTGGCAAGTGGCAACCAACTGAAGTGCCTGTTCGTAAGCAACTGGTAGCTAGTTGATTCTTAGGTTAAAAGGGAAATTTCTAGCGACTTATGCAGTGTAGTTGCTGAGAAATTGTAGAGAACATAGCGAAATTGTCAAAACTCCGATTAATTTTTAAGCATCTGACCTGATTTATTACACCTAAAGCAAGAAAGGCTCAAAAAGGTCAAATAAATTGGACCACATTTGCTGAAAGAGGAATGGCATGGATACACTCTGTTCAGCATTTCATTGTTTATTTCCTTCCTACTTAAAGTAGCTAGGTATATCAGTGTCCAAATTCAATGATTAGACTGATGGAAAAGGGGGGTTTTTTTTTTGATTGGTGGGGGGGGGGGGGGGGGGGGGGTTGCAAAAAAATAAAAAAACCTATACTCCCACTTTCTTTGAGATTTTAAAAAAGTGCTCAAGCAAATCCCCATTACTCTTTTTCCACTTTAGGGACTGTAATATTTGCATACACGTACGAAAATAATGCCATGTTATATAACCATCGGTGTTGGCACCTTACACTTTTTTGGATTACAGGTTATCAGCTACTGAATACATCAGATTCTGAATACCACCATCATGTAAAATGGAACCCCATAAGGGCCATAACTGTAAAATTAATCTTTTGATTTTATTAATTCCTCAAATAAGAATAACAAGAATTTGATAAATACTAATTATTGAGCAAACATGCAAAACAACAATCACTAACTAAACTAAATTAGGTCCCATGTCATATTAATGGGAAAGATTACAGGGCCGATGCAGTTGATTTATGGAGAAGGTAAAGATATTTTTTTCATCTGCTGCAAAGCTATAAACATCACCATTTTCTTGACTCTAGACATCTTCATCACCCATACCAGCTGCATAATGACCAGCATTTCTATCCTGCAAACATAAAGAGACCAAATCATGATTAGAACAGGAACTCGGAACTGGCGACTACAATTACTCTTTCTTGCTCTCTTTTTTTGTTCACTTTCATTTCGCAAGTAGAAAGCAATAACTGCAGCTATTATTTTGGTGCAGTGTCTAGGTACATTAGTGAGCACAACAGCAGAGGGTCAGGGATAACTGCACACCACCCAGAAGTGGGAACTCGTTAACTGAACTTTAGTTTTTGTAAAAACCTAAGGCGTCCTAAACTGGACTTGGAAGTTGGATCCTGTCTACGGCATACAAGTTTTTTCATCACCTAAAACAAAAGGCACACAGGGTGTCCATCAGTAGCATGGGAGGCAAGATTTATACCGTACACACTCCATACCCACTCTTCAATATCACATAATAGCAAACTTCTTATAGCTTGACTGCACTACCACCACATTTATCATGAAAGCTACAACGTTTTCCAAATGAAACTCAATTCTCTAACCAGCGGTCCAGCACAGAGAGATTTAACGACAACTCCCAACAGTATGGCGTAATACCAAAAGTTAACAGGTAGACAAGAAACAGAGAAAGCTACCTGAGATAACATACGCTGCTTGTTCAGTATCTGAGTCCTTGCCTTGTTGAGGACTGAGTTTGGCGACTTAAACATCCTCTGTACCAGAATTAAATCTCATTGTTATCATAGGAGGAGGAAATAAAAAAAGAAGCAAGAAAAAATAACATATAGTTGGGACGGCTTAACACAAATTCAAGAAAGCTCAATGAATACAACAGACCTTCGAAAAGGTTAACTATACCATAGCCAGCAACAGCAATGCACATCAATAATAAAAAATCAAAATAAATAAATAAATAAAACTAATCAAATGAGAAGTTTCAAGGCTATTCTCCTTATACTTTGTCAAAATGGACCACCTCTATTTTGGCAGTTACATGAAGTGAACATAGTATGTTCATCAGCAAATTAAACAGCATCAGAAATCCAGTTAATCCAACTAGCCAAACCCATTTTTCCTTCAACTGTATAATGAGCAGAAACATGCACCTAGACAGCATACTGGCAAATACTCTACTCCAAGCCCACCAAGAAAAAGAGCAAGGTTCTAAAAGGCACTAGGCAGGAGGCGGGCGGCCGGAGGGGGCCTTGCGCCTAGGGGCCTAGGCGGGATTTTTATTTTAAGTCAATTTTAATATTTTATCTTATATTTATCCAAACAAAACAATAATATAAAGCAAAACAATCTATAATAAAGATAATAAAAGGCCTTTGCTTAAAGTTCAAACACATATCCATATTGCCAATGTCAAAGTTCAAATACAAACATGCAATTGTTCAAAGTTTAAACACAAACAAATAATCAAAAATACAAACTAATAATCCTTATCTCCATATCTCTAACTCTTCTTCTCCATATCCCTCCAAGATAATGTCCCCCTCGGACTCACACTCATTCTCTTTTAAAATAATGACCCACGACGTTATTTTGTAGCTTAGTTATTAAAATAAAAATAAAAATAAAAAAACAATTGCAGCCCTAATTTCTCCGCCTAGGCCACGCTTAGGGGCCTAATTTCTTCGCCTTGCCCGCCTAGGCCCCGCCTAGTCCCACCTAATCTCCTAGAGGGATTTTTTTGCCGCCTTGGGCCTAGGCGAGGCGCCAGGGGGGGCCTAGCGCCTAGGCGTAGCGCCAGGGGGGCCTAGTGCCTAGGCGGGCCTAGGCAGGGATTTTTAGAACACTGAAAAAGAGACATGATGGATCCACTGATGGTAACTCCATCCAAATATACAAATATAAGAACCATTACAGGACTATTATATCAGAAAAAATGGTAAGAACTGCAATCCAACAAACAACTATATGTTCGCAAAAAAGTACAGGAGCTACCTTTTCGACACCAGATATACGCTTTTCCGAGCCAGAAAGAAGCTTCTTCTTTGGTGCGAAGCCAAAGACATCATGAAGAATTTCATTATCCTGTTTATACGAAACCACCAACTCTCATGTAAAGAACATATAATCATGATCTCAACCTAACAAGGACATCAAGATATGGACAAAAAAATGTGACCTGCATGTGCTTGACGAATCCTCCCCCAAGAAATCGCTTCAGAAAATTCAACTGTTTGATGAAAGCTTAGATGAGCCCTATTAAACTAATGGATAAACACATCAAGAAACCTAAGTGAAGAAGCAGAAGGAACCTGTATCACTTCAGACCATGTCGTCGTGGTCAAAGTCTCTCCACCAATCTTCATTGAAGTTTCTGGACTATAACCATCCTGATATTGATTAAAAGAGAGATCAGTACATCAGCCTTTAATCACATATATGGCAAAAGTAAAACAAAATTAGTGAAAGGTACACCTCAAGATATTCCTGTATATCCCGAAACGTGTTCCGCTGACTGTTTAGATCTTTCTTGGCAGAACCTTTACCACCTGCCTCCACAGAAAGGCTTCTCACTTGATTTAGGATTTTCGCCCTCAATCCTTGTATATGTGCAAGTTCCCAAGAACTGTTCCCGTCATAAATGGAGTTGTCACTAGGGACTTTAGCTAAGCTAGAAAACTTCTCTAGATTTCCAATCTCAAAAATTAACGCAAGTGCTTCACCAGCCGCAATTCGTATGGATCTATCATCCTTGTCTAGTAGAGTAGAGAAATAAGAAATCGACCTGCATCATTTCAAATTAAGTTAAATTCATCTAATTTTCTTGGTGTCAATAGGCATTGCAAATTTAGCAAAAGTTGCATGCTCTGATTTGTGAACTTCAGGAAAAGGATACATCCTTCTCATGCCACAATAAGATGTGCCAATGGTCTCCTTAAATTCCATCCATGGCCATAGTTGCACCCATGGGCATGCACTTTGTGAGGGACCAATTTCTTGCTTCTTTTGGGAAACACAAGGTCTGAGTGTGAAAATTCTATAACCAAAAAAAGTAGAGGCAGAAGAGAGAGAGAGAGAGAGAGAGAGGGGATATATTACTCACTCTTGCCAAGTTTTAGGATGAAGGGTCCACCCATCCATAGTTGTAAGAAGAAATGACCAAGCAGAGACCACTGATGAGATAATAGCTGGTGAAGGTTTCATAGCAACTACCTGAGAAGGGATACAAGCTTAACTCTCCGTATAAGGCTTCCCATATAATTGGCATAGTTTAATTAATCGTACATTTTATGAGTAAAATTATTACGTAACATAACATGACAAATTATGATATTCCATTAATTAAAAACATCGGAAACAATCATTAACAACAGGCTGACATGGACACAAAATATCAATTAAGAGTAATCAGCATTGAACAATCGTTCATATGACAGATCATCTATGAGTCGAGACAAAAATATGAACATACATGATTCAATAATGTCATTTCTAATCACGGTAATAAGACGTGCATACATACATTAGAACCAAGTTTTGGATGAACCACTTGCCACATTGTTTGCATTGATTTTTCTGTCTTCTCTGGCTCATCTCCACCAATAAAAGTGATGATAGCCAAACACTCCAATAACTAGAATCATGAAAATAACGTAATGAAACTATAAATTTTGAATCATAATTGCTTCCAAGAATCAAGATAGATTGAAAATAAACTATCTAGTTAATGCAATGTTGTCCTTTATACCGCCGAAATCTTAGACGTTTCAGGCCGAGATTTGAGAGCATCTAATATAGGAGAGACTGATTCTTCCAACATTTCTTGGGCTTTCTCCCCAGGACCAGTCGTCAGAGCTAACAAGCCTACCAAGTAGAAAGTAAAAGCTCAGAAAACTCCAAACTAAGCAACAAAGGCAAACATCTACAAAGAAGAATTAGATGATCACCAATAGCATGAGATGCTAAAGCTATCTCTTTGGCAGAGCCGCGCTTGATGGAACTCAAACATTGATGCAATAATGTAGCAAACCTGCGGACAGAAAGCAACATACATTGACAAGAATCTCTTAAAATATAAAATTGAGAAATTTAAACCCTTAAACACATGCCGACATTAATGCAGCATAGAGCTTAGTGCTCCTACAATTTTTATTTTATTTAGTAATTTACACTTACCAAATTATAATTATCTTTTTCCTTTGCAACATGTTTTCCCTCTTTCTATTGGATACATAAGATGCCGATAGATTTCACATATACCCTCGGACTATTTTACACGACTCTTCTAAATGGGTTAAACTACCCATGTCAGACACTACTCCACTAGACACTTGGGAAAGGGTAAAGTATATATACAGAACACTTATATTAGACACTCTAATCCTTGATGAGTAATTAAGTACATATAGAAGAGAACTTTAAGGCTTGTATTCAGTAATGAAAGAACATCTTTTCTTCTACACTGAAGTTAAATGTAAAAATTCCACTTCCTGTTTAATATCAAACGTACTCATTTTTAAATTTGAACATTAATAGCACACAATTATCTAAAATATATAGGATATAATTGAACAAGACATGCCCACAAATTTGTATCCTATACTCCCCTTTTTTTTAAGCTGTTTCCATATCCTAAATTTGGGGTTCAAAGTCCAATGCCCGGACACATAACCGTGGCTGACGAC
The DNA here is from genome assembly GCA_034770075.1 of Aralia elata. Classification (NCBI taxonomy): domain Eukaryota; kingdom Viridiplantae; phylum Streptophyta; class Magnoliopsida; order Apiales; family Araliaceae; genus Aralia; species Aralia elata. The sequence goes on along the minus strand of CM068385.1, from coordinate 85,238,951 downwards.
GACACCCAGCCCATATAATATAACCCTCAAATACGTGATTTATACCCTGTGTTACAATTGTGACCAACAAATTTAAATGTTAAGGTTGCTTTTGAGCAAATTAGTAAATAGCAAGTGTTAATAAGAAATGCAAAGAATGTTAGATCAAACAAAAGTGGAATAAAGAACTCTAAAAAGTCGTAGGTATGAAAAGGGAGAACAATCATCAATACTATGTTAATATTATGAATGGATTAAATGCATTTATCATCATTAAACTGAGGTTCAGACTACATTTGCATCATTGAACTCATTTTTCTTTCATTCGACTCATACTCGCTTTTATTTACAAAACTTCACAACCGTTGAGCTAGTTTGACCTTTACCAGAAAGCTGAGTTGGTGTATGATGAGAAAAGAGAAAACTAAGTTGGCTTATGAGGAAAGAGAAAGCTGTGATGGCATATTGATGAGTGGATTTTATACTACAATTTTAGTACTTTTAGCTTGATGAAATTGCGTGTTCTTGAGTATTTTCTATTCCTTTTTATGTGTTTTTGTTTGTTTTTATGTTTTTGTGTAGGAGAAGGGAAAGATATGAAAATGAAAGCAAATCGGATGATGTGTCAAAATGCAGCAAAAAGAGACCTATGTGTGTGCAAGGCAGAATTGTGGATTTGGCACGCATGAAGTAGGCACGACATGGGCAAACAAGCAAAATGAGTTGAAATGGGTTATACTTATGGTCTAGGGAAAGCCACAACCAGCCAATGATCATTTATCAAGTTATTTGATGGGAAAAAGCAAAGAAACGCAATTCAGACATTTTTTGGAGTAAAATATACAAACAAATGCAAGAAAGGAAGATCTAAAGGCTGTTAATGCCAAGTTTGATATGTTTTCTTGGCTTCGGACTTGGATTTTATTGTAGAGCTCGTAGAGAGCTTCGATTTGATAGGTGACACATTCCGTAACTCCTCACGGATTAAAAGTTATGGTCATTTTACCAACAGAAGTCAAAGCATTTCCTGCGCAGCAGCGCATGGGGGGCAGCCAGCTACTGCACATGATGCGTAGCAGTGCAAGGAGGAAGCGCAGCAGCGCAGCAGTACTTGGGATGCGGCCAGACCAAGTTGGGACGCGTTTTTGCATGTTTTTGACTTCCAATTAGATTGTTTTTCTTCCTAAGCTAGGGATTTGACTTGTAGCATATAAATACATAATGTGAGGCACATTATGAGGGACTAACAACCTAGAGATAGTGATAGACTCCACGGCACTTGTGAGCTAAGGATGTCCTCGTCAGATAGACATCTAACCTAACATCATTCAAGCTAGGGTTCTTCATCAGATTTCCAAGAGCACGAAGGAGAGCAAGTTGGAGGCTAAGCGTGGAGATCAAGAGACTGCATGACACAGATTCTTTCTCTCTTATCTTTCCTTTAATTTTTGCAATCTTAGAATGTTATTTGGTTTTATGATAATGTTCCCCAACCTTGTGATGAATTAACTTTTTTATTAAGATTGCAATTGAACCCAGTGTTTAGTTTACATTGATTTTCTCGTTTTGATTATTATTGATCACAATTGATTCGTTTATCATATTTTGCGCTTAACTTATAATTGCCTAGCTAACAATTATTTGATATAATCCTAGATAAAATTGGAAGATGAATTCTAAGTTTTGATCTAAATATGATAACATATGTTCTAGATTATTCTCTTGATTGAATAACGTGATTCGTGTATAGGATAGGAAGATACCTATATGTCATATGCAACCTTGGTGAGAATTGATACTTAATGAATTTATTGTTGATTATTTCACATAGGAATATAGTGATTTAATTGGAATAGATATTTTTATATAACTACTTGAAAAGGAGTTTTATAAATAACTGTGAATTCTCGGTTAACGATTTGATATGATTACTAATTGAAAAGAGAGCAAAAAGATTTAGACGAGGCATTGGGGGAAATTGTGATCTTAGCTTTTTAATCTAATCTGATTTTAACCCTAGTTTAGTAATTTAAATCTAGTTTAATTAATTTCATAATCTTTAATCAATTTTTTAAATAAGATTGAGTTGATACAAAGTTAATACTTGGTTAATATTATTAATATATTCTTTATGGGATCGACACTCTACTTACTCTATATTACTTGTTGACCACGTATACTTGCGTGTAAATTGTCTATACCAATTTTGGACAACACATATGATGAGGAAAGATAAAGATAAGTTGGAGTATATTTATGAGAGAGAAAAATGAGTTGTATAACTTGAGCTTATTTGTCAGAGCTGACCCTGAATTGACACTTGAATTGACTCGCCTTCATCTTTTTTATTAGAAACTCCTCTAGAAAATATGACAAAAATGAAGATCACCAGACCAAGTTGTCGTTGTGACCTCCCTTCTTTGGTTCTCACTACTGTCCATGATTTTTTATCCATTTTCTACAAATTCAAACTGCAGTTGGAGTTTGAATTAAACATTCACTACAGCCAAATTCTCATATGAAGGAATCATTAGCTTACAAAAGTATTATGGAACTAAGAGCAACTCAATTATAGTCCAAGAAACAATAGAACAAACAGGAAATAGGCATTTAATTATCTCTTTTCCTCCCTCATATATAAAGAACACATTTTTCTCAAAATGAAACAGTTGTGTCAATTCTGATAAACACAAATGCCCCATAAATTCTCACCCCTTCTAGTAAGATTTTAATCTATGCTTTTTCAAGGTTTCATCTGTGTAGAGGAATTGCTCAAATCCAAAGGCCAATTAGCAAGGTTTTTGGGGATTTCTACGGTTTCATCTTGGATGATTACATTTACATCAACCATCAATCACCATATTATATACAGATCGTTTTTCTTCTTTCTTTTGAACTGGATTAATTATGGGGGACAGGTGGTAAGCATCATATATATATATATATATATATAGCCTTGGCACTCTAAATCTCACATTTACTTTACAAAAGTTTTACTAAAACAAACTGAAAGTGAATAAGGTAAAGGGCATAGTTGTCATGGCGTCGCCTAAGCGTCCTGGCGCAAGAGCATGCAGCAAGTCAATACTCGCCTTGGGGTAAGCTGACAAGGCGCTCGCCTTGGCAGCTAAGCGTCCACAAGTCGTGGCAGCCTTGGCCGCCTAGCTGTCAAGGCAGCTTGGTCAAATTGGAAGACAACCTTAAAAACTTCTGCCCACTTTGACTTGCCGACCCACACGCAGCAGCACTCAACGATGGTTGCGACCCACACATTAGGGAAACTTCTGTTGCAGAAGGAAAAAGGAAAAATATAAAGAAGACCAGAAGAAGAAGAAGAAGAAGAATATATGAAGAACTGAAAAGAAAAAGAAACGGGTTGGGGCATAAAAAGAAGAAAGAATAAAGTGTCTTTTGACTTCTATCAGTCACCAACTAGCTACTTTTGTTCTTTCTCTCTTTTTTTAAATTTAATTCTTAGCTGTCATCCACTAAAGATTTTAATGTACTGAAGTGATTCATTGCCCCTTAACAAAACAAAATAGTTGTGTTCCACGTGTTTGTTCTACATGGCCATGATTATTTTTTTAACAAAATAATAAAAAAAAAATCCTCTCATAAAAAAGATAAAATAATAATTTTTTATTTTAAAAAGTAACCCTCTCTTTCTCCATGAATTATTAGTTGCAACTTAGTTTTATGCACGTACAATAACACTTAAAAGTTATAATTTTGACCACATAAATCATAAAAACTCATGTAACTTCAAATAATATATTTTTCACTAAAATTAAATGTATATTTTATATTGGTTTTATGTATTTTTTAGTGCAAGACATGAAAAAATTAAATAATAATTTTGGTTCAATGTACTTTTGATGTTAAATAAATAATGTATAAATTGCACACTGTGAACGACTTGTCGCCATACGGACTCCATGACAGGCGCCTTATCGCTTAGGCGTCCTAGCGGTTAGCTACCGTCGTGCCTCGCCATGACAACTATGGTGAAGGGAGGATGTGAGACAGGAGAACAAAATTTTATAATGATCTTCTTCCTGGTGTTAATGGTGCAGCGGCGCTATGGAGCACTAAAGACGGTGGTGAGTGTGGCTGTAGTGTAGAGCCACTATGGTGCAGTGATGCCAGTGGTGGTGTATGGCTACAGTGGTAATTGTAAAGGAAGAAAATGGAATAGTCAGACTAAAAACTTAAAACCCTAACCTGCTGATCTTTAAAGTCAAAGAAATTTGGTGTTAAATTTAATTATAAATTTTAAATCAATAAAGTTAACTTTAAACCCTTACCTGTTGATCTTTAGAAGTCAAAAAAAATGGTGCTTAATTTAATTTTGATATATTTTTATTTAGTTATAAATTGATAAATTTAATTCAGATTTTCCATTTAGCACTGTATGAATGATTACTTGTCAACTTTATTTTTTACGTGGGAACCTCTGCGCGTGCTGCCATTAAGAAAATTAACAGAACAGCTTGCGTAGTTTTTTTAAAGAAAATCAAGTTGATAGGAAATTAAGTTCAGTGATGCAAATGTAAGTTGGACCCTAGCATAGTGATGAAAAAAAACATTTAACCCTACAATGAATAAACACAATATCTTGCATCTGAGTCCGTAAATGATGAAAAGTTTGAAGACCAAAAGTTGAAGCCATGATCAGGTTGGTAGCATAAAATATTAAAATCAGACTCCATCTAGTATGGCTTCAGTCTAAGTTTATACATATAACTTGAATCTATCCTTACATGTGATATAAGGACATAGATTAGCCATTCTTAAGAACCTTTTCCAGACTACACAAAATGAGGTTCATAACATTGACAAATCACATAAAATTGGGTTGAAACAAAATTATGCTCCCACTTAAGGTTGTCAAGCAGGCAAACTAATTTAGCCAAAGAGATCCTAAACCAAGAAAAATGCCAAAGTAAATATAAAATTAACAGATGCTTACTTCTTTTCGACAAATTCATGCTGTATTTTACTGTTGAAAGCCTCTGTTATTGAGGCCAAAGCCTTCTCCCTTGTTGACCCCCTTTAGAAAATAAATGAAAGACAACATTAGTTTTCAGCTGCAAATACTAGTAGCATATCTTCTTAACTGCTTTCAAATTACCAAATATCACTTAATTAATTGTTTTTAATGAATAAATATAAGTATCAATTGAACACCACTTAACTACCTTTTCTCATATAAATCATCTAAAGATTGATCAAGTACACTAGTCTCTTTATCAAGCTGCAAGTCCTCAACACCAGACACCAGCATTTGATCTGACCGCAGAGTCGAGGTCGAACTCACACTTTCAGTATCAGAGCTATCCAACATCGCAACATTCTTACGTTGAGAACTACCTATAAAATTCAGTAAGACGCATCAATTGAGCAAAAAATTCAAAATTTTCGATCAGATATATCAATTGAGCAAAAAATGCAAACTTCTATAGCATAATTACATAACAATAGGAAAGGCTTTTAAGCAAAATTGAGCCCGTGTTCACAAAATCATGAAATTGAACTTAGAAACTTGCACTGAATTTAAAACATATAATATTCCAAGAAATTAAGCAAAACCCTAAAATCCGTAAATTTCTCAAATTCATGCTCATTCAAATAAATACATGATTGTATATGGATTTAAGAACTTACGTTTACCCATTGGTGACAACTCCGGGATGAAATCGTTATAAAGAGGTACAGAGTTGACTATGAATCGGCCGATGAAAAGATATACAGAAAAACAGATCAAAAAGCTGAAATTGAATCGAGGAAACTATTGAAGGAATCGGATTAGAGTCGAATAACGATGTATCCATTAAAGATTCTGAAAATTTAGGGAGTGCGAATGAGAGAGAGACGTGCAATCTCTGTATCTATAGGTTGCATAGATATACGGAGGAAAAGAATGGTGAGGAAGTAGGGAAAGGGTTTATATAGTAGGCGATTTCTGAAGCCAATTTTGACAAGTGTGACTTGGAATTTTTGGCGAGCGATGGAAGACCACAGACACTTGGGTGATTAGCTGGACTGATACTGACCGTTCGATTAGGAGTTGGAGGTTTTATTGGGGGGACACGTGGCAGTTATCGGAGGAATGAAAGGCCGTCAGGGATTACGAAGCAAGTGGAGTTTGAGACAGCTGGAGGAGGAGTTGTATTTTATTTGTACTTAATAATTAATGCATGTGCAAAATATGGTGGCATTGCTCTTCAATAAATATAAAATTAAATATGCATATTTTAAATAAGACACTTATCAATATAAGTTGTAGACGCTGTGAGTGCAAAAATATTAATGCCAAAATAAATACATAATTAATCTCATTTTTATAATTATTTTAAATTAACTTAACTTCTTAAATTGCACTTCTTATTTTGATAATATTAAAATTTTTTCTAATAAAATTAACCGCCTTAATTTAAACTACGTCAATTTAATGATACTCTATATAAAAATTATCTAATATATCACATTAGTTAGATGTTATTTTCTCTTTCAATTGTAGTTGTTTATACTAAAACTAAACATATATCAATTTTTGAATTTAAAACAAATTATAAATAATTAAAATTTTAAAATACATTTTTTAATTTTAAAATGCGAGAATACTCAAAACTAGAGTAACAACCAGAATAACTAATTGTTTTTGACCTCCACATATTTTGGAAAACATAAAACCTTCTTTCAATTTACTTGGTACTTAAAGAAAATTGAATTAGTAGAAAACGTAAGGATCTTTTTATCAATCTAGCAACAACAAAAAAATAAAAAAAAATCTTATTATCCACTAGACAAAATGTTAAGTTCAGATGTCATCGTCTCCAACTTCTGTAGGTAGAGCCAATAACATGCTTGGATTGGGCCGGTTTGTCAAACTTTGGACTTATGACAACAAAAACATAATGAGAACTATCAGGAGGAGGCCTCTAACTTAATTCTCCCCAACTTTCTATGACCTAAAGAAGCCCAATATCGACTAGAGTTCTTACTCATATATATTACAGCCTATATATGTGCTAATAATGTCTACCTCCCTGCATGTGAGCTTTGGGAGTTTCACCTTCCAAATGCGCTTGAGAATTTTGTCATCTAACAACAATTTATTTTATTAAATGCATTTGAGAAATTTACCCGTTTAACAACAACTTATTTTGTTTGAAGTCTAAACTCTACGCACCAAAAATAATTTTCATGTATTTAGACCTCCAAACACAATGCTAACGCTAGAAACCGAACAAAATTGCAAATTCTTTAAGTCCAGATTTTGTCCCTCCATATATAAAATGTGATACAGCTTAAGGTCCTAACGTACGTCATCTAGGCTCAATTTCATGCATGTTCGACACTAGTACGTGCTTTTGCAATACTATCGCTTAACAAATATCTACAGCTAGCAGCAGCCAAACAGCTCACAGGTAAGGCAAAACAACCAAAAATGTCAGATTAGGGCACATATGATGAATAACATTAAAGCTGCATGGGTCTTCCAGAGTTTCATATTTATTATCTGTAGCCTTATATATATATAAGGCCTTGGTGGTGTATATTCATCTTCTTGTCACAACCTTCTTGTTGTTTTACAAGAGGCTTTTATTTTAAGACATGCATTTTATCTAACACTAATTAAGAAGAATATTAATATTTTGCCGCTATTAAAATTTAAAGTTCCAAGTAATTAAACATTTTAGTACTAAATCTTTGTAATATGATCATCCATAAGTGCTACAGAACAACGAAGTCTGCAAATTTAATTATGAAAATTAATAACTATAACATTGTTCTTTATAAAATTAAATTGTGTATTGACTCTTCAATTTTGGGGTAATTTGGTTACTATCGTACGTTTGTAGCTTTTAATTTGCAGTAATAGAATTGATGAGTTTGGACTTCCAAATTCATTACACTTTTTGTGTGGTGTATTAGAACCCCGTTATGTTTGTAAATTAAATAAACTATATTTAATATAAAATACTTTTAATTAAACAAAGACAAAATTTTAAAACACGTCTAAACTTTCAAATGCACTAAATACACAAAACATATGAAATGCCCTAAATTGCCTTAATTTAATCAAAGAAGCACTCAAGGTAGCATATACATTCATATGGAGGGGGATGGGATGGTGGGGTTAAATGGGGAAGAGAAGCAGAATGAAGCACCCACCATGTGAGCACACTGCCCATAGGGTTTTGGGAGTAGAAAGGTTTGAATTGAATTAAATTGAAAGCGGTATCCGGGTGAAGGGCAGTCAAAACATTGGGAATCCAACCAATAATTCTTTGGCTTAATTGTTACTACTACTACTAATACAAGGTTAGATTATTAGCAGAAGGGGTGGGGGAGCTTTTGCTGAAATAGATGCCATGAGAGTTAGTGTGTTTATTTGTGGGATACCCTACACACCCCCACTCCACTCAATTCTCTTCTGTCAGGAAATTTTTAAAAGCCAAAACCACAACCAGGTTGAGGTACTTCTGTAGTTCTGTTCCCTTTAAGTATCTCTCCTACTTGTATTATTTATAATCTAGTCCTTTAGGTTTAATTTATTATTTTTATTTTTCTATTTATCTCTGACATGTCATAGTTTGTCAGTTCCACATAAGTTGTGTCTTCAAAACCAATGGATAGCTTGTGTTTTTTCATTTATATTTTGCTTTTTTTAATTAATTTTGAGACAGACTAATTAATAGATTATCTTTATGTATGTATACATGCATGCATGGGACCAAAATGCAAATGGACCTCATCAATCAGATGTTCAAGCTCTCAAATCATCTAAATTTTGCTTTGCATGATTAAGGAACTCCACTCAACATGCATGGGGCAGAAAATTAACATGCATTCTTAATTATAGTCCTGAAACTTAATTTCTTCATCATTCAAGTACTCTTGTAATCCAAACATGTTACACACTAGTCTTACGCTAAAACATGTGAGATAGTTTAATATGTAAATAAAGTCTTAAATTACTGCGGATAATATTTATAATTATAACTTTTTTAGTAAATTTATAGTGACTAAAATTATTCAAAAAAATATTATTAAAATTAAATTGAGTCTTAATACGTACGTAATTCGACTCGGAATTTGGGCTGAATTATTACAATACCGACGTGAAATAATGGAGTACGGTTTGTTTATTTTTGGTAACAAAGTTTTTGGACTTGAAACTTAATTAATTTTTGGAGGGACGTACTCATGTCACAAGTGGCTGTAGATAGATAGCGTGACTCCCGCTAAACAAGGCTTCTATGTCAATCAATTCAGACTCCCTTCCCTAACTGACCTAGTTTACAAATTCATTTCCCAAAGTAACCTACTTTCTTCGATTATTCCTAATCTAACCTCATTTACTGTTCATATTCCAAATTTTCACTTATTAAATATTTTTACATACTTTTTATATGTACATATATTATTACTAAAATATATATTTATATATACGCATATATATTAATTATTTAAAACTAAAATATATTTAATCAATTAAATTAATATAAAAAATTTAAATTATCTATTTGATCATTTACGAAATAAAATAATACTAAACATTTAATTAAATATTTTTTAAATTAGACAACAAATAAAAATTGAAAATAAAAAAATCTTAGTTAAAAAATAATAAAAAAAAGAACATACCAATAATTAAAAAAAAGACATATTAATTAAAAAAAGACATATTAATTAAAATAAAAACATTATTATCATAATTTTGATAATTATTCATGAACATTTTGAGGACATCGTTGACTACGTCTGTTGTGACCCTCTTGTCCGCATTTTTCACAAACTCTAGCATTTCGCGAATTATCCATTTCAGTTCGAATACGCTGACTCTGACCCCTCTGACTGAAAATTATGATAATAATGTTAATAATAATGTTTTTATTCGCGAAAATTATGATAATAATGTTTTTATTTTAATCAATATGTCTTTTTTTTAATTATTAGTATGTTCTTTTTTTTATTATTTTTTAACTAAGATTTTTTTATTTTCAATTTTTATTTGTTGTCTACTTTAAAAAATATTTAATTAAATGTTTAGTATTATTTTATTTCGTAAATGATCAAATAGATAATTTAAATTTTTTATATTAATTTAATTGATTAAATATATTTTAGTTTTAAATAATTAATATATATACGTATATATAAATATATATTTTAGTAATAATATATGTACATATGAAAAGTATGTAAAAATATTTAATAAGTGAAAATTTGGAATATGAACAGTAAATGAGGTTAGATTGGGAATGATCGAAGAAAGTAGGTTACTTTGGGAAATGAATTTGTAAACTAGGTCAGGTCAGTTAGGGAAGGGAGTCATCAATTCATTATGATGATGATGTGTTTGCATAAACTTCAAGGCTCTAGGCTCTACCTCTACCCTCTATAAATATTTATACTATAATATAGATATAGTACTAATATTTAGGGGTGTAAGTCGAAGTCCATACTCCATTCGAGATCGGCTCTAAAATATAATCTAAAATTTGAATTCAAAATTAATTTGAGTTGAATTCGATTTATACTCATTTTCTGTTTAATAATACACGAGTCAAATTCAATTATAGGGTTCGAGAATTTCATTTTTTCACGAACCATACTCAATATATGTTCGATGAATCATATTCGAATACTGATTTGATCCATACTAGTAAGCTAAATATGTGATATTTGTATCAATTTTTATAATTTATAAAGTGTAGTAATTGTGTAAACTTATACTTGAATAAATTACTACTAGAAAAATAAAAATATGTGACGGAACTGTGTGACAGTTTTTAAAAACAATCACAAAAGATAATAATTTGTAATGGACTTTTTGAACAATCACAAAATAGTAGTATATATATGATAGCTCTTAATGATGACTAATTTTGTCATCAATATATTATAATTATGATGACCATGTCAATCACAAAATTTTTCGCGCAAAATTTTGTGACGCACTATATAAGTCATCACTTATGATTATATCTTTTTTGTGATTGCATTTAAACTATCACCGATATTTTAATAAAAAAAATAATCAAAACAATATTTTATGACAGTCATAACAATCATTAAAAAAGATAGATTTTTGTGACGACTTTTTATTTACAATTACAAAAAAGAATGTATTTTGTGATAGAATTTCCAAGTCATCACAAAACAATAAAATATATAATTGCTCTCAGTGATGATTAATTTTATCATCATTATAGAGTATTTGTGACCGTCATTGCAATCACCAAATTTTATGTGGGACCAATTTTGTTTAGTAAGTCAACTCACACATGTTTCCTTTTATATTTAGTGGTAATACGTGTTATTTAGTTCGCAAATGAGGGGAGGGTTCGAATCCTACAAGTATCATTTGATACAGTTAATTATCCGTAAAAAGAGATTCACGTTCTTACATTTGATCCCTAAAGTCATGTGTTTTGTTGTGATGATTTTGACAATCATAATAGATTGCATGTTAATGTGATTGTATTAATCATCACAAAAGCACTAAGCATTTGCGTGATTGTCAAAACCATCACAAAAAGGCTTTCATGATTGGGGTATATAAGATGATCTTTGTGACGACTAAAGTCATCACAAAAACCTTTGTGATGATTATTTAAAAATTTTGGCTTTCATAATGAGAGTATGCAAGATGGTCTTCGTGACGACTAAAGTCATCACAAAAATATTTTGTGATGATTATTTGAATTTATATAATGAATTTGTCATCACAAAAGGCCATTTTTTTTGTAGTGAAATCAATGAATTGATTGTCAATTTGTAATATATTTTTTTGTAATTTATTTACATAAATAAAAGTGAAAAACTTTTATATATAAACATTAGTTTAGTAATAAGTTAAATATATGGTGGTTCAATTTCCAGTGAGACAATTCATATTTGAAACTCGTTTGAAGGCTCACGAGTAACTCGTTTTGTAAACGAGTCGAGTACTTGCAAGCTCGGTAGGTCTAAGTAATGTTTTGAGTCGAATCTAGCGTAAAATTAGAAATTTCTTATCGAATCTGAGTTCAATTTTTTCGAGCCAAGTCGAATCTGAACATGAGAGTGTTCTATCAAATTCGACTCGTTTAAATCCTTCCTGATAACTTTCACCTCAATTTCTTCAGTTTTTTCATTTTGGGACTTTGGATTATATTTTCCTCCATTCCTTCACTACTACGGGTTTGTTCGGCTTGCGACGGTAGCGTTTGGACCTCTAAAAGCGTCGCACCAATTTTAGTGTATTGCGTTTGAGGTTCAAATGTTACGTTTGTGAGTTAAATAAATTGCGTTTAAAATAAACTGCTATTAAATGAATAAAATGTTCAAGTGTGTTTGAACACACCAAACACTTTAAACTCACCGAGCGCTGCAAATGCGGAGTGACCCAAACATACACTATATTAATTTTGTCACTTTTCTATTTTATTCTTGTCCCAAAATGCTTATCACTACTTCAAAAGTCAAAAAAATTGGAAAGGAAGGCAATACCCATTTCCTAAAATAAGACATGCATTCTGTCTAAGTACAAGTTTAATACAAGTATAGTCTATCAAAATTGAAGTAATCTACCATGAAAATGAAAATTCATTCTTCAAGTAAAAAATTGTTCCAATCAAAGGTCACAATCTTAAATATTTACCTGAAATAACCGGGAAAATAACAATTAATTGTTGAAAAAGGCAGATAGTGTTTTATATTTGAACAACGTTGGCCCCAGGCAAAAAAAAAGAAAAAAGACAAATATTTAAATGTATGTAATTCCCGATCTCCCTCCCCTCCACTACTTTCTTCCAGTACATGCGTAGACCATATGTCGCTGCAAATCCCAATTAGAGAGCTTATCGTATAGTTTCCGGGAGCAATGATAAAGTAAGGTTGTAAACAGATATATTTAAATACAATGATATATGTATTTGTATCTAAAAAAATATTTTATTTGTATTTGGATCTAATATTCGTCGGATTTCGTAAACTACCATTCGAATTTGATATTTGAAAAATTATTCGAATTCGAATATTATACGTTTTTGAATAACTATCCGAATTCATTAGCATAATTAATTAAAATTAGTAAATAAATAATTTAAAATTTGAAAATTACTATTACGATATTAATATAACATAACACAATCATCAACCATATGATTAAATTATAAAATTAGAAGAAAAAAAAATTTAATTACTCTATTGAATAAAATATCTTCATGAAAGATATTAAAAAATATTATTATTTTGATAATAAGATCCGTTATTTGCTTGGGATTATGATACTGCATATCTGATTCGATAAATATGTTGACGGACGATGTTAAACGGATACGAATATAGATGTATCTGTATTCGTATTTGTTTATTTATGAATATCTCTACTTGAATACGAATAATATTCGTTTAAGTCGAATATGAATAATATCCGGTTTAAACGAATACAAATGCGGACGAACACTACGAGAGAAAGGCTTAATTTCAAGGGATTTTTCCATCGGAAATAGACTAATTCCGACAAAATTAGTCTATTTTCGACGTCGGAATTAGTCTATTTCCGACGTCGGAATTAGTCTATTTCCAACAGGAAAATACGACGGGAATTCGGTCAGATATATAGGCGTCGAAATTTAGTTCGTCGAAAATTCGGTCGGAAATAAAACAATAGTCGACGGAATAAGTTTGACCAACTTTTCGTCGAAATTATATTATTTCTGACGGAATAAGTTCATCGGGACTATTCGGTCGGATTTATGACTGACATGTGGCGCTTTGTGGCAATTATCAAATGAGGTTATTTATGACGAAAATTCCGTCGGAATTATGTACTTTTCGTCGGAAATATTCAATTTTTTAATAAATTATAATAGATTTATATCGACAGAATTTTCATCGGAAATCCTTTATTCCGTCAGAAATAATTAGGTTTTTTAAAAAAAAAATGTTTTTGATTTTTCAAGTTTTTAAACCCATGTTTTTACCTGTAACCCTAATTTATCCTAACAACACATACAGTAATCTATGTCTTGATACAACGTAATTATAAAAATTTGCTTTATCCCAACAAATTGTACATACACAAATATAACAAATATCAATATGAATTACCTCAATAACAATAACAAATATAAACTAATGTTCCATAAGTTATACAAACAATTGTTTAAACTACAGTGATTTACAAAACTCGATCAACTAAACTAAACTACAATTTTTTACATCCAATTAAGCTAAACTAAAGTAAATATTAATAAAATATGTACAAATGATATATAAATGAATAAATATGTACAAATGATCTACAAAACTAACTCAAACTAGTACTACCCCCGGTGTGAGGAGGATCATCGGGCGTGGGTTTACGGTGCTGCTCTGGTGTAGGAAAATCGTCATCCCCTTCGCTCGCGATCGACATCGTCAGCCTGCTCGGGATCATCAGCCTACTCAACATCGTCACCCTGTTGATACAATTAAAAATATAACTTATTAGTTTGTATGAGAGAATTAAAGAAAATTTAATAAAAATTAAATAACATGTAGAATAATTTACTTAAAGTAAATAGAATACCTGAGTAGTCGGGGGCTGACTCCCCATCAGGCCAAAAGCCTCCGATAGTAGGGTAACCACTAACCGGAGTACCTCGTTGCGTATCGCGGAGAAATGCTCCTACGAAATACCCGTACTCTCGACAATGGCCTCCTGATGCAATATCCTGAGTTAGCTGGTGAAGGCGAACATGGCTAGACAACTCCTGACGACGGATAACCGGATCCATACGAAACGTGTCCGACACCGTTACCATGACCCTCTGGAATAGTTCGTCCTCCAAGTCAGCACCCGTATGAGAGGGTCCAACAGGTGCTTTCAGACGCTGACGCTGGCTAGAGCCTACAAAAATAAATATAACATTACTAATAATAAGTTATATTATTTTATAAATTAAGATATAACGACAAAACATAAGAAAAATATTATTACCTCCAAGTAGTGTATATGCGGGTATACTCGGCAGACCCAACACTCGATACCTGCTGGTACTACTAGTATGAGGATCTTGAGACGTGACCCATAATCTCAGCTCTTTATCCCGAGATAATTCAATCTCGAGCGGAGGGATGGTAGAATCTAACGGCTGAGAATCCCTCCTAGCATCCCGCAACTCAGCTACACGCTGGTCTCGAAGATTCTGAAATCGGTCCTGTAATTTACTTTGTATATGTGAGTTAATTAAATCATTTTATTAACTACCTAATATTAATAATTACTCAAAATTGAGATTAGTCTTACCCGTATAGCTAATATTACGGGAGACATGGTAGACTCCTTAGGTTTGTGAGCTCTATCCCAAAACTCTATCATGGTAGGAGTTTGGCCCAAACTATCCCTCATGGCCTAATAAATACATTTATATAACATTTATTAAGTATACTAATGACAATTGAGTAAGTAAACAACTAAATAGAAATACACTTACCGACTTCACCTCCTCAAATGACTGTGAGCCAGTAGTGTGTACGACTCAGAGCTGGCGACGATTCTTCTTTGCCTGCTCGGACATTTTCTTGAAGTCGTCAGCATCCCAATGCGTACACATAGCCTCCCATGCGGCATCGGAGACTATCTGAGGCTGATGATCACGTATGGTAATCCCGGGCTACTCGACAACCGCCTGGGCGGCCCGTTGTCTCGTCTTGTACAGCCAGCCGGCGTAATTCTTCGCGACATGTGCAATAATAACACTGTCGCTCGCTGCATGTGAGATACCCTCCTCATATCTAAAATGAATACATTATATTATTTTTACTTTACTTTATGTAGCAGTGGAACTAAGTAAATGCTACATAATTTATTATATTATATTATATTATAATACTTTATTTTAATTTATTTTAATTTAATTTATTTCCAATGATTTAATTAATTTATAATGTAATTAAATTTAATTTCTTTTAATTTAAATTTAATTAATTAATTTAATTTAATTAATATAAGTAATTTAATTTATTTATTTTAATTAAATCATTGTCATTTTATTTTATTTTATTTATTTATTTTGTATTATATTATATTATTATATTCTATTATTTAAATTAATTAATTTAATTAATGTAGTTAATGTAATTAATTTATTTTATTTTATTTTCTTCACTTTATGCTGTATTATTTTATGTTATATTAATTATTTTATTTTATTTTATTTTATTTATATATTACTATATTTAATTTAATTTAGTGTATTTAATTTAATTTAATTTATTTTATTATATTTTTTATTATCTTATATAATTATAATGGATATTAGATTATATTATTTAATTTAATTTAATTATATTAAATAATTAAATTAAATTACATTATTTTTAAATTTATTTTGTTTGTTTATTTATATGTTATTAAATTAAATTAAATTACATTTATTTTTATTTATTTATTTTGTATTATGTTATATTATATTTTTTATTTTGTAGTGCAAAACTAAGTAAATGCTACTTAATTCATTTCATTTTATTGTATTAGTAGGTAGGAAACTAAGTAAATGCTACTTAGTTTATTTTAATATTAGAAAACTAAGTAAAATCCATAAATAAAATAAAGTAGGGCCCACGGATATTTCAATTGAAGAATTTTGACACAAATTTCGTCAGAAATAGCAAATATATCAACCCATATCAATCCAATATATACACACCACAACCATTTTTGACAATTGTTAAATTTCAGGTATATAACTTATGTCTAAAGTATAAAATCAGAGTCACAAAATGTCACTCAAATTATCAGATTTACAATATATTGTCAAATTACCAAATTCACAATATGTTCTCAAATCAAATTATCGAAAAATTATGCAATTGGTGGGCTAAAATGAGCTCAAGCCAAATGAGCTCATAGGTCACTAGACAAGTTATTGAGCAATTATAAAAGCCAAGAACAAATAATTGGTAATGCTCAGCAGAATGCAATAATTTTAAAAAAAACCTAATACACAAATATGCAATAATAATACATAAATAAAAGCTCAAGTTTAATTAGTAATGCTACAATATGCAATAATAATACATAAATTAGTCTAAAACAGATAGCTTAATACACAAATAGGTGGAGCAAACGAAAATTTCAGTGATTGAAATTACTAGATGATAAATGGTTTGGAGAAGTTTTGGTAGAAACTAATAAAACCAAACCTTAATTAGATGTAGAAGTTGTACACGTCGGAAAACCAAACACCACAGTACACGCCGGAGAGTTTGGCTTAAAAGGATGGGGGAAAAAAGAAGGAGGGTGGAGAAAGGAATGAGGGAGGAGGAAGGAGGGCGCCGGTGAGATTATGTCGTCGGTGGGTGAAGTTAGAGAGAGCAGAGAGAAATTAGGCTTTTATTTTGTGCGGCACTGAGAGAAAGCGATTAGGTTTTAATCTTTCTTATTTTTGACGGAATTTCCGTCAAAATTATTTCCTCGAAAACAACTATCCCCGACAGAATTTTCGTCGAAATTATATATTTTTCCGTCGAAAATAACTTTGGCACTGGCTAGAACCCTAGCACCAAGAGGTGGACCTTAATTTCGACATAATTCCGTCAAGGTTAATATATATTCGACGGAATTATTTTCGACTGAATTATCCGTCGGAATTAGTCTATTTCCGAGGGAATTACTTCCGTCGGAAATATTCTAATTTCTTGTAGTGGAATATCCTATTTTCTGGTTATCATTTATAGCCCTATGATAAAAAAACTTAATTTATGACATTAAACTTTACTATGACAAGTAGAATAAATTAAATCACAAATATAAAAAAGAATAAATGTACTTAGTGTTACGAATTAACAACAAAATAAAATGAAAAGCAAAAATTCGAAAAAGAAAAAATCACACAAGACACATGATTCACCAAATTATTGGCTATGACCAATTATAAATGAATTTCATTTTTTGAAAAGGCTACATAATATAATGCAATATCCCCTCTTTTACATACGAGAATATAAGAAAATATAATCCACCAAGAAAATGCTAAACTACCCCTAAAAAATTTGAGAAAAGGTCCCTTCGCAAGTGGGTAGCTTCAACAATTATTTTAAATTAAACAGATCAAGCTTCACTATCAGCAATAATAAAGTAGTGTTTGATTATCCCTTTTTATTTTTATTTTTGGACTCAATTATTTTTTTTGCACAGAGATAATCTAATTTGATAAAAATTTCTCTCACCAATTTTTTACTTTAAAAAAGAAAAAAGAATGAGGCAATTAGTTTTTTTTAGAAAAAAAGGTTCTTCTTTACTCTTTTACCCTCACTATTATTCTAATTTCATTTTGTAGTTCTTCACTTATCTTCTCTCACTACCCCACCACCACAACCCGCTACCACCTACCACCACTCACCACCACAATCACCCCCACTCACCACCACCATCCACCGCCCACCATCATCACCACAGTCATATTTTATAATAATTATGTAAAATTGTCATAATTATTAGTATATTTTATTAGACTTAAAGTATTATACTAGTTATACATTGTTGGTAATTTTCTTAAATTAATTATTTAATATTTATTATATTTTTATCCTCATCCAAAATTTGTATAAATTGATATAAGGATAAAATAGTAAAATATTGTATTCAGATATACAATGAAGATTGATTATCAAACAACTTCTTTATATTTAAACTTTGTTTTAAAAAGAGTCGCTATTTTATACAAAACCTATATTTTAATAAACTCTTATTACACAATTTTATCCAACACTACCTTAGCTACACTACCTTAACTGATTTCGAAACGTGTATATATATGGTACTTAAGAAAGAATTAGGTTCTTCATATCAATACCAAAAAAATATAACAAGCCAAGTACCGATTTATTTTAATTGATCCTAAATCAACTCAGTTTGGCGACTCAGTAGTCCAAAAGTTTTTTTTTATTCTCTTATCTTCTTGATCATAAATTTTAGTATTCCTAAATTGGCTCAAAGCTCAATATATCATTTGTCATTAAGAATTTTAGTATACATTTATTATTAGAATATAATGTATATTGAACAAGAAAATATCTATATGCACTTCAAAAACAAGAACCTTTGTACCGAAAAGACTCAATTTGCATCGTATTACTAAAATAACGGGTTAATTGACTTTTTGGTCAGTGTACTAGGTCCCGATTTTCATTGTGGTTACCGAATCTTTTTTTGTTACCATCACGTGACTATACTCGAAAATACTTATCAAATGGTCATTACTAATGATTCCGTCAAAAAACTAACGGGAAATGATGAGTAGACTAACAGTTAACATGTGGCAAATGACGTGGTAGTGACGTGGCAGATTGGCTTCTCTCCTACGTGGATCTGGAGGGTAATTCCCCTCTAATTACATCGTCTCCATCATTCGTTACACATAACAACATTTGAGACAAAAAATTCATGCCGACGTTGTGAGAGATTTCGTGAGAGAGAGTTGTGAGATTTCTTAGAGATTTACCAGATCGATTGAAGAAAAAACTCAATATCTCTGCAGGTAAGTCAAATCTAATCTCAATTTCTTCCTATCTCCGTTCTAGGGTTTAAGAAAAATAGGAGTTTTTGAATTTTTAAAATTTCATCGGATGTAATTAGTAATTTTTGGGTCAAATACCCTTCAATCCATGTTTGTTACTCAAATTTATGGTCCCGGTGGTCCTCTCTTGTTTTCTTATACATAATTAATTGATGGTGGCCTTTGCTTTGTCTGTTGATGATGGCCCTTGCTTTGTCTGCCATGCATGTTAGGTTAAGTATAAAGTATTCTATTTGTGGCTCTTTGTTGTGTCCCATTGTATGTATTTTGTATAAAGAATTCGATGTCTTGTCTCCTATTTTATGCATTTTGCATATGTTGGCAGTGTAGTGTCTCTTTCTAGTTGTAATTCTTCATTTTTTTAACTCTATTAATTTGATTATTCTAGGATGTCTTTTCTAGAATTAAATATACATTATGGTGGGAAGTTTAAGGATGTACCAGTATATGAGTAAGATGGTGGTTTTAGAAAAACAGTTAAAATGGATGTTGATTATCTTTGTCCATAGATAATAGCTTCTATGACTAAAGAATTTAAATATCATAAGGACTCTGTAGTTTACTATAAAGAAAATGGGCTTCCAATGGCACATGGCCTCAGAAAACTGAATGATGATAAAAGTATTAGGGCATTGCAAGCAACCTTCATAGGTTATGATTCTATTGATTTATATGTTGATCATGGGGATAATATTCCAGAGTATAATGCAGAGGGTAATAGTGTAGGGGCTAATGATGAAGGGGATTTAACTTTGACTTCTGATGATAGTGATTACCATGACAGTGATGGGTTTAGTACTGATGATGAGTATATTGAGGCTAGAAAAAAAGTCAAGGGAATATAAAAGGGAATTGAAAAAAAATGGGGAGGCTGATGCATTAGAAGATGTAGATGAGTTAAATGAGACTGAACATGAGAGTGATAATGACAGTGAACATGACAATGAAAATACTGAAAATATTATCCAACTTCCAAATGAACAAGAAGAACTGGAACAAGAAGCTAAAAATGAACCTCTACCTCCAATTCCTCAAGAAGATGAAATTGTTCAAAACAGTGAAGATGATGATTATAATGGGGATGATGTCAATGAATGCAATGGTGGGCAGTGGGAAAGTGAAGATGAGGACAGTGACAAACATTATACAGCAATTGAGGAGAGTAGTGAGGAGGAGGAGAAGATGAAAGTTATAGTTAGGGATAGGAGGAGGCAGAAGAATGTAAAACCTAAATTTGAAGTTATACCTTATGAACCTAACAAAAAAAGAAAACATATTAAGTTTAGTGTTGGCTTGTAGTTTAGTTCTAAAGACCAGATGAAATAAGTTGTTAGGAATTATGAGATTGGCAAGGGTAGGTCAATTAGATTCAAAGTAAATACTGGGAAGAGGTTTTAGGTAGTGTGTCAGCCTAGATGTCAATGGAACATGTGGATCAGCAGTCTTAGAGGCTCTGAGACTTTGCAAGTTAAAAGAATTAATAATGAGCGTACTTGCATAAGGGCACTACAAAATAAGTGTGTCAAGACTCAATGGCTTGCAGACTTTTATGGAAACATAATTAGAAAGAAACCAGATTGGAAGTTAGTTGATATGCAAGATGAAATAGCTAGAAAATTAAAGGTAAATGTGTCTTTGACAAAATGTCACAGGGTAAGGGAAATGGCTTTGAGAAATGTTGGTGAATTATTAAAGAAACACTATGAGAAAGTCTAGAATTATGGGACTCATCTGATAAAGAGCAATAAAAAAACACTGTTGATATTAAGGTTAGAAGAGACAATCCTGAAAATAAGCCTCATTTTCAGAGGTTTTATGTATGCTTTGAAGAACTGAAGAGGGGATGGATTGAAGGGTGTAGGCCTATCATGGGCTTAGATGGTTGTTTTCTGAAGATTGTGGTTGGGGGCAACTGTTATCTGATGTTGGGAGAGATGGTAATAATCAAATATACCTAATAGCATGGGCCATAGTAGAGAGTGAAATCAGGGATAGCTGGGGATGGTTTCTACAGCTGTTGCTGGTAGACTTAGAAGGTAATGATGGAGTTGGTTGGACCATTATATGTGACCATCAAAAGGCAATTACTTGTCTTATTCTTATTTTGTAGTATATGAATTTTATTTAATTATAATTGTCATACATGCCCCACTAACTACTTTATTTTTTGTGGTTATAGGGTTTGGTTCCAGCAGTTAGGGAGATACTTCCTTATGCTGAGCACAGGAATTGTGCCAGACATATTTATGCAAACTGGAGGAAGAGATTCCCTACTCAAGCTTTGCAATTTGCATTATGGAAAGCATCTATGGCCACCCATATTGTGCCATTCAAAGAAGCCGTGAAGGAGATCAAAAGGTTATCAAGGGAAGCCCATGACAAGTTACTTGAGCAAGACCCCTGTCTGTGGAGCAAATCACATTTCCAAACACATTCTAAGGCAGGTAATGTAAAGAACAACATGAGTGAGACCTTCAATGCATAGATTATAAAGTCTAGATGGATGGCTTCATTACACATGCTAGAGGAAATAAGGAGTCAAATGATGGTTAGACTCAACCAAAAAAGGGATGAAATGTTTAAGAGTCAAACAGCTATATGTCCTAGGATTAGGAAAAAGTTAGATATTCAAATTGAGAATGCAGCTGTCTGTGAACCATTATGGGCTAAGGATAGAAAGTTTTAGGTAATTTTGCAAACATAACCTCTCATATGTCTTATAATTTCACAATGAATAATTTATGGCTCATGTTGATGTGTACATTGCAGGTTAAGTGTCATCGGGATAAGTTTGTGGTTGATCTTGCAGATAAAACATGCACATGTAGGGTGTTTGAGCTAACTGGGATCCCCTGTTGTCATGCTGTTAGTGCTATCAATTTTATGAGGGAGCCAGTAGAAAATTATGTGAGTCATTGGTATAAGAGGAAAACGTATTTGAAGTGTTACAGTCATTTGTTAGAGTCGGATAATAATTTCTGGGATGAGACACCATATGAAAAGATGTTGCCACCACCAATCACAAGGAAGCTTAGAGGAAGGCCTCAAAGACTAAGGAGGAGAGAACAATGGGAAAGTGAAAAGAACCCAGGAAGAATTATAAGAAAGGGAAGAACAATGCATTGTACGAAATGCAGACAATCTGGACACAATAAAAGCAAATGTCCTAACTCCAATGCATAACCAAATGAAGCTTCAAACAAGCAAATTGAAGCTGAAATTGTGCAAATTGAAAGAAGTGGATCACAAAGGGTAATATAAACAATGAAGTTCAATTCATAATGCATTTTAAATACTAGTATGTTTGATTTGTGTATGTCATGATTTTTATGAATATGTCAGGTACGCAAGGATAAAGAAAAGGAAAAAGCTAATAAAGGTGTTAAGGGAAAGAGAAAGAGGTAGGCCAAAGAGAGTGAAAGTGGGATACAAAGAGTGAAGCTGCCAATAAAAAGAAAGAAAGGGCAACCTCCTATTGGATTTAGGACATACATGCTTCCAGATGGGAATACAATGTTCCAGTCAGGCAACCAAGGCTATGTTTTTATAAGTAAATACTAATTTGTTAAATATTAATTTTCCTATCATTTCCATATGGGAATACAATGTTGATGTCTAATTTTTTGACCATTTTCAGATGCCTAATTCTCGAGCTCCAGCAACAA
Source organism: Aralia elata (assembly GCA_034770075.1). Classification (NCBI taxonomy): domain Eukaryota; kingdom Viridiplantae; phylum Streptophyta; class Magnoliopsida; order Apiales; family Araliaceae; genus Aralia; species Aralia elata. The sequence goes on along the minus strand of CM068385.1, from coordinate 85,215,745 downwards.
CCACACTGCCAACAGACAGCACACCTCCACTACCAATTGTACCACTCCAAACACCTCCTTCTTCCTCAACATTGACTTCGACTGACATCCGGACTTTTACGAGTAGAAACAGACAGGTGGTAAGTCAACATTCTTTGCTGAAGCTGCTGCAAAAAGGAGAGCTGAGATAGGTAGCAGTCAACAATCAACTGCAAACAATGCATTCAAAAGGCCAAGGAGGAAGGAGACTAAATAATAGGAGAGCAAGCAATATTTTTTAAGTTTGTACGTATTTTGTTAAATGTGGGTTGGTTTATTTTGTGTATGGGTAGGAAAATGGTATATGGTACATTTTGTGTATGGGAATGAATATGGTATATTTTGTGTTATGAGATGAAAGCATTAGATGGTACATTTTGTATTGGGCTGAAACAGTTGGTCTATTTTTGGAATACTCTATTGGGATTTTATGTATAAGTTTGGATATTTGCAAGTTAATGCAGAAGCCTTAAATAGCCACTTTGTCTGTTGCTTATTATGAATTTCGTTTTCTGTTGGGCTTTTGTATTTGTCATCAAGGTTGATGATGCTTAGGTTATGTATTTGAATTTGTCAATGTTGCAGCAGCTGCTCTGTTTTGTCTTGTGGTATATGTTTGTGTTTTGGAAACAGAGCATCATGAAAACAGTATAACACAACCTTGGAAATCAATCCATTAAAACATACAATTAAGTTTGTTATACCGAGTTCATGATTGAGGCAGAATGGACTAGGGAATGAAAAGGAGTGCCTCATAGGGCTCCAATAAAATAAGGCTTTACAATGCACTTTATTAAAATTCATTAGAAAAGAGAGTGCCTCATTGTACTTTTGAACCTTATTACAATTCATTAGAACATAACAGAGCATTATAACAGAGCAACATACAATTCATTAGAACAATAGAGAGCATCATGAACACAATTTAACAAACTCAAAATTCATTTCAATTCAACCTTCATTACAAGCATTACATTCCCAACACAGCAGACATGCCAATCAAAAACCAACACAGAACAGACATAACATCAACTGCATACCAAAATCAATCCATTATATTCATCTAAATCATCCTAATTCATTTCATATACATAATGAGAAAGCATAAAACCCAAGATATGACAAGAAACAAAATTAACTTTTTCTCTCTAGCTGCAGCTTTGTTAATTGCACTCTTCAATGTCCTAACTTCTCTCTCCAATTCCTTGATTTTCACTTCATGCCCAACTGGAATATTCAACCTTTTATCAATTTTGTGAAGTTCATTTCTTAATCGATCAATAACCTCCTTTGACCTTGTAGTAAAAGGAACATCATACCATTTAAAAAATCCACAATAAGCATTCTTATCCTGTTTAGAAAAAATTATATATATATATATATAAGTAATTTTAACAAAACTAAATTCACATTAAGCTAATTATACAAACATATATTAACAATTTATACCTTGTATCTACTGCATCCTACAAACCTCTTACCCGGGTGTAATGTTCCAGCCTTTCAAGCTTCCCACATCCGTGCGGTTATTCCACAGTAGCATTGCACTGGAAAATGAGGCATTTGCCATTGTATTTGATGAGATGAAGATATCTTATTTGTGTCATCTCTGTGAACAAAAACTCCATATGAAGAATTCATGGGAACACAGTAAAAACGAAAGGAAGCAGTAGAATCAACCAACCATAGTCGTTACATACCAAAATTAAACACTTGACAGTAGTGAGGAGGAGCACCAATCGCACCAAAGGAACAACAGAATCGCACCAAGGAGAATCGAGCCCTAATTTGAAACCCCAATTCTGAATTCGTTGCTTTGGTTTGTATTATGAAGGGTCAATTGTCATGTGCTTGGCACATGATGATATACATGACAAAGCCCATGTATACATCAACAACAAAAATCACGTGATATGCACACTTATGATTTCTGTTTATTTTTTGGACGGAAATCATAAGTAGTGATCATTTTGTAAGTATTATCGAGTATAGTCACGCGATGGTAACAAAAAAAGATTCGGTAACCACAATGAAAATTGGGACCTAATACAGTGACCAAAAGGTCAATTAACCCTTAAAATAACAAAACTGTTGTGCACAGTCCGACTTCTACTTCTTTCTTTCCACTACACACCATCCAACTTCTATTTCTTTACTTATCTTCTTCTTCCTTTATATATACTCACAGTTTCACGTCAACCGATTCAAAAGTAAACATCCAATTGTCAAACTTTAACAGGTAATCTTATTTTCTTTTATTTAAACAGGAAAATATAAACTCTCTTTCTATTGATTTTAATTGATTTTTACTTGCATCTTTTCAAGATTCAAGCCCAGATATATGATATAAAATAAGAAATCAAAAAGATGGAGAGGTCTATTTGTTGTGATAGATGAGATACTGTCTGAAATCCCCACTATGACCACCTCAATCATGTTCATGGCGATTGATTCACACGTGTTGAAACTCGAATAGAAGAGCGGTAATTTGGGGTAACCATTGAAGATACTGAAGGAAAACAGAACTTTTTTATTTGTTTAAGTGAGACGACAAGATATGGGTCGTACATTATGAAGTGTAGATATTACATTTGTTGACCCTTAATATTTTGCATAAGTTTAATTTTTATTTAACTTAATTAAACTCATTATAAATAGGACCACCGATACAATAAGTTATACATAAAAGTTTTACATGTTCAATATGATCATGTTTCCTTGAATCAACTATATTTAGGAACAAATGATTTTACTGTTAAAATCAGAGTCGTTAGAATATGAAATGGAATAAATACAAAAATAAATAAGATTGTCAGTACCAATGTTATCCTAATGGGAGAAGATGTACGTATTTTTTTTATCTATTAATTAATGGATTAAAATAATATATTATATTGATTTTAATTTAAAATTACATAAATTATTATTATGATTATAAATACAATTATTCAAATAAGTCGTTTTTAAATTTATCCGTACTTTGCAGGATTATAAAATTTGTATGATCAATTATAAAAATTAATTAGCCTCGTCATGCTCCATGTCTATGAATATCAAAATGCTGGTTCGACATCATTGTCATTCATCACATGACCAGGTTCAGATGAGTCTCCAACAGGTAGAATCGGAAGGCTATTGAACAATACAAATAGCCATAATAATAGTTCTTGTCACCAAGTAGCAACATCTCATCTCATTCATTCATTTATAGTCTAAAGTCCAAATAATATATACAAATTAACTGATCAGAAAAAATAAATAGACATCCTCACCTAACACTTCTAATACGTACCTCTTTAGTTCTCATCCATCCTATTTATAAATGGAAGCTAATAAAATTTACATGGACAAATTTTGCTCTACTATAGGTAATTTCAGAGAGGATTTTAATTTGGTAATTATTTAACTCAAGGATGATATCTTCAATAGTCGTACAAATTGGTCAATTTGCGTTTTAGTCCTTTAAATTGTATTCCCTCCTTTCCTTTTTATTACTATTTTTTTTTTGATGGTGTGGAGTTTCCGGGTCGCAACCCGACTTTTATTACTATTTTTAGAGCAAAAACTCTATGTAGACATGAAAATTAGATATGAATGTATTTGAATTTCACTTATTTGTATTTTGACCCCAATGGTGGGTACGTAAATATACAAATAGGTAAAATTCAAATATATTCATGTCTAATTTTCATGGCCAATTTTCACATCTGCCTAGAAGAGCTCTTTTTATAGAGTGAAATTTGTTCATTTTTATTTGTCGTTTGTAAATTTCAAGGAAACATTAATGACTTACTTACCATATTATTCCTACATTAATATTAAATTGTTTATCTTTCATATTTTTCAATGAATTTTGAGGGTAATATTGAGATTTTATACTCATTTTAATTAATCATACAGTACATTAATTGCATTTCTTAATATTTTTGTTTTCTCCTAAAACGTCAATTAAAATTAAACGGAGGGAGTAACTTATAATGCCAGAACAATAATTATAATGTCAAGTCAATAAATATTGTTGTTAAAATAAGTGTAAAAATATAGTTAAATACATATCTGCTTTAGCAACATAAAATATTATTATGATACTATCAACAACCCTTTAATTCTGCTGCATCGTTTTAAAATAAATTGAAGACAATAAATTCTCAATTGAGTTAAAGTAGGTGAAAAATGCATTTCCAATTTTCACCCTTCGTACATGCATGCATGCAAGCTATGAAGCGTATCAAATGAAGTGAAAAACTTAGTTATGGAAGAAGAAGTTAGACACACACACACACACACACACACACACACACACACATATATATATATATTATACACACATATTGTTAGGGTGTGGGCTAAAAGCACACACGTCAAGCACAAGAATGGAGATCTAAGGTTTGTAACCTGAGGATAACTTAATTGGCGACAAAGTTGTAGCACTGGGTCCCACAAGCTACAGTCAATGTCTGTCTTTTGATGGGACATGTATATCTCACCGTTAGTCAGAGTTAGTCCCAACTACTTATTAATATGATGTACCAAAGAGACAATCTCACTACCTTGACTTATAAAAAGAATTCTCCAACATATAATTTCAGTAAGATTATACACGTTTTACACTTAAAAACCCTAATAATATGTTTAATTTGAGGGAAATGAAATGGGCATTTCAAATGATATGTTTGATTTGGAGGAAATGAAATGGACATTTCAAAAGAAATGTTCATTCTTACGTTTGGTTACTTAAAAGGGAAGGTAATGAGCATTCCAATGAAATGCATATTCATATGTTTAAATGAATACTTATTCCATTAGAATGGGTAAAGATCGACCATTCCATTCTAATCGACAAACTTTAAAAAAAAATCGATCAATCAAAATCGTGTAGTTTTTTGATCTGACTAAACATACGATCACTACAAAAAAAAGGGTCATTGCCGACGGGCATTGCCGTCGCCAATGACTCTTCTGCCGTCGCCAATGACCTCATTGGCGACGGCAATGCCCGTCGCCACTCCCGTCGCCCCAGGGGTCGTCGCCCCTGGCCCCCGTCGGTATTGGGGTCATTGGCGACGGCAATCCGTCGTGAATGAGTCATTGGCGACGGCACCAATGACCCGTCGCTAATGATATTTTCAAAAAAAAAATTTATTATATGAATCAGGTTACTAGCTTACATATCAACAAAAGTAACCAAATTAGAAACAATATATATATATATATATATATATATATATATATAAATTCCCCAAAAGTTTTACTTAGGAATAGGTAACCAAGAGTTAACTTTACTTCACATAAAGAAAGAAAGAAAAGAAAGAAAAATGGTGCAAAAGCTCGGAAAATAATTTAGTACTCAAAGAGATTGCTTTGGACATTTCAAGTAATTCTAGAGTTACGTTAATTTCACTATTGTTCATTGCCAACTTAGTTTAGCAGAATATGATATCAATAACTAGCACAAAACAAGTCACATTCAGATATACTTATCTCTAATATAACACAAGTAACAAGTTATAGATCATGGAAACAACTATGGGCAAACGATCATATTATCAACGTTGTAGCCATTACTTTACACTAGTTTCACCAATTGGAAATATACAACAACCAAGGTAAATAAGTCAGCAACTAAAATATTTCATAAATATATACATTTAACTGATAAGTACTAAATAATTTATATTTCATAATAGAACCTTCTTTCTTTTTTTTGGTAAAGAAAATAGTAACAAGCTGACAGTTCTTAAATCCCACCATTTCAGTCTACTTCATTCTACAAAACATGTTAGAAGCATCTCATAGTTTGACTAACTAAGGATATGAAAAAGGGAAATTCGACAAATAGCGGTGAGCATTAAGCAATTAATTATGTCACTCATAATTAAAGAAAGACTAATGTATCAATGAGATTCACTCAATTAATTACAGCAAGATATAACAATTATTAGAAAATATATATGAACCAACACAAATTGCAATGTCTCAATTCTTAATCAGTTACAAAACTCTTATAACATAGATTAGTGAAATAATAATACCCCAAATTAATTAATTTAGAACAATAAAATTACAACAATTGTAGTTATAACATATTTCACATATTCAAATGAATAAAACTGAATGCTAAAGGGAAACAAATTTGATATCAAAAATACATATACAATATGATTTGGAGCAGCAAGAGAAGAAGAGGGAAGGCAAAGCATATATAAGTTAGTTGACAAAAAAAGATGGCTTGAATAATTTGTGGAAATTTAACTGAAGGAATTAAAATTGCACCTAAAATTAGATCAATATACAAGACAATGTCAGAACCACAACATCAAAACCCTTACACTAAGCAAAACTTTATTCTTTAAACCTCTGAAATATTTGGCACTATGGTATTAAATGTCAAATTTTATTGTCTGCTAACAAATACAGAGAAAAGAAAATTCACCTTAGCTCAAAGCTCAGATAAAATGTATCTTTAGGTAGTAAAGAGAGGGCTGCTTCAGCTACTATTAGTGCCTCTTGAAGCTTTAGAGGCGTGAGGGACTCATTAATCATAAGTTTTTGCAAAATTTAGAACCAAACAAACCATTAAAATCAAGTTATTTTGTAAATCTAATGTATCAAATAAAACTCTGAAACCCTAAGAAATAAAATTCATTTCTTACATTGTGCGCACAAATTCGTTGCCATATATATATATATATATATATATATAAAATTCTAAAGCACAACCATATGTGAATTTGCAATTCCATAATCACACAATAACTAACACACAAAAATTATCAATTCCTCTAACAATTACATCACCGAACCAAATAGCTGAAATCAAGCTCATAGAGAAGGAAAATAAAATACAAAGCAAGGCTTACGAATTCAACTGGAAGAGAAATTGAGTCTTTCGTCAATGTAAAGGTTTCTGACGTTAACAAATCGACGAGCAACTGCGCCGAGTAGGGAAGAGGGAAAGGGAAAGGGAATTCGCACGGCTTATTTAGAACTTTGGGTATAAAACTTTTCCCCTGCTGTCGAGCCTAGGGTTTTAAAATTAAAAAGTCATTCTCAACGGCAACGCCGTCGATAATGACCCCGTCGAGATTAAGTTAAAAGGTCATTGCCGACGGCATCTCCGTCGGCAATATAGTTTAAGTCCGTCGCCAATGACTTTCCCTCTCCCGCGAATTAATAGCGCCAAAACATAAGTCATTATATGGACGGAACAGACCCATTGGCGACGGGGTCATTGGCGACGGCAATGACCTCATTATCGACGACATTGATGCCGTCGTCAAAAAGCCCATCGCCAATGACCAGTTTTTTTGTAGTGGATTAAAAATGCCCATTCCATTCTCATTCCCATTTCCATTCTCATTATCATTTCAATATTATAACCAAACGGATCATAAATATTTTATCTTTCTTTTTCACTTACTAATTAACATTTACATCAAATGTGTTCCAAAATGGCCAAAAGCCGTTAACGACTGTGATAACATGTCGTACAAGTCGGGTAGAGCAGGGGCTAAACCAAGACTCTTACCCGAAGGATTGGACAACATCACACACGCACACACAAAAAAACACACGCGCACGCGCACACATATATATATATATATATATATATATATGTATGTATATATGTATGTATGTATGTATGTATGTATAGGAACCTAATCATATTCAGCTTCTAGTTTTTCTCTCTCATATTATTATTCACCTGCATAGCTAGCTGGAGCTGTCCATAATCTTTTGGCATGTATATCATCATATCATGCCCTTATATAGACTGTTAAATTGACATTCGATCTTACCCAGCTACCGATTATTTGGTTGGATTGGACTAGAAGGAGATGATCCTGACCTTCCATATATGTTGGATTTTAACCAGAAAATGGAAGCTGAAAGGGAACATTTTATCGTCATTGTATTCAAGTACTTCTTGATCAGCAACTGGAAGCGGAAGGGAAGCTGCAGGAATATTGGATACTAGTGAAGATGATATTTCACTTTCTAATTAATTTTATGATCAATCATATCAAGAAACCTTTTTATAGTCAACAGAGTGTTTTCTTGCACCAGTTTGATGCTAATTGATACCCAAAAAAAATAAAAAAATAAAAAATTCATTTTTGGATTGTATTGAAGGAATGATGATCAATTATTGTTGATACTGCTAGAGAAACTGGAAAATAAAATAAATCAATATACTTTAAAGTTACAATTCTATAAACTAGTGATGAGCTAAATCTCCGATATATAGTTGAAGAGTTAATTGTGTAGTAAGACAAAAATATAATGGTTTATATGCTTTGTAATAAAATAATTGAAAAACTACTATAAATATTAAAAGAGAATCAAGAAGATATCACCCAAATGAATTGAGACGTGCGTAGAGCATTGTCCTTAAGGATAATTTCTGCCCCTCCAATATTATATATCATCGGTGCAAAAGGTCACAGCGGATACCCTCCAGAATTCAACAATTTCATCTTCTCTAATATGTACTCAAATAAAAAAGATGACATGAATAGTCCATTATTTTTTTTTGAGTTTTAGAATAGATGATTCAAGAAAAAGATTGTAGGTGCAATATATATATATTATGATGTAGAAGACAATATGTATGTTGATCTCTCTTTTTATAAGAGTAGAAGTCTATCTATTTATATTATATCATACATGGCTAATATATACCAAAAGATTTTGTAACGGTAGAAACTTAACGATTTTGCAACGGCTAGGAAATCAATTACTCAATTAATATAAATCAATCTCCTTGATTTTGTAACGGAAGGAAATCAATTTTGTAACTCAAACAATATGAAATTTAATCTGACAATAAAACACACTAATTAACTTGACTTTGAAATTCCTTTCAAATTTTATAAAAAAATAAAATAAAATCTAACATGCTATATAGAGTAATGATTAAACGCACGTATAACTATAGGGTAATATGGACTAAGGCTTTGTTTGGCTGCTCGTATTTGCAATGTTTGTGGCGGTAGCGATTGGATCTCAAAGTGCACCGCACTAATTTTAGTGTATTGCATTTGAGGTCCAAATGCACGTTTGAGACCTAAACGTTACGTTTGTGAATTAAATAAGTTGCGTTTAAAATAAGTTGTTACTAGACGAACAAGATTTTCAAATGCATTTAAACTTTCAAACACTCTAAACGCATCAAACGCGACAAATATTGAATAATCAAACATACACCAAGTAACTAATCGTACTTGGAGTGATGATTCAAACTCATTTATTATACTTTAGATTTTATGTACAAAACAATGAAACATACTTGGAATTCAGTAATAGACTTATAGGTTTCCAATTTAATCTTCTTACAAATGGGACGTACGATTTAGAGCAAGGGTCTGAAAATAATAATGTCCCCCAAAAGGCAGAGTATCTGCAAAAAAAAAGAGGTTTGTGCATGAGAGTAATTAGTTGTGTTGTGTATTTATTTTGGTACGAAAACAGTACTAGCATGGTTAAACATATATAAATGAAAAAATTAACATAATTCATAAATTTTCGTTACAATGACGCTTTAGCCTTCTCAAAAAATTTTCCAACAAAAGTGTATATATTTTTCATAATAAATTATACATTAGGCATAACCCCTTCAGTCATCTCTCAACTATATGTCAATTTCATGTTTGGTTCTCAAATTACTCCCTCCGTCCCAAATTAATTGCTCAATTTTGACCATTTTAAGTCAAATTGACTTTTTTTAAAACTAATCTTTTTATTATTTTTGTTAAAATATAGGTGAAGATCAGATTATAACCAAAAGAAAGTATATACAATTTATTACTAATTTCAATTTTTATAATTTTAGAAATATATTTATATATGCTTAATTATTAATTTTAAAAATAGTCAATTTGACTTAAAAAAGTCCTAAAAAGCAATTAATTTGGGACGGAGGGAATATTTTTTTCGCACATTTAGTCCATCTACTTTTTTAAATTCTTTAATCTTAGTAAAATTTGTCTAATTTAAACGAAATCCCCCCAATTGACTAACGAAAAGAATGCACGTATAAACAAAATGCTTGTATTTTAAAGGACAAATTTGTCTCTTCAATATTCTTCTTCTTTGCAACCAACACTCCACCACCATCACCATACTCCACCGCCACCACCACTATTGTACGCCAATCACTTGGCATTCATGTATTAGTTTTCCATCCTAACCATTTAAGCTCAGTGATTTTTTCTAACTCGTATAGCTTAAGGCGAAGACTTTATAGATTCAAAATACTGAAATTTTAAAATTAGGGCTCAAACTTGAATTTTCATATTTGAAGCTGAATTTCTTCAATTAGGGAGAGTAAATTAAGTATGGTAGGTTGGATCTTGGATAAAGAAGAAGATCTAGCATCTTTATACATCTATTATGAGTTTATTTAATCTTTCTCTCACTTTCACTTGGTAACTTGGGTTTATGTTTATAATGACAAATTGAATCGGATAAATGGATAAAATTAAAATTATGGAGTGTAAGTGGTGACTGATGAGTTATGTGGTGACTCACGAGTTGACTCACGAGATGGTATTGTATGAAAACAACATAGTTAGCAAAGTTGTGTGTGTGTGTGTTAATGGAGTGGGTGGGAGGATAAAAAAGTACTCTTTAAGTAAGAAAATCTTGCATAAAGGAGAAGCAATATACAACGAATGGTTCTAAGATTCAAATGTTAAAGCGCTCATCAGGGCTTTTCCTGAGATTTTGGTAGTTCAAGACGAAAAATAAAAACGAAACCCTTTTTTCATAAAAATAAATAAATAAATAAAAAGTACAAGTTGTATTTAAAAAAGTGTCTTTTCGGAGCTTAAAACATAATAGTTTGACTACAACAAAATATTTTAGAACTTCGACTATAACAAAATATATGAGAAGTTCGACTACAACAAAATATATGAGAATACATTCATTAAAAGATTTTTCTTCGAGTATTCTTAGAGGCAAATTAAATCTTCAATCAAATGTTTAAAATCAAGCTTGTCCACTTATATCATCATATATTTATATTTTTAATTTCATATATATACTATATATATATATATATATATATATATTGCATGGGACCTCTTAATCGGGAGCCCAGGACGATCGACCCTTCCGTCCATGCTCAGGAACGACCTTGACTTTCACAATTATGAAAATTTTACCAATGTTAAATGGTATCTTGAATAGCATTGAAAATTTTATAGAATAAGAGTCAATTTTTATGCAGATTATAAAGTAACGAGTGATTTTATTTTATTTTACTTTTTTGGCTTTAGTTTGTCTTTCATCCATGAATATTAGATTCAGAAAATGTAATCAGGATGGATGATTGTGTACTTTACAAAATTCATGTTTTTTTGGATTTTTTTCAGAAATAAAATTATTTTTTTTTTACTAAAAAAAATATTTGAGTTTTAAAACTTGAGTTCGATTCTCATCCACAACGGATGGTGTGAGAACTTTACATTCTATATGCCATTGGCAGAGGATTCCTAAATTTCAACCTCAATGTAGCTAGGTACAGTGGGTTACTTCAAATGTGTGTGGTTGTTAATTTAGGGTTGTAAACGAACCCGGATAAATCATGCTCAATCCGAATTCGATTCAATTTTTATCGAGTACTGCTCCTATTCGCTTAAACATTTGAGCGAATCAGAGCTCAATTTAGGACTCGACACTTTTAACGAGTCGAACTCGAGAAGCTAAGTATTCGCTCGTCTTCTGGTTCGAATTGCTCATCTACAAACAAGATACTCGATTTAGTGATCAATCGAACTACTCATTTGATGTTCGTGCTACAAAAAGCAATTGAAAGTTGAGTACTATAGATGTGTTTATGTTAGTTTTTTGCGTTCTATTAGTTTATGGAGAAGTGTAAGGGTCCTCTCTCTTCTCCCCACCTCACAAATCTCAATACTATCATTAATCACAAATCTCAATACTATCATTAATGATATGAATTAATGAATATATCATTGGTGATCGATTGAGAATCAAATTCAGAACTGATATAAGTCTTATACTTTCAAGTCTCATATGTATAATAACCCCAATTCCTTTTCTCAAATCATATCTAAAACCCAAGTATTGTACTTTTCTCTTAAATCTTCTTCTCAAGCCTTAATATGTTTGAAATGCATGTCCATGACTGATTCGTCAGTGTTTCTAATTTTGTTTTAAAAAATGATTTTTTTTATTTTTAATTCCTTTATTCATGTCAATCAATTGTTTTGAACCGGTGATTGATATAAGTACTTGCTGCTTTGTTTTGAAGTAGATATCCTTGCTAATTTGGTTTAAATTTGGGTATCCTTACTTGTTACAATGATTCAATATTTTAATAATAATTTGAATGGAACTTGATAATTATATGATTTTGTTGGACATAAAAAGTTTGCTCGAATTCAAGATCGAAATAGAAGTTCATGAGTACTCGTGATAAATTCGAGTCGAATTTGAATCATACACAATGAATTCGAGACGAATTTGAGCAGCAAAAAATTAATTGGCCACGAATTCGATTCGAGTACTAGTTCTGTAAAAAAAAAAAAGTAAAATCTGAGCAAAGCGTGTTCGCTTGTATTCGACTCGTTTTCAGCCTTAGTTGTTATAGGCATAATGTTGCTTGCCGTGAGTTTAGATACTTAATTTGAATACCTTACTTACCTTCAATTTTTTGTGCAACAAAAAAAATTAAAATAAAAAAGCTGTAAAAATGTGTAAAAGTTATTAGCCGTTTCGGAGTTGTCCTCAGCATTTTAATTTTTAAGCATGTGACCATTCTACTCATCAAAAGACCGTGTAAATAAGGTAGGAATTTTAGTTTATTTTCGAGACGTACATGATGGCAAAATAGGTGGGATTATACTTTGTACAAACCCTAGAGCTGAGATTTGACCGTGTTTAAATTACTACTCCTACTTATATAGAATCAAAATCTAGTTGAAGAATTGATATCAATATTATAACAACGTACCATAACTGTACCAACTTATCTATTCTGATAAAATAAGGTACAATATGCAGCTGCTAATATCTTAATCAAGATTCCCAAAACACTTTTCTTGAGAAGTGCATCATATAAGACATGAGCATAGGATAAAATAAGTTTATTATATTTTTCTTGGTAAATAAATAAATCAATTAAAAATTTAAATAAGATTATCATTTTTTTGAATTGAACTTAGTGGACTGACCCAAAAGGTATGTGGGTTCATTAAAAGTACATCTCAAAACCCTAGCCCCAAGAAAGGGGCTAGCTTAGTGGGAATTCTGCTGAGCTATTAAAGGCATTAGTACAAGGTAATTAAAAAAGAAAAGGGACAGAGAGAGACTTGGAGCAGAAGCATATAATGCCATGTCCCAATATTAATCTTGACAGTTAAGGGGTTTTGGATCTAGTGTCATATGCTTTTCTTTAACAATAAGTCTACGGCGACATTGGTAATTGACATTGTTTGGCGAAATTTTTTTTTTTTTTTTTTTTTTTGCAAATTTTTTTTTTTGTTTTGACTCTAAAATAATTTATATGATTTATTGGAACTAAAATTTTTAAAAAAAAACAGCGATTTAGGTGTCATTTGGATACATATACAAAACAGTGTTGTACAGTCTGTACAACACTGTTTTGTATATGTATCCAAATGACACCTAAATCGCTGTTTTTTTTTAAAAATTTTAGTTCCAATAAATCATATAAATTATTTTAGAGTCAAAACAAAAAAAAAATTTGCAAAAAAAAAAAAAAAAAAAAAAAATGTCGCCAACAATGTCAATTTCCAATGTCGCTGTAGAAAGACTCTTTCTTTAATCGCTAATTCCATTTTACATATTGTTATCAGTATATATTACTACTAATGGGAAAAATTATGCAACATAATTAAATCCTGGAAGTAGTCAAGAAAGGTTTGCCAATTGGACTTAATTGTTATTAATGAAGATACCTTTGAGCTTCTCTCTCCCACCTTAGTTGATCTCTACAATTTATTGAACTTAGATTTGTTAATTATTCTTTACTTTTTTTGATGCTATACTATTGGTTTAATTTCAATTTATTTTGTTATGGAAGAGTGTAGGGGAGAGCATTCCTACCTAATTTTTAAGTTTCTTTGATACTCTCTCCATTATAAAAATGAAATAAAATACGAGTTTCATTTAAATATTAAGAACTTAATTGACCCGAATTTTAAATTTTAAAAGTAATTTACGTTCATTTATAATTTAAAAATAATAAATTTTATAATTACTAATATTTTTATAACAGTATAATCAAATGATTTATACAGATATTGATATTTAAAATTTTAAATGAAACTCTTCATATGAAATAAGTTTATATCTTTTTAGGTGAGGATATTGAAATTAAATTTCAATATTTATTTATGACACTTCTCTCATTTTTTTTGTTTTATTTAAATTTACCTTCTCTCAACATATTATATTATACTTAAGAGATTGATATTTTTTTAATGGTCATTGATAATATTAAAGTAATATTTATGTCGCCATAACAAATACTACATGTATTTAGCGACACTTTTATATTTATTTTAATAATATTTTAAATTTTTAACGATACTTATAACTTTTAACAGCATAATTATTATTCTGAAAATATTATAAATTGCCTTTTTAATACGACTTGAGATGGAAGAGATAGCTCAATAACGTTGAAGTCGTTGTGTATGTCAAACTATCTATCTAATAAAATACAACTGATTTTGAATTTCTCGCTCACCTTAATAAACCATCAGGACCGTCCAAAGTTTAGGATAAATCTCACTGTCCATTATATCCTCTTTAACTTCAAAGGAAAAAAAATTGCTCTCTCTCTCTCTCTCTCAGATCCTCCTCCGTTCTTCCTCTTCCCGAGCTCGCCCTCTGCCTCCTCCGTTCTCTAACGTCGGCAATCTCTCCTCCCCCTTCCCCTTCTCCTTCATATGTAGTGCCGGAAGCACCGATAATACGACTAGTATATAATATGATACGACATAAGAGTGACTGAGTGAGTTTAGGCTTCGGCCAAGTCCGTAATTTTCTTTTTTCAACTTGAATTAAACATTTGTTCATATTTATCATATTTCATCGACTTAATGAGTCAACTTGATTTTAGTTATATGATTTTTCTCGGTGGGTAATATATTTTTAGAAGAAAACAATTATCTCTCCTAATCAATTCATATAGTTAAAAGTACAATACTCAATTGACATTCAATTGAGTGAATTAATTTGATTGGTTGAGTTTATTTAAATGAGTTAATAGTTGATCATGACTCATTAACCTGAGTTCGAGGTGAGTTAACGGCGAGTTGTAGAAATTCATTTTGTAGAATACTTCACATCTTTATTTTTTATTTTGTATCACAACTTTTCGTTTCCTCAAATCACATATCACATCTTCGTTTCTTACTCCTGTAAAATTTTAATGCGACTCTCCTTCTTTATGGACCCTTCTTCCCCCAAATTAATCCGTATAAATCATTTGATATTAAATTAAAGAAAGTAAAAGTAATATCATAATTTTATGATATTGATGTAGAGATGTATTCATGAGCTTGCAACTCAGTTGAAATATAAAAATAAAAAGGTCCACTAATTATCTAATTTATGAATATTACAGTAGATGACCTTAAAAATAATATTCATATGTCATAAAAATTGCCAAAAATAAAACTATTATCTATTAAAATAATAACTTTATAAATTTTAAAAAAGATAAAAATAACATAACAAAAAATTAAAACTATTATCTCAAACTAGTTCGTGCCTCGCGCGAGCTGTCAAACTTGTTTAAATATAATTATTCGAATTCAAATAGAAATCTATTATTATTTATATAATATGGATAATGTTAGATATCTCAATTTTATTTTTTGTAATATTAAATAAGTCTTAAATGATGTGGTAATAAATAATTTAAAAATATTTTATAGTATAGCCAATAATAAGAAATGACTCGATCAATATATCTATACATATCATTTGAGATACTTATGCCAAAAAGTTAAAACCTTTAATATTACTGAGATAATATTAGTTTGAGATGTAAACATTACGATCATATAATTAGTATAGACAAAAATAATTTCGTTAAGAATATCATTTTATCTAATAATAATTTATTATTATCATGAAAATATATTTGTATATTATAATATGGACTTTAACATATGTCCTAATTTATGTTTTTTGACAATAATACTTTTATATTCCATTCTCTAATTTGTCAACCTTAATATATCCATTGTACTTTTAGTTTTAGACATCTTTTTGAGGACTCGAGTAGTACATATTTTTGAACTCTCCAATGTTCTAGGAATATTGGTATAATTATATAATAAATTACATAATTAACATTAAAAATCTCTCAATAAAATATTAATAAATATTTCAATAAACAAGAAAGAAAATCACACAATAAAAAATAATAGAAATTTATCCTATTGTTGTAATCTTCTTAATTATTTTTGTAAAAAAGAAAAAAAAAACAGAAAAAAGAGGAAAATATGCAATGGAATCAATGCTTCCCATTTGACAGTTTGACTAGTCAGTGGACCTTTCACTGGTCCGTGATGTACACGTGCCAAAATGCCATTGATAACAGTCTTTCTCTATCCCTCTTTTTTTTATAATATCCCTAAACTTCCTCGTGTCCATGAAACAAAACACTTCCAGTCAAAGCTGACTCATCTCACCCTCTATTTTGACTCCACCCTCCTCCTCCATCGCCACCGCTCCTCCGCCACCTTCTCTCTCCTCCCTATACATTCTCTCCATCTATTAAGATTATACCCACACATATATATACATTTATATTTGTATGTAACCTTTAAGAAAGCAAAAAGAAAAAAAAGAAAAAAAAAGAAAGGTAAATTTGTAGAAAAACAGACCATATCACATCCCCACTAAATTTGGCGCCACCAAAATCGTTACTGGATCTAACCCACCAATACATATCCTAGATTTTCTTGTTTAGATGTAGAGAGAGAAAAGAAATAACACAACCCAAGTCAAACGATGGTGGATTCTGATTCTCCCCCTGCATCTTCTCCCTCTCCTAGCCTTCTCTGTCAAGAAGCTCAAGCTAAAGAAAAAGAAGAAACAGAGAAAGAAGAACATGTATATGAATTTGGATACTTATCGGATAAAGAACGCGATGAAGATGATGCATACATCCAAATATTGCTTCATAGGGAGCTCAACAGCCAATCTTCTGACCCGCAGATGATCAATGACTGGATTAAAAGCACTCGCTTGGACTCAATCAAATGGATTCTTAACGTTAGTTTCGCATTCATTTCATTTTTTATTTATCACTCAATTATAAATTCAGTCCACGATTTGTTAATTTCTTATATTACAGACGAGAGCATTGTTCCGATTTCAATTCCAAACAGCTTACTTATCAGTGACTTATTTTGATCTGTTTCTTTCCCGGAGAATCATTGATGTAAGTTTATGAATTTAATGTTGAATTCATTTGTGGGTTCTAAATTATTTGTGCTAAATATTGATTTTATTGTTTTTATGTTTTTTTTTTGGGTATTTGAAGAGTGAAAAATATTGGGCAGTTCGATTACTATCAATGGCATGCTTATCATTGGCAGCAAAGATGGAGGAATGTAGAGTTCCTTCACTAACAGATTTTCCAATGGAAGGTTACAATTTTGAGAGCAAAGTGATACAGAGGATGGAGCTTTTGGTACTGAACACATTGGAATGGAAAATGAGTTTAATCACTCCTTTTGATTATCTTCCTTATTTCATTTCAAAATTTTGCAAGCAAAGTTCTCCAAGAAATGTAGTGCCTAGAATTATAGATCTCATATTTGCATTAACCAAAGGTGAAAATTCAATTGTTTTCAATAGTTGTTGTATTGATTTTTATTAAATTTTTGTATTGAGGCTTTACTTTGTGTATGCAGATATAAATTCAATGAGTTGTCGACCATCAGTTATAGCAGCAGCAGCCACATTGTTGGCACTGGATCAAAAACTAACAAGACAATGTATAGAGTTAAAGATCAGTACATCCTCTTGTGGGATTCTCCAAATTGTGAGTTTTTTTTTTAAATGATAATTTTATGCTTGTCAAAAATATGAACCATATTCTGATGAATTGGTTTTGGACCTCTTGTTGGCATTTTGATTCAACAGGAGGATGTATTTTCTTGTTATAATCGTATGCAGGAACTCGATAAGGAGAAAATTAAATTATCCGAATCCATTTTATCTCCAAATTTGTCACCGGTTCGATTGAAAGGGGCAGACGTTTTTGGAAGTTCTTCTGTTTCTTCTGCTGTTGGCACTAAAAGAAAGAGGCTTACATTCGATGATTATGATCAAAACCATGGCATGCCTGATGAAAAACGAACCCGCTAGAGAATTATGGGGTTCGATAATTAAGTTTCAAGTGTTTTAATTCCCATCTGTTGTTTGGATTTGGATATGATTTGGGATTTGATTGAATGTCTCATCAGAACAAGCAGATGAAAGGAAAAGAGAAATAAAAGGCAAAGCTTTGGGGTTGCCTATAAAGCTAATGTGAGGTGAGGCCAAAGTGATGGGGGGAAAGGGAAAAGAAGTTCCCCAACATAGTACTTAAAGCTAGTCATTCTTAGTTTTGGTTTCTTTATCCAATTTTTTTTTCTTTTAGGTCTTATAATATCTCTCTTGCAACCCTAACTTTTGATGGGTTTGCTTGGGATGCTTTCCTTAAGTCTTTGGGATAGGCTGGAAAAGTCTGATTTTCTTGTGTTTGGGTCATTTGATGCATTTGTGTTGCATGTTGGCCTTCACAATAAAGGTTTTGTAAAGGTTGTATGTGATTGGTTTTGTGAATGTTTGGGAGAACATTGCCTTTTTAAAGGTGGGCTCCAGTTCTTTTCTTACTGTGAAGCTTTGGCTTTGGGGTATTGAGGGGTCATGAAAACTAAGGCAGTCATTCATTGTTTGTGGAATGGGGAGGAATTTCTGTGATGATTTGATTTTTTGGTGGAACAGAGCTTTCTGTACTTTGATTACTTTTTTCCAAGCCTATGGCGCCACCTGTGGACTTTCTATGTTCATCTTTTGATGGGACTAGGAGGGCTTGTTTGGCAAAGATTATATTTTAGTTTTGTTTATTTTGGAAGCTTTGATCCAAACTTATTATCTAAAAATGTCTCGTAAGTCGTAGTTATTAGAGTTTTGTATGTTTTTGGAGTGGGTGAGAAAAAGTAATAGAAGAAAAGGTCAAGGATATCAATGAGTAATTGGAAATGTTATTTTCAGATGTCCCCCTTCACATGATATTGGGACACCAATTTTCATATGAGATGAGACTTTTTTTTTTGGTTGGGGGGGGGGGGGGATTATATGTCATACTCCCTCCGTCCTAGGATAAAAGTCCTTATTACTATTTTAGATAGTCCCAAGTTAAATGTCTACTTACTTTAAATAATCTATTTTTTACAATAATTTGCTCATAATACCCTTAGTATTAATTGTCATATTTCTATTCCCTATGCATATTTATGGAGCATCACTAGTCATGTGCAAAAAACTATGCAATTAAATGAGAATTTAAATGTGGACAACTTTGTCATTTTATTCTCTTTCTTAATATGCGCAAAAAGTCAACCAAGACTTTTATCCTGGGACGGAGGGAGTAATTACCCTAGTTGGGACCATCAATTATGTAAGACTTTGGTTCTTTGGATAATAACCTATGTTACTTTTGGATGGAATAAATATAATAAAAAATAATATATTTAATGATTATTTTCATAAATCATAAAATTCATTCTCTTCTCTTAGTTTTATTGTGTGTGGGAGGTGGTAGAGTAGATGTGACAATTTTGTCATTCTACCACACCATCAATACCAACTAAATTTATACTTGAGATACTTAAAAACTACTTCATTCTTACTCCATTCTATTTTTTCAATTCAAACATAACATTAGATTTTGTTACATAAACTTAGGTTTGTGCTTGATGCAGAGAAAAATTAAACGTTCTGTCTGCCAAACAGAGTTTCATTTGATTTTTTTTTATTTTATTTTAATAGATATTAAAATTTCCACATAATACGAGTATTGCTTAGAAGTGTAGTAATTCTCTTTTATCTTTGTATCTAGTAAACAACCCTTCATGGATGCCTAGAAAGTTTGATTTGATTTGCAAAAAGATTTGTAGACAACCCAACATGTACCTTGGTGTTTGATTAGTTGTGAGAACTGAGAAATGTAAGTTTTGCTTTTTCTTCCATTTTTTTTTATATTTATTCCCCCCCCCCCACCCCCAGTGGGCCAAAGCAAAGAAGAGATAATTGTGGTGCGGTCAAAAACTGAAAGCTGGCAAGAAACAAATACTCTTTAGTACTATTCTGGCATTGTGTACTCAAACCAGCTGCCTTGTTTTCTTAGTAAGGACATTGATTTCTTGACTTCTTCAGTAGCTTATCGTACCTTATGTGTTTATTCACATAAATTTGCTATATGCATTTCTCTCTCTCTCTCTCCTCTGTCTGTGTATAAAATACATGTGAATGGCCCCTTGTTGCAGTTGTTATTACTCACTGCTCTTTTCGATTTAAAATTACATTTTGATATTTTGATATCAATTTTTAAAATTCTAAAATTCAAAATCGTTAGAAATTTAGTTAATTTGAGTATAAATAAATATAATTATTGTGTATTAGCTAAAGAGTACTACTATTATTTATAGCAATTTTGAAATTTAAAAATTAACTTTAAGAAATTAAAATATAGGTTTAAATTTAATAATGGAATGAAACGAGTAAGTATATCAAGAATGCCTTGTGTGGGGTACACAGTACATACAAAGACTTATCAGCCCTTGAAAAAGTGTTCTATTTGTGGCAAGCAAGAGGACTATTCTAACTTCAACCCAAATCTGGATCTATACAAAAACTTCTAAAAAAAAACAATTTGTACTCTAAATCTCACTATTAGTGTTGACTGGCTAGTAATGCAAAATAATTGGTGCACTTTTTTTTAGGCCCTTTTGGTTGGAGACAATGAAGGTAATGGTATGGCGTGAGAAATGTACTGAATTATAGCAATTCCTGCTCGGACATTGATACAGGGGAAATGATATATATATTAAGAATGTTTAGGTCGATTTTTTGATTGTCAGTTAGATGGATAAGTATTAGTGATAATCTTTTTAAAAAAATGTGTAATAATGAGACTCTCCTATAATTCCTATGTATTGATAAGCTTTATAATTGTAATTCAGCATAAATTTATATTGCATGACTCTTAATACAGTAGCACTTAATCGTGGGTCGAAGAGCCAGGGGAATGGAAATTTTTTGTGTGGTTTAGTGGGTTTGGTAACAATGCGTGATTAAAGGGATGCCCTTCACGAAGGTAACTCGCAGGATTTTAACTGATTAAACCAATGCCCCTTCACGAAGGTAACTCATTTCTGGGACTTTCTTGTTAAAGGAGTCCTTGGATATAGCAGTTTGTACGTGTTGGATTTACCCCTAAGAGAGGTCTTTGTAGTTTTCTTCTTGCTGATTAGGTAGATTGAGTGGCTTCGACACGGTTAGGCTCTTTTTTTATATATATATATATTTTTTATCTTGATGAACCAAAAAAAAAAAAACCAGATTAAACCGATGTTAGCTGGAATAAGTCACATCAATAAATGCAAATTTATATGATTCATTAATGAAATAGGTCCTGCTAGTATTTCGGGTACCCTTCAACTTAAATACTTTGATATAATATATGGTTGTAAACTTCTCCAATGAATGGGATCATTTTATTACTTCCGCAAATTTTGATATTTTCAAAAGTTCTTATTCACATTAATATGGGTATCCAATTTCTTTCATAAAAATAAAAATAAATATTGTACCAAATATAAATGATTTATTTCAATTTGCAATCTGCAACCTGCAATATTTACTTTTATTTGTAATAATTAGACGTTCGATGCAGTTCGCATGTAGCCACTCGTGCTACACTACAAGGGATAAAGTAGCACCACTTTGTTCCTGAATGAAGTTAAAATGTTAAAAAGTAGGGTATATCACTTCATTCAGGCTTGAATTATGCTCTGTACCCGACTGAAAAACTACTTCTTAACCGTACCCTCCGCTAAGAATTTTGCCCCCAACTTTTCTTCTTGTTTTTCTGTTGCTAGTTACCCTTGGCCTACAACCCAACTAACTAATTATAATGCATGTCATACAGTTCATAACTAGGAAAAGGTGCCAATTCGATAAAATTCCCTTTCCCTATTTATTATTCATCTAATAAGGATCTCGTATAACTAGCACTCTTTCCTGTAGACAGAATTGTTATTGGGGGAGCGGCATTTGGTCATATAAGGAATGATTTGAACTTTCGACATTTTTGACCGAAGGATAATCCAAGTTTATTTTGTTTTTTTAAACCCAAACTAGGTGAAAATCTGTCACCATAGATTTAATACAACACAAACTTTGGAAACTAATTTACTACTAAAATTTAGTGCAAGATACTCTGTTCCTATTCGTACAGTAGTTTGATTCAATATTTACTAGTACATTTATAATCACAACCTACCATCTGACTGAACCCCAATTCATTTAAGTACTGCAGCAAATTTTAAGTCTTTGTTCTTTACTTCTACGTTTCTACCCCACCTTCCCCTCTACTTTACAATTTAGAGTGAGGTTTGGCTGAATGAAGGTAGCAGCACATGTGCAGGAGTTTTCCTAGATCAATCTTTAGAAAAATCTAAATCATATATTACGTCCTAATATATTTAAAAAATGACTCATAATTTGTAAATATACTAATCAGAGGGTTGCAATTAAAATGGATTAATAGTTCATAATATAGGAGATTTAGAACTACAGTAAAGAAAGTATGGTGTAAATAGACTTGTACAAAAAAAACAAAAAGTTAAAGGATCAAAGCGGAAATAAAACAAGGTGAAATCAATGCTAGAAAACGTTAAAATTGTGAATAGAAAACAGTAAAAACCTACAAGATTCGGTAGATGTGCCGAGTAAAACATTTTAATCCATACAAGTTTAGTTCAAGAGATTTCCCAGTGTACTCACTTGGCATGCTTCAAAGAAATTTCAGAGTCTAAAAGATGCTTACAAAATTCGACAGCCCTTCTAGGCTCTAGCAGTATCAGTGGAAATTCTTTAACCTTGAAATGTTAATGGCTTCAGCTTTACTGTCTCGTCAAATGCTATATGTCCGGTGATGATAGCGTAAACTTAGTGGCGAGACAACCTTCAGAGACAATCTCCAACAATCAAGTCTATATGTCCGGTGATGATAGTGTAAACTTAGTGGTGAGACAACCTTCAGAGACAATCTCCAACAATCAAGTCAGGAAAAAAAAAGTCCCATTGGCTCCTGAAATTCATTTCGATCCCACGGGGATCAGCTTTACGGCTGCAGCGATTGGCATGCCAAGAAATCCAAAGGCAATGCTTGCGAACCACTGCTGCAAAGTGAGAGGGTAAGTGTTTGCAAAAGTTCCAAGGAATTCAACAATAATGATCTGGAAGAGGACCGTGCACGAGAGTACAGCCACAAAAACATAGTTTTTCAGAATGCCTTTGAAGACGTTTATCTTCTCCATTTCTCTGGAGCTGATCTCATTAAAAACCTGCAGCACAGTTGCATGTTATTATAGCAAATTTAGAGAGAAACATGCTCATACTTTGTAATTTTGAATAATACTCAGCACCCTCGGTTTAAGCATTTACATGAGATTATTTTATTTTACTTTTGTATGTTTGAGAAATAAATTATAAAAGACTCACAAAAACAAAAGAACAAAACATTGACATCGGTTATTACTTAGATAATCAGTAGTATTAAGGATATTCACGACTGTTTTGTGAACAGTTTTAGTTAGGCCGAATAGCCAAGTATATACATCTATGCCACTATGAGTCTATGACTGTAGTAGTATTGATACTAAACACAATGTGAATGACAACATTGCTGCACTGAGGGTGCACTTCTACTTTACCAACTGTGAACTCACCACACACGTCGACTCAGAATACATTGAACTGTATATTATTGAACCTACACATTTATCCTCAATAACTTGAATCAGCCTTCATTTATTAAGAGTAAAGTCGGAAACAAAATATATACATATACTTCATGAAATCGTCATATCAGTATTTCAGTACATTACTTAAAACATTTTACATTAAAATATTTCAGTAACATTTTACAACAATAATTGTTTCAAAAATATTATGACGTATTTACAATTTTCATCAAATGTTTTGAAAGAGTTTTATTAGGGAGATGTATATACATACATCTGACCATGATTGTCTTATTAATAGTACATTTAACGTGCCAGCCAAAAATGCTGCAGCTACTGTAAAGGCACCACATATTTTGATGCAAGATGCAGTGAAATTGTAGACGAGTACACTTCAAACATTTAACCTCTGGAACTTTAATCATCCTTCATTTATTACAAAGAATGGGTAAAGTCAGAATTCAGAAAGGAATCTATCAATACTGTTAGACAAATTGTCATGCTTTTATTGTGCTTGATATGCTGTAAATGAAGCATTGATATCAACTTAAATGTATGAATCACGAACAAGTACTAATATAAGTAAAAGCAGCAGGCAGCAGTATGGTATCAGTGATGTTATGTACTAGGAATGTTAGAAGCTTTCCCATGCAATGACTCATAATATCTTAAAATTACCTGACAAAAGACGAACGAGTTAAAAATAAGTGTATTGAGAATCAAATCTGAATCTGGACCATCAAGATGAAAGGCTACTTTTCCTGCAGTCTGGAGATACCAAATTACAACAAACTGATATAAGGACTGCCCGAAGATATTTCTCCACATCACATTAGTGATAAAGCTTCCTTTCCTTCCAACTGGTGCTCGCTTCATTAGGTCATCATTTGGAGGTTCAGTGGCTAAAGCAAGTGCTCCTAGTGTATCCATGATCATGTTGACCCACAGAAGCTGAACAGCAGTGAGTGGAGCATCTCCTGAAAGCACATAGTGAGGTGAAACCAAAATAGAGATGCAGAGATAATGTCATCAGAATCAGTAGGTCACAAGAGAGGAAACTTATAAAGGATGCTGATAGGATCAGAATATGCTTACCTGTCAAACAGGCTGAAGAAAAGTTAACAATCAGGGCAACCACATTTACCGTCAGCTGAAACTGAACAAATTTTTGAATATTAATGTAAACTGAGCGTCCCCATTTGGCTACAGTTACAATTGTGGAGAAATTGTCATCTAGAATAATGACATCAGCACTCTCTTTAGCAACCTGAAAGATGCCAAAAAAATAAGATTCATTTTGTTTTGATTTCACACATTTAGAGTAACAATGAGAACTTGTCCACCATAATAAAAGAATAAAAACAGAATGAGGAAATAAAAAGATAAGGACCAAGCTTCATATCAAGCATCAACCATGTAAAAGAAACACAATAGCAGGAAATGAATAGGTAGAGTTGAAGATTTGAAGATCCAAATGACAGAAGCAGATGGTACAAGTCTGACTATCCTCGCCACTTACATAGAAGATGCACAAAGTACTTTGAGTTTGAGAGGAAACGAAAGCTTATATCATCGAGGGTGCTTTTTAAAGTAATATAAAATGTTTCTTTTTTAAGTATTATAAACAGTTTCAATAACTAATAATCTTTGCTAATGCAAAATATATTATAGTAACATGATATTAAGGCTTTTTTATTTTAAATTATTTATGTTATTCTTTTCTTATTTAATTTGTTCTCTCTTTAGTTTTGTTCTTTCATTTCTACTTTTACGCTTACATATGTCCCCAACTAGTTTGGGATAAAAGGCGGCATTGAGTTGAGGATTTCCATTGAAGATAAAAATCACTCAAAACTATATGATCTAACTGGGTTGACAAGTGCCCTACTGATGCCTTAACCTGTGAAGTGACCCTTCACCATATAAACAGATATGTATACATTTCGAATTTCATTGGTATCAGATTCCTCAGCACCATAGTAACGTAAAGAAACAGAAACAAAATATGAAAAAAGAGCCCATTATACAGTGTTAGTCTTATCAAAGTGAGGTAACTGTAACAAAGCACATCAAGAACAGAAAATGGAGGTTTCCAGGATTTATTTCAGTACATTTTCAAGTTACAAACCTCAGTCGCCATATGATTGAGGTGCGATTGGTAATTGCTAGGCACCTCGCAGCCCACAATACTTGCTAAAGAAACTCGGCGAACCCTCTACTATATCATAATTCAACTCCATGACATTATCCTAAGAATTCCAAATATTAAACAGGACATACCATTCTGAAAACTAACTAAGAGCTCTAGTTGAATAATACTGCGAGTTAAAATAAGGGAATCCAAGACAATCATTAGCAATTTACTAAAACAAAAAGGCAATAATTTGAACTTTTATGATAGAAACTCCCTAAGAATATCATCTCCATTCCAACCTAATTATATTGTGTATCAAAACAACCAAAAAAATTGACGAAACGAAAAAGTTCTTACACCAAGGAAACAAATGTTTATGAACACATTAAAAGAATTCCCATACTAACCCATTCCCCAGGGTCAGAAAAAATTCCTTATCATGGTCAAAGGTGACATGTTAATAAAGTTTTAGTTCTTTGACCAAAGGTTTAGAGTCGACACTCAGTGTAACAAATTCAGGAGTCAGGAGGCAGGAGGTTAAAGTTCAATGTTAGTCATAAGTATTTTCTTGAATAAGGGGTTCAAAGTTCAATAGATTTGCACGTTCACTTCAATTTTCCTAAAGAGATAACAATCATTACCCTAGCATCTTTTTAACAATTAAGGTGATCAGCAGTTTGCTAATCCTAACTCCACAGATGTCAGAAGTTTCCTTCTTTTTTTTGTCCTTCTCTTTGTGCAACAGGCTTTTGGGAGAGAATTAAGAAAGCACTTTTTTTAAGAAAAATAAAGTTGTACAATTTGCAACCCAACTACAATTGATAGTAAGGTATTTTTGTTGATCAATAATATAGCAGCTTGGAAGCATCACCTCAGTCCCAGCAATGCCCATTGCAAGACCTATATCTGCTTCATGGAGTGCCGGAGCATCATTTGTACCATCTCCAGTTACAGCAACAACCTCCTGAAATGTGGTCCGTAAATGTTTCACAAGGGAATGCTTATCCAATGGCGAAGATCGAGCCATTACCTGCATTATATGCATAATCACATATTGGTTATTTGACACATTTATTCTCATTAAATACTAATCAGTGGTTTGAAAACCTTCAGATGAATGAATTCAAAAGGTTGGTAATGCCCAGCATTACTCATTTTGAAAATTGAATCCCAATCCTAAAATCCTTTCATCCTTAAATTTGGTGCCCCCAAACCTTAAATTGCAGCAAAAATAAACATCATAAAAATTAAGAAGCACCTGAAGTTTGGGAATTAGTTCATGCAACTCCTCCTCACTTTTCCCTCGAAAATCTGGTCCTTCAATTGCTATACCATTATCCGTCAGAATTCCACATTCTCTAGCAATTGCCTTTGCTGTGTTTATGTTGTCTCCTGTGACCATCCGCACAGTAATTCCAGCTGATCTACAAATTGCAACAGACTCCTTGACGCCAGGACGAACTGGATCTTTAATACCTACAATTCCTATACAAGTATACCCCTCTAAGGGAATAGAACTTTCCACAGAGAACTCACTTCCCATCTCCTTATAAACAAGGCATAGAGTTCGGAGAGCTTCATTAGCAAACTGTTCGATCGTAGCGTTGAGTTGACTGATTGATGCCTCATCTAAAGGAACAACCTCCCCCCTTGAGTCTATTACCTTGTCACATGCAGCCAATATAATTTCAGAAGCACCTTTAAAATGGGCTCGAAAACTTCCTCCGGGAAGCTCTAAAACTACCCCCATCCGTTTTTTCACAGAATTAAATGGCTCAACTTTCACTAATTTTGATGTTTGTCTCTCTGCTTGGAAATCACCACCAAGCAAGAGCCCAAATTCCAACAGAGCAGTTTCAGTGGGTGTCCCAAGGATTTCAATTTTTTTGTCTGCACCATTAACTACTTCACCCCCAGTGTTGTTAAAAATGGATTCGAGTAGCATTCTCAAGGCAGAATCAGGAACACCTTTGCCGAAAGCAGAAGCTTCTATAGAGCCACCCACCTCCCTAATTTGCCTACAAATGCAAGCTTTAACTACAGTCATGTGGTTGGTAGTTAGTGTTCCAGTCTTGTCACTACAAATATTTGTGGCAGATCCCATAGTCTCACAAGCTGCCAGATGGCGAACAAGTGCCTTATCATTCATCATCTTCTTCATTGCAAAAGCAAGGCTCAGTGTCACAGCCAAAGGCAACCCCTCAGGAACCGCAACCACAACAATTGTAACTGCAATAGCAAAGTATTCAAGCATTTCCAGGGCATCGTCACCAGACCAGCTCCAGTGAGAACCTTCTTGCAGTTTGTGGCTGAACAATCCTTGCACCAATACAGCAAAGGTAATGACAGCAAAAAATAGACCTATTTTTCCAATAATAGTTGCCACACCATTCAGTTTAACCTGTAATGGGGTTTCATCATCTCCACCTTCACTAAGAGTAGCCATCAATTTACCCCACTGAGTTCTCATCCCAACAGTAGTAATAAGCATTTTGCATGACCCATCCTGAACTTTAGTTCCAGAAAGAAGAAAAGGATTCTCAACAGACACATTAACTGGTTCACTCTCTCCTGTTAAACTTGATTCATTTATTAACAGTGAAAATCCTGAAACAAAAAGTCCATCTGCTGGGACCTGATCCCCAATTGCAAGATGAACAATATCACCAGGAAGTAGATCATAAATTGAGATTTTTTGCCTGAACCCATTTCTAGTAACCTGAACTGTAATTTTTTTCTTCTCCTTATCTAAATCTTTAAACTGTAAAGACTGTTTATAATCACTAGTGGCAGTGACAAATACTACCAACAGGATGCTTGCAACAATTCCAAGCCCATCCTGGGCACCCTTAGGCCATCCTTCCACCGTTATACCAACGACCAGAGACACAAATGCACAAACAGCAAGTATCATGAGGGTCATATCTTGAAGTGCTTCCCATACATAAACCCAAAAACCCTTTACTGGGCTTTCGGTAAATTGATTAATTCCATAAATTTTTTTCCTTTGGTTCAGCAAATCCTCTGAAGTGGAGATCCCATTAGTGACTGACGTTGAGAGTTTGTTTGCAATACCATCAACCCCATCATGAAGTCTCAGCTTCTTCACATTATGGCCTTCAACAATGGATCCCAACTCCTCAGTGCAAATTTGAAAACCTGCAGCTTTTACTTCCTCTGGTATTTTGTAAGTTATGCCTGAAGAATTTAAAGAAAATTAAAATGCAGGGTGCTAGTATTGCAAACTTCAAGTTTCCATACAACTTAAATAATTCATACCATGGATAAACTGAAGTGCAGCTTGTGAAACCAACACTGCAACCCTGAACTTTTCCTACAAATACAAAATATAACAAATTTAATTATTTTAGGGTCAAACTACTTTTTAAACACATGATTACAATAGCTTCATTCTTTCAATACAGTAACTTCATTCTTTCTATAATTTATAAAGTGTAAAGTATATATGCCAAGTGTTAATCTTTACAATGGTCATGACACTCATGGCTATAAATTTCAAAGGCCTTTTTGGAAGTAGTGATATCATGTTCTGCATTCATTGTCCATTGTCAATTCATAGCCAAATTAGAATCTCGAACCAGGACAACATTCAGCATTTTCCAAATAGCCTCATCTAGTGACCTGTTATCTCGTGAGCATATAGTAACTATAGAATACACACTATATGCCTCCATGCTCCAACGATTCACACTGCAGCTAAACATAAAATAGACATAGATAAAAGGATGATAACTCTTCAGCTTAGCTTCAATATTGTGCAGCATATATCTATTTAACCAACGGACTGAGACATTTTTTTGCTGAAAAGAAATTACGTTTGGTTCCCAATTTGTGGAATCTACCAATCACATTCAATTGCTATTGACTTGCAGGCTGCAGCAAGGACAATTCAAGTTCTACTTGCAATGTTAAATCTAAAGACATTGTTTCTGCTCAGTGCTCACCCTTTTGTAAGTATCTTTTTGTGAAACACCTCTTTAAATTTTACAAGAAGAGTCTTTAATATCTTTTTTTTCCTAGTAAAGCATATATTTTTATTTTTATTTTTATTTCTTCGGTGCATATCATAAATCGTAGTTGCAACAGTAAATGTTCTTTGATTTCTGTATATTCTGCATTATGGATATATTTAATACCAATACTTACCACATTAAATCAACACTGGATACAAAAGGGAAATCGACCAAGGTCAACTTTAATTCTATGGATGCAGAATCAAAATACTGAGGTAGTTAATCTCATGGATAAAATTACTTCTATTGATAAAATTAATTCTATTGGTTGATTATCAAAACAATGCTTCCAAACTGGAAAGTAAAAAATGATTAAACTCCCCAACCAAGAAATAAATCATTAAATAGATATACCAAAATAAACCAAATAAGTCTCCTATCAACTTAATAACCATATTTAATAAAACATCAAATCACCAATAGAGAAA
Source organism: Aralia elata (assembly GCA_034770075.1). NCBI lineage: Eukaryota > Viridiplantae > Streptophyta > Magnoliopsida > Apiales > Araliaceae > Aralia > Aralia elata. Next base: position 85,185,096 of record CM068385.1, on the reverse strand, counting down.
TCACATTGCTCAGTTAACCAAACTAAAAAATTAAAAAAAATAAAATAAAATTCCAAAACTAATCCAATAGACACATGAACTAAAAGAAATTCAAATCATCCTGGTTCATAAAAAATGGGGGCACTAGTACACTAATTTAAGTCAACTATGTTTCAGATTCATTTGATATTAAGACTACACTACAGTTAGCTTATTAGCAAAGAAAGCAAGCAAACAAACAAAAATCAAACCGAAAGAGAAAACAAGAGAATAATCGAGAGAGACCTGGTTAGAGCGTTGAATAGCGCGAACTTCAAAACGCTTGGAGAGATTAGCAGTGAAACGAAATCTTCGTTTAGGATTCTTAACGATCCAACAGAGCTTCCTCCATCTCTGAAGCGCTTCCTCCGATGAGTTCTTTGGCATCACCTCCCCAAAATTCTCCTTCAAGTAGCTCTCCATTTCTCCTACTCCTCCTCCAACGACTAGCCAGACTATATGTATAAAATTGTTGTATGTATATTGTATAGTGAAGTTGCGAATATCACCAGTTAAAATAGTATGACAAATTAGATGAATCAAGTATCAGTTTGGAGAGCTAATAATAACAGTAATGGAGGAAAAATGACGATCTGAGTCTGAGATGTACGGATCGAACTTGCTTATGTTTAGTTTCTACAGTAGCATACTAACTCTTTCTAGGAAAAAAGAGAGATGAAGACTATGCTTGACCCCGTATTCAACTCTCTCTTTTTTTCTCTCTCACGCACAAACACACACACAAGTAAATTGCAGCTCAGCCAGATATGGAGATGGAGATGGAGATGGAGATGGAGAAAATGATCTGGTTTTTCTAGTAATTTTGAGGAGGGAAAAAAGACGAAGAAGATAGAGAAAGTATGGGGAGAAAACGATTTGGTTCGGTTTTTGATACTGAATTCAAATAAAACAGAGGAACCGGCCGCAACAGCGTTGCTGTCTTTGTTTGGTTAGGTTTGGGAGTAGGTACCGGCTGCCTGGGTGGCTTGATCTTTTTGGTTTGAGCAAGGTGTGGTGTGTGGGGTCCTGACCTATCGGAACGTTAGGAAGGATCTTTATTAGGAGGTTCAGGTCTTTTAATTAGGAAAAAAAAATTTCTATATATTTTTAACACGTGTATAATAATTATTTTTTTAACCAATAGCTCATAATATGTGGGGGTTAGTTTGTATAAATTATATATGATTTATTACACGTGTCAAAAATATATAGGGAAGTCCTTAAAAGACTTAGACCTCCTATTAAAAACTCCGTTAAAAAATGGTCCGACTATACGTGAATCACATCAAATTACAATTGGAATTAGAGTCATCACACCTTTTGTATGTGAATCACATAAAATATGACCTATGAAAAACGCTTTCTCTAAATATAATAGAGGTAAAGCAAGTAGAAAAAAGAAGATGCAGATCTATACTTAGTATATTAAAATTTTAGGTCAAGTAGTGTTTAATAGTGTGAACTTTAAATATAAGTTAAAATAACTTTTAAGTTGTTTTTTTTAATACGACTAGATCAAGATTGTGATAATTGTGCATTTGGCCACTATTATCAATAATTGCTGGTAAAAAATGTCTTGGTGACTATTGTTGAGCTCTTTGGTCCTTGGTCAAGCTGCTGGAGTAAGAATCATAAGATGCTATAGATCGTGTTACGTAGATTTGACAGTAATTTCATATTTTATATTTGATTGGGACAATGTGTAGTAGAAAGATTGAATTGTGCGGTAACTATTTACTGGATAGGTTCTTTTGTGATTAAATATTGATTTCATATTATCCGGATAGTCATGATATACTAATGTAAGGTATATCACTCATGTAAAATAAATATATTTATTTATATTTAATTAAAGTGGTTTAATTCGTAATAAATAATATTAGAATGGTTTTAATTTATTTATTTTACTACTGGTATAATATTAAACCTAAAGGGTCACATCATAAAAGAGAAATATTATTGGGCTAATGACAAAACTGTCCCTCCAAGTTTGGACAAAAATCAATTTGATACTCAAAGTTTAGAAATATTCAATTAATACCTCTAAGTATTTTAAAACAACAAAAGTGTCCCTTTTTGGTCGGACCGACCAATTTTTCGCCGGAATACAGTTTGACTATCATTTTTTGTACTTTGACCTTCTCAATACATTTGACTTGTATTTAATAAGTATTTTTTTTCTCAAATAATATTATTCTTTACTTTGTTCATTTTCTCCAACATTTAAAATTAAAAAAAAATTAAAATCTTAACATTATTTATAAAATCAATGATGATAAATAATAAATTAAATATAATTTCCCTTTTGAGTGACACATTTATAAATATTTATATTAATAAATATAAATATTATTAAATATTTATTTAATAAATATTTAATCATATTTATATTTAATAATATTTATTAATATTTATATTTATTAATATTTATTGTCATTAATATTAATCTTTAGAATGTCTGTAATAATTTATGAATGCATATAATAATTTTTATTCTTTACTACCATAACATTTTGAAAAATCTAACATAAAGTTTTATTATTCTGAAAAAATCTAACATAAAATTCACTGTGCCTTCTGTTTTTTTCCTCCAACATTTCTCTTCAACTTTGATCTGATCCCAAGAAGGAACTAATCCCAAATGGACCCTCACCAGAATCCTCCCGGCAAAGAACCTCCACCGCCGCACTCCGACCACCACCACAACCACTCCTCAACCTGCGTCAACTGCGGCAGCCCAACCGCCTTCCCACCACCACCGTACGCATCTGACATCACCTCCCCTCCCCCCGTCTATTGCCCCATCCGTGCACCGGCGATAAACCTCCCCCCAAACCCCCAAAATACCCAGCAAGCAATAATCCTAACCCCTGTCCCCCAATCCCAAAAAGTCCCCATTATCTCTCCTCCTTTCCACTTCCAAACTCCCTCCAAGAAGATCACTTCCCAATCCGACATCCTCCATTTCCAATCCTCACCCACTTGCAAAAACTTCCTCGGCTTCATCGTGACCCTCTCCGAGTCCATACGCTCTCACAAATTATCAGACCCTTGCCTCCAATCACCCACCATTTCCTCGATTCTCTCTGTCCTCCAAACCCTAATCCAATTCCTCGACGAAATTCCACCGCTACCCCAGGCCGCTCGATATGGTCACTCAAAAGGGAAATTATATTTAATTTATTATTTATTATCATTGATTTTATAAATAATGTTAAGATTTTTTTTTTAATTTTAAATGTTGGAGGAAATGAACAAAGTAAAGAATAATATTATTTGAGAAAAAAAATACTTATTAAATACAAGTCAAATGTATTGAGAAGGTCAAACTACAAAAAAAATAGTCAAACCGTATTCCGGCGAAAAATTGGCCGGTCCGGCCAAAAAGAGACACTTTTGTTGTTTTAAAATACTTAGAGGTATTGATTGAATATTCCCAAACTTTGAATATCAAATTGATTTTCGTCCAAACTTGAGAGGCCAGTTTTGTCATTAGTCCAATATTATTTTAGAAGTGATTGACTTAATAATAATGAATTAAGTGTATTTAATTTATTAGTGGAATAAATTGAATAGCTTAATATTTATAATTAAGTATTTGAAGAAATACTAATTATAAAATTATTAAGAAGTGTTATTATTATTATTATAAATTATTTAATTCTTAAATAATTTTGGAATTAAATTAAATTAAAATCCTAAATCCTAAAATGTTTAGGATGAAAGGTTGGTCTATAAATAAGAGGGGTCTTATTTTGATTAAAGACTAATCATCAGATTTCTCAAAAACTTAAATAGTTAGGGGAGAGAGAATTAGGTTAGTCACCCAAGATTTGGAGAAACCTAAATTTACTTCGTTAATCAATACACTCTTGGTAGATCACCTTTAAAGCTCTGCACACATTGAGTAACTTGCGTTTGATCCGAGGAATTGGAGAAGCGCGTAGGAGCAAGGATTAAAACTTGAAAATTTGATCAAAAGGTTGTATCATCTTTTACACTTTGTTTCTGAGTTTTAAAATGGATAGAAAAGAAAAGAAATGATGGAAAATTTAAATTTTCTTTCCAATTCCTATGTTTCTGAGTTTTTTAATAAACGGAAAAGAAAAGAAATTGATAGAAAACTTGGCCACTTTTCCGGTCAAAGTTTTCCATCCAAAATTGGCCTGATTTGAACGGAAAAAAATTGTAATAGGTAATATTTTTATAATTCTCATATTATCTTCAACTTTCAATATAATAAATTTTAAATTACAACCATGTTCCCAATTTATTTTTATCTACTAAACCTAAATTGATAAAGAGAAAGAGAGAGATCAAGTCCTTGGTTGATGTTATTCTTGGGTATATTAATATGTGTTTTTGTGATAGTGCAACTGATGGTGATGAGTTGATTAGGCCATTGGTGGATTTAGTTAGTGTTTCGATTGGGGATACAGTGACAGATTACGAAGGAATTAAGGGAAGTTTGAGGTTGTTTTTGCCACTTCTGAATGATGAGATTATTGAAGGGCTTAGTGTTATAGGGTGTGATGTTAGTGAGCTAGCTGGAGTTGTGATCGCAGAGGCGTTTTTGTTGAGATTGTGCTTGGAATTTCGTGATGGGATTTCAAGAGATGAGTTGCAAAATTTGTAAAAGTGATATTTTCTTTTCTTTTCATTGGAACTCAAAAATGCAAAAAAAAAAAATTTTTAATTTTCTATTCTTTACTATTAAAAACTTAGAAACAACACAAAAGAAAACTTCAAGTTTTCTATTCTTTTTTTTCTGTTCTAATTTAAATTTTCTATTCTTTTCTTTTCCGTTCAAAACTCAGAAACAGAGTGTTAAGGTATATCTTTTATCCTTTCTCAGTTAATAATATTGCATAAGTTGATTCTTGGGATTGTAGAAAATTTTAAATTCAATTTATACCATACTTCTGCTTAATTACAATATGATTGTATGTATATTACCGTTTCTGCAAACTAACACAATTAACCTAGTTCTTGACTCATATGTCGCTTTTAGAAGGAAAAAAAAATGGTGACACTATAAATGTATAGTTATGTATGTTTACAAGTCACCAGAGTAATTAGCAAATAAAGAATAGTCATAATAGTAGTTATACTACTAAAATGAAATTTATGCGTACATATAAGTGTGACACTTCGGATGTATTCCTTCCGTCCCTTAATATATGTCGTTTTTAAGTTGTGTATAAATATTAAGGAAATAATTGTATAGTATTAAATATAATATCAATTGCCTATATTGTCCTTGTATTAGAAAAAGAGGGTGTTATTTATTACTCCCTTCGTCCCAAATTAATTGTTTTTTTAGGACTTTTTTAAGTCAAATTGACTATTTTTAAAATTAATAATTAAGCATATATAAATATATTTCTAAAATTATAAAAATTGAAATTAATAATAAATTGTATACACTTTCTTTTGGCTATAATATCTTCACCTATATGTTAGCAAAAATAGTAAAAAGATTAGTTTTAAAAATAGTCAATTTGACTTTAAAAAGTCAAAATTGAGCAATTAATTTGGGACGGAGGGAGTAGATAGAAAGTGAGAGAACCAAAGTTATATTTAATACTTAGAGTAATATTAGAAACTAAGCCATTAATGTTTAATTGAAATTGTTAAACGACAAATATTAAGAAACAAAAACACTTCTCTAAAATGACATTTAAAAAGGGACTGAAGGAGTAGGTAACATCATAATTCTATTTTTCTTATTTTTTTTGTTGAATGGTAATGGTATTTTTAGGTCAATTTTCACATCAACTGAAATTAAATCTCTCCCCATGTGATATTAAGGGCACACCACCCACTACATTAGCATAGTGTATTTAGAAAATTTCTCTTAAATATTGACCACAAGGTTCGACCTTAAAAAATCAAAGAAAGAAGTTAATTTTCTTAACCATCCGACTAATCCCGGTTATAATTCTATCAACATAATCAATAGTCAAAGGTCATTAAATGTGCCCATTTCCCAGTTATAATTCTACTACATCAACTTAATCAATAGTCAAAGGTCATTAGATGTGCCCATTTGGAAATTGCATTAGTCTTGAACATGACTTCATGAGACGACAAAAGAATGCAGGGAATTTCGATATGTTAACTCTACTAGTCGTGTAAAACAATCTTTAAATATCCATTCAATGTTTTCTCAAAAGAAAATTTATCAATCCGAGAAAAATAGGACTGTGACTGAAATTTTGTACAAAAAGTGTAATACTAATACGTCCTAAAAGATTCGAAATATTTTTTAAGTTAAATACAAAGAATACATTACTTCTTTTTTGAATGACAAAAATATATATTGTCACATAATTGTAAAATAAAATAGAAGAAGAAATGCCATATTTTTATATTTAATAATGTTTACAAATAGATTCGATGTAGTGATACAACTGTTTCATTAATTTTAAAATGAGAATTTATCTTTTTATTTACATGTTTATAAAAGGAGAGTTTAGTTTAGAAAATACACTAAAGACTAATATAATATTTCATTTGTTCTAAAATTAGAGTTACAATTTAATTTTTGAGGTCAAACGATAACAATATAAACTTCAAAGTTGGTATAACTCATAAAAATTTAGAATAAACTAATCTTTTTATTTATAATTTTTGTTATATAATATACAATTATAATAATTATATTAATTAAAATTAAATATATTCACATTAATTAGAAGTTTAATATGTTATCGTTTAACCTCAAAAATTAAATTGTATTTCTAATTTTAGAACAAATAGAGTAGTTTTAACGAATAATACTTATATTTAAATATTAATATTTTGACTTTAAAAATTAAATTATATTTTTAATTTTAAAACAGAGGGAATAGTTTTAACGAATAATACCTACATTTAAGTATTAATATTTTGACTTCGTAGGTTTAATGCAATTACTAATTGTTTTAATTGCACGATTTTTGATAATGGACTATTATCAATTTATTATATTGGAACTTCGAAGGGAGGCTAAAAAAACTCAGAAAAAAAAAAACCGGAAGCGTTGGTCGCGGTTCCACATGTGGGGAAGGGAGATCCAAACACTTGTGGACTATTTATGTGGGACCAACACGTATTCCTATGATATTTCGCTTCTATAATAATTCACCAGTTGGCGCACTTGTCACGTAATCGGCAAATGTGCGTTTGGACGTTTGCATTAATATAATACAACGCATTCTTTATAATAAAAAAATATTTGGAACCCTAATATTAATCGTAATGCAATTATAAGTATTACTCACTTTTAAGAAAAATAATTTATATGTCAATTTATATTATATCGAATTTGAATTACAACTAACGTAAAATTATAATATAGGCTGTCACGTTTGGGATTTTCAAAGTCGTTTGAATTTATTTATTATTTTTTCTCAGGTTTTGACTTGATTTGATAAAAAGAGAATTGATTATTTAATTGATTTAAAATTTAGAAAAATCTAACTCTAAGTGTAAGACTCCAACTTTTTATGAATAAAATTTTAATTTTTTATTCTCAATAATAAAGTGTTGATTTAATAAATCTTATAGTTATGAGTGGTATGTGCAAATTATAAAAATTAAACAGATGTCAGGAAATATTCGTACAACGGCGTTGAAATAACCGATTATTGGTGGGTCCCACAACGAAATAACTGTCGGATATAGAAAGCGTCAGAAATATTTTTTAAAATTTGGCAGGGAACTTTTACCGTTAACTGTTGAAATACCCGGTAATAAAAGAACAATATCATGCGTTATTCCACAGTAGCACGCGGTACTCCACAGTAGTACACGGTATTCTACAGTAACACACGATATTGCAAAGTATTTTTGATTATTAACTCAATAATTATCACAGTAATAACTGCACAATATTTCACATTGTTAGATCAAAAATTGTCACATCACAGTAACTCATATTATTTGAAACGATATAATTAGATTGATTAGCATTATTAGCAATGTCTAGAAATTCTGTCGAGAAAAGGGGTTATTTAATTACGCGCTATTTCTACAAAAGGTCCTCTCTTTCCTATGAACGAGCTGGTTGTCAATATTGTTAGCGTGTAATATTAATTGTGAATAATTATTGAAATATTAAAAATGTATAAATAAGTGATGAATAAAAGGTGTTGATTAGAGATAAGTATACTAAATGATGTGTGGTAGATATTGTTCAATTTAATTACGCGTCGTTTCTACGGAAGGCCCTCTCTTTCCTGGGAACGATCTAGTTGTCAATATTGTGAGTCTGTAATATTAATTGTGAATAATTATTGAAAGATTGAAAATGTATAAATAAGTGATGAATAAAAGGTGTTGATTAGAGATAAGTATATTAAATGATGTGTGATAGATATTGTTCAATTTAATTTATAAATAGAGGGATTTAGCATGAGACATTTGTTGCACGTTTGACTTACTTCTCTGGTGGGACCCACCACTCATACTTTGTCAAATTTGGTTTGCGTAAGGGTTGATTTTCTTTGGTGGGACCCACTTATTTTATCAAACCAGCAAAAAAAATTTAAAACATGGTTCTTTATTTTCTTTTTCCTTCTGAGGAACCGACTTATCTTAATCAGTAAAGTTTTATTATTATTATAATATAATATTGTAATTATAGTAATAAAACAGAAAACTTTATATTATAGATTATAATATATATAAAGTTAACTTTATTATGTTATTATATTATAATTTTTTTTCCAGATGATTCAATTTCAAACCTGGCGCGCCAAGTTTTGACCAACGAAAGTTTTTGTCAAGCATGGTGTGCTAAGCATTTTCCTATAAATAGGTTGAGCAATGAAGAGCACACTGAAAACACAAAATTCTTCTTCTATAATATTGTGACTATTTCTTTTGAGTATAAGGATACTTTGAATGGATACTTTGAATGTAATTAATAGTGCAAGATTTTCTCAAGTTAATCTCTTTTATAACAGTCAGATCTAGTCTCCTACTAAGGTAAGGGATATCATTTTTTTTCATACTCTTAAATCTAAACTTACTATGCTAAGTATTGCTTCTATAATTCTTGAAATGATTAGAAATTCCTTTGAGGTTTGCGCTTCATCTAATATCATTTCACTTAAACTTTTATTTACCTAAACCTTCTTATTAAATTTTAATCGTTATCTTTGAAATATGAATCTTGAACATAATTCTTGAATTTGACTCTACATTTTGGTCATTATGTTGACAATTTGGACATTATTAGACTCTAGACAAATTAAATGTCAAATCTCGAATGTTTATTCTTTTATTATTCTTACAACTTCCGTTCATTCTTTATATTACTGTTACTTGTACTAATCATCAAAGAATCAAGTTATGGTAAACGTCTTTGGCCTGGGTGCAGAGACGATATAATTATTTAGTGTCTTTAGTCGGTATGGCAAAGACACGTGGTGAAAGTTCTCTTTGGCCCGTAGTGCAAACATGGACTGTTGATTGGCATGATCATGACCATTTGTATTACAATTGAATATCTTTGACCCGTAGTGCAAAGATAAACTATTGATTTGTATGATTATGAACATGAACTGTGTATTGGTAAAATCATGATCTTTGGTGTTACAGGCAAAGGCAGGTGGTGAAAGTTCTCTTTGACGTGGGTGCAAAGAGGAACTATTGATTGCTGTTACAGAGATAAAAATATTGATGGCGAATTTTTTAAATAAGAGAAGATAGTAGACATTATGTTCTACTTGACTCTTCTAATGGATTGTTTGTTCCGCTGCAATTATTCTACTTAACTCTCTCATTTAATATTGTTGAAGGCTAAATATAATTTATTCTTTGTTATCTTAGTCATGATATTCTTTATTAGGCTATTTGAGCTAATCCTTTTCCTTTTTGTTCCATTGTTCTATTCAGGAATAAGAGCGTAGCTGGGACTAGCCAGGAAATGGAGTGATGGTCCGAAACTGTAGAAGTATCTCAATACATTATAAAATAATGTGGCAATAATTGTATCAAGAACTTAAGTTGAGTGTGAATATTGTCATACTAGATGCGATATAATATTTGTATTAAAACTCACAATATGTGTGTTGTCGTATTTTGTACGACAGTTTAATAGTTGTAAATAACAAAATTTGTATTTGAATTTTGTAGTACGTATTTTGGCGACTCAAAATGAGTTGTGTGGACCTATTTTGGGAGGCGTCACACTAAGTCTAATTCATTTTACTTTTTTTCAAATTTAAAACATGGTTGATTTGCGACGATTTTAAAAATATAATTTTTTATTTGAAAAATGGTCTTTTATTCTGACAAAGTCATCAACTAGTATTTATTTTGAGGATGTGCCAACTCGTCTAAAAAGTTTTGTTTTTTAATTTGAATAACCCTTTTAAAAAATAATTCCGCTTAATCTACAAACAGGGACGAAGCTAGCTTAGGACTGGAGGGGGCCATGCCCCCCCCCCAAGGTTTGAAAATTTTGTAAGTTCAACCCCAAAGTTTCAAAAAAATTATTTTTGGCCCCCCTCAAGAAAAATGCAATGCTTTAGAGGAAAATGAATTTCTTTACTACCAAACTAACGACCACAACACATTCTTTGTAACAAGATATAAGTTTACACATCGGTCTCATTCTCATCTTAACTAGCCAAATTCATACACTTATAAATAGATTATAGACCTGCGCTTCTTGCTTATAACATGCTCCATAAAATTCCCAAATAAAAAATGGCTACTCCTACCTCCATACTAAATGAAAAATAAAATGGAAGCTCACTAGAAACACTTGGATAGTACTGCACTAAAAAGAATAATTACTTTATAATGTAAGGTAAATTTTAAAAAAATTAAGTATTATATATAAATTGACTCCACTAAAATTTTATAAATTTTCTATTATACGGGGTCAAATTAAAAAATTATAATTGTCAGTCAAATTTTAACCATATGACTCATATTCTCTCAATATATGTATATCTCCCTATAATATCATATATATATATATATATAATATATATGTGTGTGTGTGTGTGTGACCTGAAAGTACAAAAGTATAAAAAAAAAATTGGCTCGGGGGCGCTGTCCCCGAACCCCCGCCAAATTATTTATGACTTGGTAAAAATTTTGGCCCCCCACAAGATTAAATCTTGGCTTCGTCCCTGTCTACAAACTATTAATTAAGTTTTAGTCTGAGGGTGTTTACTTCTATAGGACCCATGGTTGCCAAAAAAATTCAATCTCATTTTTTCATTTTAATTATTTTTGAATCAAACTTTGATTTGAAAGTTAAAAAAAAACAAAAAAAAAAAACTAAACCTTATGTTTTCACTAGATTTTGTATATTTTTTTTGTATTTGTGTGTGTTTTGTATATTTTCATTATCTCTATCTATTACATTTTTACAAATGGAATTGCAAAGTATAGAACAGAAAATCTTAACCTTATGCACATATTTTATGTTTAAACCATTTTTACTTAAATTTTTTTATCAAAATTGGAATGGAATAGAAAATGAGGTTTTTATTTTTGAAAGGAAAAGTGAGGTTTGGAAATTGTGATTGATGGAGAAAAAATAAAATTACATTACAATTGAATCTATATTCATTACCCCACAAAAGTGAGATTTTTGAATTTACAAGTTGTCCTAAACTCAAATAAAAGAATAATACAACAAATATTTACAATTTTAAAACAAAATCAACATTCAAAAATATCCCAAAAATGGGATTTCTTTTGAATGGACAAAATAAATACAATTAGAAATTAAATTCAACATTCAAATACCCCAAAAGGGATTTTCTTTGAATGGACAATTAATTACAAAATTTAAAAGAAAATCAACAAGTATTTATATACCAAATGATGGAATTAATATACTTGGATAGATATAAATATATTCCACAAATCTTTTACCCCATATAAATGGTATTTTTAGATAGGGATAACTATGATACATAAATCATAAGTATACTGTCAACAAATACTTACCCCATAAAATGGGATTTTATGGATAGGGATAAGTAAATGTATACCATAATATATAACTTGTCAATAAATCCTAATATCTCATATTAATGGGATTTTTGAATTTAGATAAATATAAGATATATATATATATATATATGTGTGTGTGTGTGTGTGTGTGTATACAAGAAAATGACATTATTTAATTTTAGTGAGGTGGAAAACAATTAACCGATATCACTAAAATAAAATAATACAGCACATATGAATTAACCCATGAATAAACAATTAAAGATGCACAAGAATTAATGAATAATCTATTTTGGGGATTTCATAAAAGGAACAAAATTATTAAGAAATAATTTTAAAATCACCTTTTCCATCCCTAAGTTAAATAAAAAAACTGAATCCAAAATATTTCATTACAATGAAATATAGGAAAAAAAATGAAAAGTGTGTGTAAAAGTGTACAATTTGAATGATATAAATAACAAAAAAATAATAATAAATACAATAACAAATTAGAAAACTTACCTTTATTTGTAAATGGAGAATTACAAAATTATTGCAAAAAGGAAAAAAAAAAGGAAAAAACTTGCCTCCTTTCTATCTTCTTTTTCTTTCCTCTCTTCTTTTCTTCTTTTTCTTCTTCCTCTCTTTTTTCTTTTCTTTCCTACTCCTTTTCGGCAATAAGGGGGTTTAATTTGGTTTGTTAAAATTTTGTGGTGAAAAGAAAGAGACATGCACAACAAGTTCGTCTGGTCTGCCTTGGCTTGGGCCTGCCAGACCTTGGGCTTTGACTAGGTTAGGTCGTTGACTTAGGCCTGTCAGGCCAGATCTTGGTCGTTGGCTGTGGTCTAATTAGGCCTACAAGTTAGGCCAGGCCTAGGCCAGTCTGGTCTTTCCCCCCTTTTTTTTAATGTTAAATATTAAAAATATAAATTATAAAAAATTAATAAAAGTTTGTAAAAATGGTGCATGATTTTTGAGATTTATTTTCTTTTAACATTATACTACACACTAATATCAGTTGGATGATTAGAACAAAATAAATATATTCCTCTAAAATTAAAGAAAAATGTAATTTAGATATAGCTGGAATATAAAGCAAATTAATTTCGTAAATGTATGCCTACTATGCATAGTTTGTCTTCATAGAAAATATAATTTGAATATAATCTACTGCGATACATTTGACTATAGATGCAAAATAAAATTAACTTAATTTAGATTACACTTTTATATTTTGAATATAAAGTTAGTTTCTATTTTTTTAGTACTAGGATCACTTGGACATATATTTTATAAAGTTTAAATATGCATATATCTTTTCCTTTATGGTCATTAAACACTTGCATAGTTATATCTCAAGTATTATTTTCAATTAGTTTTTTAATTGTTTCATGGAATTATTCGTTAAATTGCTATAACAAAATACCTGAAAAACAACCAAAATCATAAATCCCCCAAGAATTTAGCATATCCAAATTAATGAAAAACTTGAGTATTTATAAGAAACTAACTTATTGTTAATATTTAATATTAAAAGTTAGTTTATTGATGTATTAATTAATGTTAATATTTAACATTAAAAGTAGCAATAAATATTAATAAAATTTTAATATTAAATATTAGTAATTTAGTATTTACAATAAACTAACTTATTATTAATATTTAATCAACTAAGTAACTAACTTATTATTAATATTAAATATACTAACTAGTTCTATTCATTGAAGATGTATATTAATTAAGAAAAATGTTAAATTCACAACACTTTTTGTTATTTCCACAACAAAAGTGTCGCTATAGATCTATAGCGACGGTTTTAACCGTCGCTATACATCTACAGCAACACTTTTAGCGTGAAAATAACATATTTTGTTGTGGATTTAACAATTTCCTTAATTAAATGTATTTACAAGAAATCAAGAATGAATAATTAAAACTTTAGACTTTATTGATGTATTAATTAAAATTAATGTATTATAATTTATAAATTACAATAATGAATAAGTAAAAATTTATACTTCATTGATAAATAATTATAATTTTAAAGTTCAAAAATTATAAATAACTAGATAAAGAATCAAGTCATGTCTTAGGCCGGACCAGGCCAAGCCCAAGGCCAGGTTAGACCAGGCTTTTTTATAAGTCAAGGCAAGCTAGATTTGTGTCTTAAAAGATCAGCCTTTTCAAGCCTTCCTGACAGGGCCGACCGGTCTAGGACGGGCCAAACCAGACCAAGGGCAGGCCGCAGGGTTTTTGTGCATCCCTCAGAGAGGGGGAGGAAATATGGTAGGGCTTGGTGGATTTTATAAAAAAATAAATGGGCATGTGACAACACCTCATTGGCCAATAGAAAGGGGTTTAGGAAGCTTGTGGGAGAAGAGTGGAGAGTGAGATAGCTGGGGACTGTCACGTGGCAGCCCCCAACTGGCTTTCTTTTTTTTTTTTTATTCTTTTTGTTTTTTGGATATTTCGGGAGCTGTATTGGTTCTATTTTTGCGCCGTTTGGACGGTAATTCCTCCCAAAAAAATTTGAACGTATCAAAAAGGCTTTGAAATAATTTTGGGAATAATTTTTGGGTTTCAAAATATTTGACTTTTGGTTGACTCTTCCGCATTCGGATGGCGTTCTGGTCTGATTTGTGCATTGTTTGACGTCCGATTTTCGTCCCGTTTGGCACATATTTGTTTTTAAAATTTATAGGACTCATCAATGCACTCCATACATAATCTTGATAATTTTTCCCCGAATCTCTGATCCGTTTACCAGATTGTGTAATGCCCGTAAATTTTGAACGTCCTTATTAATTAAATCTAATTTAATTCAATGAGTTAACGTTGTGTTCTATTTAAACCAGCTTGGGTTAATTGGTGGGAGATGTATAAGATGTGTCTATACTCGTGTTGGCAGGTATGATATAACTATGGTTAAGAGATAACCATAGGTGAGTCAAGTGTAGGAATTGGTGGGTAATGACTAAAATGGCCAAGAGTGGTTAATAATCAATGTAATTATGTAAGGGCAATAACCATTGTATATCCAAGTGGTTAATAACCAATGAAATGATAGCGGGATAATAACCATTGTGTTTAACTAATGTAATGATGGCAAGATAATAACCGATGTCTAATAACCAATGAAGAATGGGTAATAACTAATGGATAATTAAGATTTTGCGAAAAGACTATTTTAACCGTGAAAGAGGTTGGGAAAGGACTAAAATACCCTTGAGAAAGTTGCTAGGAAACTTCCTACTATTGATGAATTGACCAAATTGCCCTTGCCTAGTCATGATTAATGACTATTTTGCCCATGGTCTCTACTTTCCTATAAATAGGACCCCTCACCAAAGTTAACAAGGGTTGGCTCACTTATTATTCACCAAGTGTAGAGAGAGTTTGTGAGTTGGAAGAGAGAAGCAAGAACAAATCTTGTGGGAGAAAGAAGAGGGTCTTGATTGTTTAGGCCATCCCCATTCACAACCTATTTTGGGAAGGAAAAGAAGAAGAAGAAATCAAAAAGGTATAACTCCAAACTTTAAGCTATTTTAATGTGTTTGGACATAGATCCTTGAAGTTTTATGTTCTTGATGGCTAGAACCTTATGATAAGGTTAGATCTTGAATATATAATGTTTTGCTTGTTCATATGTGTGAGTTTATGTTGGAAAAATTTAGAAGAAAGGAAGTAAAGGAGATTTCCGGAAATTTTATTTGAAAAAGGTTGTTATATGCTTGTCATTTTGAAATCTATAAAGGGATCTTGTGATTTTCTTTCTTGATATGCTAGATCCATAGGTTAGGGACAAAATCCCTTTTGAATCACTCAAATATGTTGAAAAATGAGCAAACCATGAATTTATTACCAAAGCATGCCAACTGTTGAACAACCTTGCTGACCCCTGACTTTGAGCCTGTTTTCCGAGACATAAACTTAACCAAATTTGATGTTTGATAAGTGAAAAGTGTAGTTCAGGAAGATACGAATCCAACAAAATCGACGGATCGTAAATCGAAGTTGTAGATTTCGTTTTATGAAGGTTTTGGTGAGAGACCCCAAATCTGGAAATCAAGAACGAAAATTAGAAAAAAAAAATTAACTATTTGTTATTTAATTATGTTTAAATAATAAATAAAGTTAAGTAATTGATTAATTATTATTAAATAATGATTAAGGATAATTAAGAATTGTAAATTAATTATTTATGATTTGATTAATTTTAAAATATAAATAAACCTAATTAGTTATTATTTATTATTAAATAATAACTAAAGATAATTAGTACTCACTTATTAGTTATTTATTATTTGATTAACATTAAATAATAAATAAACCTAATTAGTTATTATTAAATAATAACTAAAGATAATTATTACTCACTAATTAATTATTTATTATTTGATTAACTTTAAATAATAAATAAACCTAATTAGTTATCATTTATTAAATAATAACTAAAGATAATTCTTATTCACTAAGTAATTATTTATTACTTGATTAAGCTTAAATAATAAATAAATCTAATTAGTTATTATTTATTATTAAATAATAACTAAAGATAATTCATATTTACTAACTAATTATTTATTATTTAATTAACTTTAAATAATAAATAAATCTAATTAGCTATTATTTATTATTAAATAATAACTAAAGATAATTATTACTTACTAATTAATTATTTATTATTTGATTAACTTTAAATAATAAATAAACTTAATTAGTTATTATTTATTATTAAATAATAACTAAAGGTAATTCATATTTACTAATTAATTATTTTTTTTATAATAACTAAAGATAATTGTTACTCACTAATTAATTATTATTTGATTAAACTTTAAATAATAAATAAGCTAAATTAATTATTATTTAATCTTAAATAATAATTAAAGACAATTAAAAATTTATAATTCGATTATTATTTAAATTAATAATTAAATAATAAATGAATATAATTAGTTATTAATTACTATTAATAATAGCTAAAGATAATTAATTAATTACTATTTAATAGTAATTAAATGAAGATAGAGTTAATAAAATAGAGAGAGTTTAATAACCCATTAATTAAACAATCACAACAAATTGTTTAAGGGTTTAATAAATAAATATTACTTAAGAAAATGTAATGTTAATTAATTAAATAATTATTATTAATTGTTTAAGGGTTTAATAAGTGGTTATCACTTAAGGGAAACATTGTTAATTAATTAAACCATCAACCCAGAGACCAGTTGAGTGTCTTATAGGAATTACGATAGTTTATTTGCTTATGGGTGCTATGTGATTTGCTTAATTGTTAAATAAATAGCATGAGTAAGCGTATCGAAATGCAACTACGCAGTACTAATTGATAGATCGACGTTATCAATGATAGGTTCTTCAAGGTCAATTAGTTAAAGCTAGAATTATTTGTAGCTGAGCAGACAGGCAAGTTCCTAACCCTAAACTTCTTACATTATTGCAAGTTCCCCAACTCAATCTCGAGTTATTATTTTCGAAGCATGTTAGTGAATAATTATTGTCGATTATTCACATCTATACTGATTATTGAGATTCGCACATTGTGCAATTGAATTCCTATCCTATTATGATTGAACTGTAAATTTAATTAAAGTTCTTTCAAGTATGAATTATTTATGAGATCGATCTATGCTATTTGTATCAGCTAGATCCAGCATGTCTAAATTGGTTAAGACAATGGTATTTTAAAAGCTGTTCTTATTAAATTGTTGTGGTAAGAACTCTTGGCTGAGAAAAGGATAAACTTGTTTAAGGCATGATATCAATGCTGGTTATTAAGTGTTTATGCATAAATCACGGGGTATGAGAGGCTGATCCCCTCGATTACCAAAACTTTTTAAGAGGTCCAGCTTACATGCTGAGAACCTTGGAAAACGTCCTTGGTTATTTCAAACCACTCAGTAATTGTCATTCAATTATTCGGATATTCAACTGTTGTTTACTAATTCATGTTCCTTCACATCCTCATACTGTTGTTGAACATTGAAAGCAAAATTTCCTTCTATCATGATATATCTCTTGTTGATAGGTCTCCAAATCATTTAGTTAATTTTGATGATAACAAAGTTAGTAAATAGGATTAAAAAGATAGAATCCTCTCCATAGGATTTTATATAAATTATTTTAATATATCCTATTTACTTTAACCAAAAATATTTTTCATCTTAAAAATTGAATACACTTTATTGACCTTGATAATTTAATATCAAGTGTTAAAGAAAGTAATTCAAATAGTAACATTTCTCAAGGCAAGGAGATTTCCTATTTATGCTCAAAATAATTTTATATCAAATATACTATGTATAGTAAATATATATATGTTAACCGTGTATATATATATATATATATATATCGTGTGCATATGTATATAATATATTGGTGTGTGCAGTACATGTGGTGCCCGTGTGTGTGTGTAAGAAAAGTGGGCATGCAAATATGGTGATGTCATGTAAGTTGCCAAATGAGTTAACCAAAATGTGCTGGACATTTTTTTGCTTGGGCTAAACTTTTATAATGTGATGACTTTAATGTTGGCAACATTTATTTTGGACCAAACTTGTCAGCCTTGCCCAATCCGTGTCTTCAAAAAGAAATCCGGACCTTACATTTTTCATGAAACAAATTCGAGCCATTCAATTCAAAACTAATTTTCAAAATTACAAGTTTACCCCTGGCTCGGAAATTCCTATAAATAGGAAGCTTTTATTTTATTTCAACTTACCAATTCCAAAAAGAATAGAAAAGCTTATACTCTCCTTGCCTACATTCTCTCTACAACAAAAAGCTTTCAGTCTCTCTTCTATCAAAGATATTATTTTCTAAAGAAGAAAAAAATTGGTCACAAGTATTATTGATATAAGTTATCAAATTGTTGTATTTACATTATTTCATACTTGTTAGAAATTATAGATATATCCAATATCAACTGTTATACATATTTATATTTATATCTATATTTCATCTATTCTTATCAGTTTAAGGATCAACTGTAGATACCGATATTTAGGAATATTCCTTAAACAAGAATATTGTCTAAACGGTGTTTGAAGTTCTAAGTGATCCTTATTGATATAAGTTATTTATATAAATATCGTAAAGTAGATCATCTGTAGATACCGATATTTGGAAGTACTCTTTAAACAAGAATATTATCTGAACGGTGTTTGAAGTTCTAAGTGATCTATCGAAAATATTTATATAAATATAAATTGTGAATCTTTAAATTGTGGTCAACTATAGATACCGATATTTGGAAATATTCCTTAAACAAGAATATTATCTGAACGGTGTTTGAAGTTCTAAGTGATCCTATTTAATATTCACATCATAGATAAAATATCAAGTATTGCTTAACTAATTAATTTATTATACTTGATTTCTGTCATTACAAGTATTTGATCTAATATTCATATTCATATAATACTTGTTGCATTGATTGAACTGTTATATTTGTTTAAATCCATAGAAACACATTCTTTATTATAAAGAATATATATTTCTTTATAAACAAGCATTAACATTATATATCTGCTTATTCAAGAAGCTTATCTCAGTCAAACTCTTTTGTAAAAAGAAAAGGAGTAGTGTTAGTTTATTTTTATGTACCTGTGAGAAAGACGAGTAATTCTTTGACCAAGACCAGAGTCATAGAGAGGTCAGCTGGGAGTTGGGTCTCTAGTGTACTTGTGAGGTGAGGAAGAAGAGGCTGCTGTCGTTTCAAAACCAGATCATAGAGTAGAACTAAACTAAAGAAAAAGTGCAACTAAGCTTGAGGAGGGAACTGGGAGTTTGCTGTCCAATAGAGTTAGTTGTGAATAGTTGTAAGTTTATCTTTAAAAACTTTGTAAAGGCTTCTCCGCCTATTGAAGGAGTATTTATTACTGGGAGTAATAGGATCTCAAGTCCTGGAGAGGAGCTTGAGACTGGACGTAGCAACATACCCAGGATGTATGTTGTGAACCAGACAAATCTCTGTGTATTGTGTGGTTGAATTTTTACTGTCTTTCATATTAATTTCTTATACTGCAAATTAATTTACTAAAAAATTCAAAAAGGCCTAAGATAATTTTTTAAACGGTAATAATCTATTCAACCCCCCTTCTAGATTATTATTGGACTTTCAATTGGTATCAGAGCGGTGCTTTTTAACTTGTTTGTTAAGTGATTACAGACATATCTAAAAAGTAGATCCATCTATGGCCTACAATGCTACTGGTTGCGGAGAAGGACTTTCCATGTCCAGACCTCCACTATTTGACGGGACAAACTTTGCCACTTGGAAGAACAGATTCAAAATCTATGCCAAATCACAAGGAATCAAAGTATGGATGGCAATAGAACGAGGTATCAAAGTACCCACAAAAATTGAAGGCGAAAAGTTCGTTGAGAAAGATATTGAAGAATTCACCACTGAAGATGAAGAGGCTATGAATATAGCTTCCAGAGCTGAACAAGTGCTAACTAGTTCTCTTATTGAAAAAGAATACAAAAGAGTTAGCAATTGTAAGAATGCAAAAGAAATCTGGGAAAAACTGATTGTAACTTATGAAGGAACCAGTCATATCAAAGAAACCAGAAAAGATGCTCTAATTCAAGAGTATGAAAGTTTCAAACTGGAAGAAGGTGAAAAGATCATTGATATGGAAAACACGTTTTTTTCCAGAATCATTGATGAGCTGGAACAACTCGGAAAGGCATACACAACAAATGAGAAAAACAGAAGAATTCTCAAAGCCCTTCCATCTATATGGAAAATGAAGGTTACAGCAATCAAAGAAATGCAAGATCTAACTGTCTATCCCCTTGACAGTCTCATTGGCAATCTTCGTGCCCACGAAGTCGATATGATAGTCGAAAAGGCAGGATCTGATACAGATCTGAAGAAGAAAGGAATTGCTTTCAAAGCTCTTCTTGTAGATCAAGAAAGCGATGATGAGGAGCTAAATGAAGAACTCTTGAGTTTAGATACTAATGAAGTTGCTCTGTTATCTAGACAACTCAGGAGAGTAATCCAAAGCAAGGCCAGACAATATGGCAAAGGTTTTCTGAAAACAAACAACAACTTCAACAACTTCAAAGGCAAACAAGTCTTCAGGCCAAAAGCACAAGGAGGAAATTTCAAAGCAAGTAACAACAGCAACTTCAGAAATGCTAATTCAAATGAAAATTCAAATACATGCTTTGAATGTAACCAACCTGGACACTTCAAAAAGGACTGCCCAAAACTAGCAAACAACAAAGTACTAGTAGCAGAGGAAGGCTGGGATCTAAGCGACGAAGAAGCAACTACTAAACAAACCGAGGAAATCGCAAACCTGTGTTTAATGGCAGATAATGACTCATCACCAAGATCCGAGGTAAATTCTGAACATCAATTACCTAACACTTCATTTGTCACACATTCATTAGATAATATAAATGAAGATCATCAAGAACTACAAGAAGCATATAATTGTTTATATGAAGATAATGAAATAATTAAGGAAGATTTTATTAAACTTAAAATTTCATTTGAAAAATTAATTAAGACTAATAGAAATCTTGAAATAGAAAACTCAAGTTTGATTATTATTAATGAAAGTTTAAAAGAAGAAAAAGAGAAACTAGAAAATGATTCTTCAGAAAATTTATTTCTAAAAGAAGAGTTAGAAAAATTAAGAAAAATAAACAAAGATCTTGAGATAGAAAATTCGACACTTATTATTTCTATTGAAAATCTTGAAATTGAAAATTCAACACTTGCTGTAGTTAATGAAGACACTCATATACAAAATCAAGTGTTAAATGAAGATATTAAAAATCTCAAGCTCGAGAATTCTTCTCTAAAGATAGAATTAGAAAAGCAAAATGAAGACTCTCATTTGGTAGATCAAATTAAAATATTAACTAAAGAGCGTGATGATTTAAGCACTACTGTTATTAAATTTACAAAAGGCAAAGAAAACCTTGACGTCATGCTTAATCAACAAAAATGTGGACTTAACAAAGAAGGACTAGGATACATTGGAGAATCCAGTAAAATAAAAGATAAAGAACTATATCATATTAAAAGTACTGAAAAAGGTCATATATCTCCCTTTACTAAATGCTCTTACTGTAATAGGAATGGTCATTCTATTTATACTTGCAATGCTAAAAATGGAAATTATAAAGGAAAAATGATTTGGGTACCAAAAGGAACTTACACCGCACCTATTGTTGTAAAGAAAACAAGAAAAGAGTTTTATAATGAAAGATCGTACAAAAACCATCATCAAAGTTTTTCAGGAAAAATAAATTATGCACCCTATAGACCTGTCATTCATAGAATGCATACATCTAATAAAAATGATTATCCTGTACCCAGATTTGTAAAGGGAAACTCGAATGTTCCTTATATAAAATGGAGAACTCACCCAAAGGACCCTTCTTATTAAAGGGTACCAAGTCGTGAAAATAATGTTTGTTGCAGGTATGTCTAGCAGCTGAATCTAGTAAAAGTAAGTGGTACCTTGATAGTGGTTGTTCAAGACACATGACAGGAGACAAATCAAAATTGATCGACATACAAACTACAGACTATGGTGAGGTAACCTTTGGAGATAATAACAAAGGTAAAGTAATTGGAATTGGAAGCGTTGGGAATAAACACATAACAATTTCCAACGTACAATTAGTCACAGGACTCAGGTACAATCTTCTATCCATTAGTCAACTATGTGATAGTGGTTTTAGAATATCTTTTAGTCCTCATAACTGTTCAATATTTGATCAAACTGGTAAATTAGTCGTATTATGTCCTAGAAATCAGAATGTATACACGTGTGATCTAGATGCATATTCTCATCTAGACAATGTTTGTCTTGTTTCTGCAAATGATGATCCCTGGCTTTGGCATCGCAGATTAGGACACATTAATATGAAGCTGATCAATAATATTTCTTCTAAAGAACATGTTCGCGGTCTTCCAAAAATAAAGTTTCTAAAAGATCATATATGTGAAGCTTGTGAATTAGGAAAACAAATACATGCATCTCATAAACCTAAATTCACTGTGTCAACTTCTAGACCCTTAGAACTCTTGCATATGGACCTAGTAGGACCTATTCCTAAACATAGCATGGGTGGTGCTGTCTATATTCTAGTTTTGGTGGATGATTATTCTCGATTCACATGGGTTGATTTTCTGAAATTTAAAAATGAAGCCATAAGCTCTTTCACTGCTTTATGTAAGAAAATTCAAAATCAACAAGGAAGCTCTATTGTTTATATTCGATCTGATCACGGAAGAGAATTTGACAACTCTGATTTTATTATATTCTGTGATGAGCACGGTATAAGTCATAATTTTTCTGCTCCTTACACACCACAGTCAAATGGTGTAGTTGAAAGGAAAAATCGTACGTTACAAGAAATGGCTAATACCATGTTAAATGAATATCGTCTTCCTAAATATTTTTGGGCTGAAGCAGTGGCAACATCCTGTTACATTTTAAACAGAGTATTATTAAGACCTATTTTGCTCAAAACTCCCTATGAGCTGTATTACAAAAGAACTCCAAAAATAAATTATTTTCGCGTTTTTGGGAGTAAATGTTTTATTCTAAATACCAAAGGACATCACGTAAAGTTTGATCCAAAATCTGATGAAGGAATTCTTACTCGATCACAAGCACACAACATGGTCAGTCACTTATCTTTCTTGTCTCAAATCGAGCCTAAGAATATAAAAGATGCTTTGGTAGATGAAGATTGGATAACTGCCATGCAAGAAGAACTTGAACAATTCACCAGAAACAAAGTCTGGGAATTAGTTCCAAAACCCAAAGAAACTTCCATTATTGGAACTCGATGGGTTTTTCGTAACAAGTTAGATGAAAATGGAACTATTATACGTAACAAGGCCAGACTAGTTGCACAAGGGTATAATCAACTGGAAGGTATTGATTATGATGAAACATATGCTCCTGTTGCTAGAATTGAGTCTATACGTATGTTGTTAGCCTTTGCATGCCATAAAGATTTTAAATTATTTCAAATGGATGTCAAATCGGCTTTTTTAAATGGTGTTATTGAAGAGGAAGTTTATGTTAAACAACCTCCTGGTTTTGAAGATTTTGATCATCCTGAGTATGTTTATAAATTGCACAAAGCTTTATATGGATTAAAACAGGCCCCCAGAGCATGGTATGAACGACTGAGTAAATTTCTACTTGAAAATGATTTTAAAAGAGGTAGGTACTGTCGATACTACTTTATTTACTAAGTATAAAAATGATGATAGTCTTATTATTCAAATATATGTTGATGATATCATTTTTGGTTCTACTAATATTGTTATGTGCAATGAATTTTCTGAAAGTATGAGTAAAGAATTTGAAATGAGCATGATGGGAGAATTAAACTTCTTCCTAGGATTACAGATCAAACAAGGTGAAAAAGGTATTCATATCTCTCAATCCAAATATTGTAAGGAAATGATTAAGAAATTTGGTTTAGAGTCTGTGAAATCTCTTAATACTCCTATGTCAACCACTGATAAATTAATTGCTGATGAAACTGGTAAGAGTGTTGACACAAAGAAGTATAGAGGAATGATTGGAAGTCTGCTTTATATCACTGCCAGTAGACCTGACATTATGTTCAGTGTTTGTAAATGTGCCAGGTTTCAATCAAACCCTAAGGAATCGCATTTAATTGCGGTAAAACGAATTTTTCGATATCTTAAGGGAACTACTGATTTAGGTCTATGGTATCCAAAAGGTCAACCATTTGATCTTGTGTGTTTTTCAGATTCTGACTATGCCGGTCATTATGTTGATCGAAAAAGCACTAGTGGCACGTGTCAGTTTCTCGGTGGATGGGATGTCTAGTTTCTTGGTTTTCTAAGAAACAAAACTCAGTATCTATTTCTACCACCGAAGCTGAATATATAGCTGCTGCACGTTGTTGTGCACAGATATTGTGGATGAAACAGACTCTCGCTGACTACAATATAAAATTTAATTGTGTCTCTATCTTATGTGATAATACAAGCACTATAAATTTAAGTAAAAATACTGTATTACATGCCAGATCAAAACACATAGATGTCAGACATCATTTCTTACGTGATCATGTAAACAGTGGCAATATTAAATTAGAACACATTGATACAAAATTAAATATTGCTGATATTTTTACTAAGCCTTTGAGTGGTGATAGATTCTGTAAATTGCGTATAGATTTAGGTATGCTAGATCTCTCTTCATAAACGATTGCTTGTTTAATATCCATCAATTAATTTTTACTTGGTAATATGTAATTTTTGTTAAAAAAAATATAATAAATAAAAATTTATATATATATATACTATTTTAGTTCTAACTTAAATTTCAATATTTAATCATTTTTTATTATTAATTTTGCTTCGGTAAAATGTTATTATCCTTTTAATATAATAATATAATATTGTTAATTTTTGTTTAATTTTATAATATAAATATTACAATATGTAGTATTACTAATCATATTATATTCTATATTTGATTTAATATTTTATATATATATATATATATATATATATCAGATTTAATATGAGCTGTTGGATTAAAACAAAAGGATCTAACGGTAAGAATCTTATCCATCCGCGTCATTCCGTCTGGACGAATCAGCAGCCACCTAAGCAAGTCACACGGATCAAGCATGGAGACCGTTCGATCATACCGAGAAAGCACAAATCCATATCAGCCGTTGGATCAAGGTTAACCGGTCAGCCCCAATGTTTTTAAAACTCAAATTTGATCTCAACCGTTGATCAATTTTAAGATCAATTCGCAGCCATTGGATCATCTGCTTAACCCTAAATATAAATATCTAAAATTTTTTTTAATCTCATTTTCATTTCTCCCTTTCTCTCTCTTCCGCCGCATCTGCTCTCTCTCTCCCTAAACTCTCTCAAACCCTAAGTTTTTTTTTTTCTTCAAATCTATGTTCTACACTCTGTTCTTGCGAAATCTAAACCGATCAATCGAATCTATATCATCGATTTCATACTTCCACCGATTAATTTCCCCAAAATTTGATTTTTTTAAAAAAAAAAATTAAAAACCCTAGAAATTTCTCAAGTAAAATTAGTCGTTCTAGTTTCTGTTTCGAAAATCTACATTGATTAATCGATTCAACATCTCTGAAATCTCCACCTCATTTTGTTTAAATGTTTTCATCTTACAGATCTGAGATTTCTTTTATATATAGAATTTTTTTTAAAAAAAAAAAAAAAATGTTTTCACAGATTATTCCAATGTTCTTCAAAGATGTTTTGGGTGTATTAAATCACAAATCTTTTACCCTAAAAATATTTCTTCATATGATTTATTATATATATATATATATATATATATATCCCCGATATTTCATCAGGCTTTGCTATTGCATGTGTTAGTAAAAGAATACAGCATGAAGTGTCCTAGAGGCTCCTTGACGAACGACCAGTGAAGAATGACATTGAAAAGCTACACACAATCTAAATATAAATATAAGGCTATGCTAAGGTATACTTAACTTTCATCCTTTCTTATGCATATTGGTTTAATGCGATGGGACTGAATAAAGTTTACTTCCCATCCTTTCTATACATAAGTGATTGATTGGGTTTGACTACTGATGGTCAAGAAATTTCTATGCTAAGTGTTTTTCTTTCCTCTGTGCTGAAACTGCCATTTTCTTAAAAAAAAAAAAAAAAAAATTAAATTAAATTAAAATTTCATCTCTTCTATGCATGTATTGAGCCTAGGACAAATTTTTGTTTTGTTGAAATGGGTGTTTCTTATTTTCAGACTCTACTCTCAACTGTTATGAATTTTTTTTTAAAAAAAAAGGGGGTCACTCCTTATATTTGACTCTTTGAGATCGGTTGCAATTCTCTTCTTATATTGATGTACTGCTGTTTCTTTTCAAATCTCCAGCCGTCTGTATTTGGATACTGTCATGAGTATCTGAATATTTGTTTTTAACAACTTGCAGTATTTGTGAGCTATCAAATTTTTTTGATTAGACAAGCTCAATTTTTTTTAAACACTCGTCTTCTTAAACTATTTGGGATAAAACCTTTCATTTTTTATGGTTGTGGTACATTAAATGCTTGATTGGCCATGCTAATGCCCCATTTTTCTGCTATCTGTTTTGGGCAATAGTCATGAGTATCTGATATGCCATATCTGGCTATATCTGATATATCTCGCCTCATTTACTGGCTATTTGCTTTATCTGATAAGACTTGGGTCGCTGAGATTTCTCTTTGCCAAACTGGATATTTTTTTCCTTTGACTTAAAATATACAATAACAACCAGTCTTTAATCTATCTACCTGGCAGACTGTCTCTCTCTGGTTTATTTTCTTAAAACTAAAACTTTCAAGAGCATTTAATAGAAGTGATAGTATTTCGGCTAACCAATCTTTTATTCTCTTAGCATATACTGCAGTCTCACTTATGACCTGTTTGCCCTATATACACTTAGTTTGTATGCTCAATGAGTGCCTACACTACTCATTTACTGAACTTATATTTATCTACCACTATAAATTACTAGTATCTTTACTAAATTGCATACTAAATCTGCTTCTAAATTGCACATTTCACAGTTTCATAGGTCTACTTTCTTGTTTGCATTGTATTCTTCTCTCATGGAACTAGTTTTCTCCCCAAAAAGAAAGAAAACGTCACTAAGCTCTGAGATACATCCTGATACTTATAAACCCATGTTAGTTACTCAATCTGCTCAAATTAAGTATAAACATATGAGACATAATCTCATCCCAGGTATAGGAACCTCTTTCAATAGCTTTCCTGAGGTACCTGAATTTTTTAAACATGTAGGATGGGAGTGTCTTGTTATTTTTCCTGAGAAAATTATTTTTCCTCCACTTGTTGCAGAATTCTACTCTCACATGACTTTCCTTAAAGACTCAAATAATCTTTTAACTGGTATCTGCACTAGTATACAAGGTCAAGAGTATATCATTGATGAATTACTCCTCTTACATGCATTAAAACTGCCACCATGTATGCTAGATTTACCAAGACTCAATGAATATACATGTCCCATAAGCATGACTACAAGTAATTGCATCACCTTCAAGCATAACTTGTCCACTGTCACTGATCAACTTGTACCTGCACAAGTATTTGATTTTCCTTCTAAGATTGGTTTGGAATTTCTGACACCACTTTGTCAATTTATGGGAAAACTGTTTCGTCAAAATGTTATGCCTGTTCGAGAAGATAAACTTCTCCATCCTTTTGATCTCGAACTCATGAAATGTCTTTTGAATAAATGCATGCCCTATAATCTTCCATACTTCTTATTGACATCCTTTGAGTTTTGCTATCATAACAACTGTTTGGGCTATGGTCCTTCTTCTGACTTCTGTTTTTAAATACCTTGAGTTCAACCTTCTCGATCAAAAAGGCCAAATTGTGCAAAACAGTAATATAGTCTCTCATCTCACTATCCCACCTAAACCACTCATCATTTTTAAACCTAATGACAATGAGTCCATTGAGACTCATCTAAATCTGTTTTCACAACTAGAAACTCTACAAAGCATGCACCAACTTTCATTACAAAATCACAGTACCATGCTCAATCAAATTGAAATCTTACACCAGTCCATACATCATTTAAAAGATATGATATATGTCTTGATGGAACATCAGAAGGTTTCAATTCCTCCGTATCAGTTCCCTGCCAGCACGAGCTCAGCTCCAGATGACATCCTTCCAACTTTGGGCTTACATTTCTCTCCTGTTGATCTAGGCGAGAACTAACTATTTGGGAGGACTGTACTCATAATATATATCTATACTTATACTAACTATTTGGGATAACTGTACTTAAATACTAACCTAGTTACTACGCTACTACTGCAGGTTCATTTCCTTTCTGACACTTTATCTTTCTTGCAGGTTATTCTAGAAAACTGTCACTAACAATTTTTGCAGGTTCTGAATAGTTTTTTTTCTTTTCCCCATTTTTTATAATGACAACGGGGGAGAAGAAATATAAATATAACTGCATGTGATGAATGGATTTTATATACTGCTGTGCATGTGATAATAATATACATTGCTGATACAAACTGCCATGATTATTATGTTTTAAAATTTATTCAACAAAAAGTTTATATGCATATACTAAGGGGGAGCAGTTGCATATACTAAGGGGGAGCAGTTATATACAAAAATATTTTTTAAGTTGTCATCATCAAAAAGGGGGAGATTGATAGGTCTCCAAATCATTTAGTTAATTTTGATGATAACAAAGTTAGTAAATAGGATTAAAAAGATAGAATCCTCTCCATAGGATTTTATATAAGTTATTTTAATATATCCTATTTACTTTAACCAAAAATATTTTTCATCTTAAAAATTGAATACACTTTATTGACCTTGATAATTTAATATCAAGTGTTAAAGAAAGTAATTCAAATAGTAACATTTCTCAAGGCAAGGAGATTTCCTATTTATGCTCAAAATAATTTTATATCAAATATACTATGTATATGTATAGTAAATATATATATGTTAACCGTGTATATATATATATATATATATATCGTGTGCATATGTATATAATATATTGGTGTGTGCAGTACATGTGGTGCCCGTGTGTGTGTGTAAGAAAAGTGGGCATGCAAATATGGTGATGTCATGCAAGTTGCCAAATGAATTAACCAAAATGTGCTGGATATTTTTGCTTGGGCTAAACTTTTAAAATGTGATGACTTTAATGTTGGCAACATTTATTTTGGACCAAACTTGTCAGCCTTGCCCAATCCGTGTCTTCAAAAAGAAATCCGGACCTTACATTTTTCATGAAACAAATTCGAGCCATTCAATTCAAAACTAATTTTCAAAATTACAAGTTTACCCCTGGCTCGGAAATTCCTATAAATAGGAAGCTTTTATTTTATTTCAACTTACCAATTCCAAAAAGAATAGAAAAGCTTATACTCTCCTTGCCTACATTCTCTCTACAACAAAAAGCTTTCAGTCTCTCTTCTATCAAAGATATTATTTTCTAAAGAAGAGAAAAATTGGTCACAAGTATTATTGATATAAGTTATCAAATTGTTGTATTTACATTATTTCATACTTGTTAGAAATTATAGATATATCCAATATCAACTGTTATACATATTTATATTTATATCTATATTTCATCTATTCTTATCAGTTTAAGGATCAACTGTAGATACCGATATTTAGGAATATTCCTTAAACAAGAATATTGTCTAAACGGTGTTTGAAGTTCTAAGTGATCCTTATTGATATAAGTTATTTATATAAATATCGTAAAGTAGATCATCTGTAGATACCGATATTTGGAAGTACTCTTTAAACAAGAATATTATCTGAACGGTGTTTGAAGTTCTAAGTGATCTATCGAAAATATTTATATAAATATAAATTGTGAATCTTTAAATTGTGGTCAACTATAGATACCGATATTTGGAAATATTCCTTAAACAAGAATATTATCTGAACGGTGTTTGAAGTTCTAAGTGATCCTATTTAATATTCACATCATAGATAAAATATCAAGTATTGCTTAACTAATTAATTTATTATACTTGATTTCTGTCATTACAAGTATTTGATCTAATATTCATATTCATATAATACTTGTTGCATTGATTGAACTGTTATATTTGTTTAAATCCATAGAAACACATTCTTTATTATAAAGAATATATATTTCTTTATAAACAAGCATTAACATTATATATCTGCTTATTCAAGAAGCTTATCTCAGTCAAACTCTTTTGTAAAAAGAAAAGGAGTAGTAGTGTTAGTTTATTTTATGTACCTGTGAGAAAGACGAGTAATTCTTTGACCAAGACCAGAGTCATAGAGAGGTCAGCTGGGAGTTGGGTCTCTAGTGTACTTGTGAGGTGAGGAAGAGGCTGTCGTTTCAAAACCAGATCATAGAGTAGAACTAAACTAAAGAAAAAGTGCAACTAAGCTTGAGGAGGGAACTGGGAGTTTGCTGTCCAATAGAGTTAGTTGTGAATAGTTGTAAGTTTATCTTTAAAAACTTTGTAAAGGCTTCTCCGCCTATTGAAGGAGTATTTATTACTGGGAGTAATAGGATCTCAAGTCCTGGAGAGGAGCTTGAGACTGGACGTAGCAACATACCCAGGATGTATGTTGTGAACCAGACAAATCTCTGTGTATTGTGTGGTTGAATTTTTACTGTCTTTCATATTAATTTCTTATACTGCAAATTAATTTACTAAAAAATTCAAAAAGGCCTAAGATAATTTTTTAAACGGTAATAATCTATTCAACCCCCCTTCTAGATTATTATTGGACTTTCACTTGTGTATATACTTGCTAAGCAAATTAGTTGCTTACCCTTGCTATATCATGATCTTTATTTCAGCTAAGGCAGAAACGTCTAGAGGAGACAAAGGAAAAGGGAAGGTGCAGGAATAGATGCCCGATAGTGCCTATGTACTAGTTATTATTGAATGTTGTTTGATTAGGTGAACCTTTTATTGTATTAAGGGTACGTTTTATGTTAAGGTTAAAGAACCTTGGGACCGGAATTATAAGACTTTAATTCTATTCGATAAACAATGTATGTTTATTATTCCGCATTTAGTTAGAAAGTATGTTGTTATTGAGAAATCGTCAGCACCGAATTCGAGGTTAGGAAACCCGGATTTGGGGGTGTCACAGATTGGACCTGTGTTTGTCTTTTTAACGCGTCTGGTCTGTCCTTTTGAGCACGAAAAAAATCTGGCGTTTACATAGACTAATAATGTATAGATCCTTTTTCACTCTTTTTTATCTTATGTATTAACATATATTAGTATTTATTACCAATATCAATTTATTGTCATATAAAATGTAACATTCTTACTTTCAATAAGTAATTTTTATATATGGTAATTTGGCTTCTCAAGACAATGGTCTTTATGTAATTTCAACAAATTTAAGAAATGAAAAATAATTTTTATGACAACTAATTTCATATCGAATATGGATTACGATAAAAGTAAAATTAAAAGTAATAAAATAGAATAATAATATATGGGTTCATTCTTTAGTACCTCTTATCTCATATACACATAATTCGATATTTAATATCGATATAAATTTATCGTTATATATAGTAACACTTTTTAGAATTTTTTAAAACATGTGTTTAAACTAGATATACTAATAAAAATAATAATAACAAATTATGTATCTCTTGACTTTTTATAGTTTAAAAATACAAATGTATTTCTTTGCCTACTGGTTTGTGCAAAGCTAACTCTTTTAGTGCGAGTTAGGCGTTTTAAAATATCTCCAATTTTTTCTGGGCCTGGTGTCACATCCTTAGAAATCTCTAAGCCCCACTGTGCGCCTTAGACAGATCTCTCTTGAAGTTACTAAATAAGTCTCTTCGCTAAGTAAACACCAAAAGACCGATTAAGGAAACTTATGAAGGTACAAGAGAACACTTTAAAGAAAAAAAATACTTCTATTACACAAGAAAGCTTTACAAGTATGCTTGGAGAATGCTTGATGTTTAGGATGATTTGGCTAAATGAATGTCACCTCCTATTTACAGGCTACAAAGAAACTTTTAGAATTTACAGGTATTCCTAGTATTTTAGAGCTTTCCTAAAGCTATTCTAGAACTATTCTAGAATGTTCTATTTGTTACAACTATCTTGAGTATTCTAGGACATTCCTATAATACTCTACATTCTTCTTTATTCTTCTAAACTATTCCACAACTATGTGAAACTAAGTAGAGCTTTTTATCACATTGGAGAATATTCTATAGACTTGTATCCATTATCGTCTAAGTAAGCTTTCAATAAGCGCCTATGTGACGTTTGCCTGAGATAACATCTAGAACCTTCCGTGGGACGTGACACTGGGCTATGGATGTAAGAAAGATGACTTGTAATAAATCCTGTAAAGATTGAGAATACAATCTATATACATTTATAATAAAACAAAACTAAGTTTTTTGGTCCTTGTTCCTTGGTATGTGACTATAATTTAACTGTTATTACAACACTTTTTAAAACTTTTTGATTTTATTTTATTAACTATTACTAAAATACTTTTTAAACCTATAATTTAATTATAACCAAAATTCTATTTATGATCCTGAAATTTTTTTGAATAACTTATTATTTTATAATAATTTTATTTTTTATAGAAGTCTTTTACTGATATTGATTCTCATGAGCTTAAATTAAAACACCCACGGATCATTGTTAAATAGATAATTAGTACTCACTATATATTTAACAATGATATATCGTATAACAAATTATTCTCCTCCTAATTTTATTTTATTAACTACTATCAAAACACTTTTTAAACTTAAAATTTAACTAGAACCAAGACACTATTTATGATAATAAAAATCTATATATATATATATATATATATATATATAAAATAAGACAAAACTAAGTTTTTTGGTCTTTGGTATGGAACTATAATTTAAGTGCTACTAAAATACTTTTTAAAACTTATAGATTTTATTTAACTACTACTAAACACTTTTTAAACCTATAATTTAATTAGAACTAAAATACTATTTATGATCCTGGAAATTTTTAGAATAACTTATTATTTTATAATAATTTTATTTTCTTATAGAAGTCATTTACTAATATTGATTCTCATGAGCCTAAATTAAAACACCTACAGATCATTGTTAAATATATAATTAGTATTGATTATATATTTAACAATAATATATCATATAACAAATTATTCTTCTCCTAATTTTATTTTATTAACTACTACCAAAACACTTTTTAAACTTAAAATTTAACTAGAACCAAAACACTATTTATGATAATGAAAATCTATATCTATATCTATATATACATATATAATAAGACAAAACTAAGTTTTTTGGTATTTGGTATGGAACTATAATTTAACTGCTACTAAAATACTTTTTAAAACTTCTAGATTTTATTTAACTACTACTAAACACTTTTTAAACATATAATTTAATTAGAACCAAAACACTATTTATGATCCTAAAAAACTTTAGAGTAACTTATTCTTTTACAATAATTTTATTTCTTATAGAAGTCTTTTACTAATATTGATTCTCATTAGCCTAAATTAAAACACCTACGAATTATTGTTAAATATATAATTAGTACTGATTATATATTTGACAATGATATATATATAACAAATTATTCTCCTTCTAATTTTATTTTATTAACTACTACAAAAATACTTTTTAAACCTAAAATTTAACTAGAACCAAAACATTATTTATGATCTTGAAAAACTTTAAAATAACTTATTATTTTATTATTTTGGAGCAATTTGAATTAGTATTTATAACATAAACGACATAATTCTTATACTACATTGTTTTATGAGTGCTTAGTATTTTAGTTTTTTTAAAGAAGGCAAAACACAAGTTTATTTCATAAATAACATTATTTTTAATATTTTATTTGTTTTATATATGATGTTTATATAAAAAAAATTGAATTCCACAAATTTACTTACTATTGGTATTAGAATGATTACAATATTTGCTTAAAAAATTAAATAAATACAAACCACATACAATTGTCTACTATAATTAATATTATATTATTTTATGAACAATTTTATTATTTATAAAATTCCTTTAGCTCATTAATCATACATTTTCGATCAAAGTTTGTAAACATTGTCATAGCAATAGTAAGTTAATTTGTGAAATTTTAAAAAATATTTCATAATCATTAAATATAAAATGAATAAGAAATTAAAAATTATGCTATTTGAAAAATAAACTCATGCTTCACATTTGATTTTTTGGTCTTTGGTATGAGTTTAGAATTTAACTACAATTAAAACACTTTTTAAAATCTCCTTAAATTTATTTTAAAACAATCTAAGAACTACTAATAAAATCCAAACTTAATATGACTCAGTTATATATGTTCCATGAAGATTTTAGTTGATTCTTGTAATTGTCTCCAACCCCAAAAGAATATGATCATGACTTAACATTATAAGATTTTAATAATAAATAATAAAATAAAACTAAATTATATGTAATTAGTAAGTTAAGTTGTGAAATTAATAATTAATAGTTAATGTTAGAGAACTAAAATTGTTTTTATGGTCCTACAAACTTTAATGTTAACTTATTATTCTACAATAATTTTATTCTATAGTTCTTTAATTACTTAGTCATACAATAAATTTTAACTTTAAATACATGTTTAGAATTTTACTTACTCAAATTTAGACTCTATTAACTAAATATTAAAAATATAGGAAAAATCTTATGATTACATAATAACTAATATAGGAGACCCATTAGTTAATTAATGTTAAAAATAATTATGACTTATATATTGTGATTAAACTTTAGTTAATTTTTAAAACTTAAAGTCATAATGGTTATTTATTATTCTACAATAATTTTATTCCTAAATAACTATATATATTAAAAATATAGAAAAAATATTATGAGAAAATAATAATTAATATTAAAATGTGTAATATATATAAAATCTCACTTATATATAGTTATTAAAATTTAAGTTACCATTAAAAACAAAAAATCATGACGGTAATTTATTAATGTACAACAATTTTATGTCAAAAGATTGAAAATAAAAACTACATATTAAATTTAAAAACTATATAAATTGAATATTAAATTAAAAACAACAAAAAATAAATATATTACTAACAGCGAACTGTAAGTCTTTAATAATTGTTTGTTTGAACAAAGTTTGTAGTCATTTTATAATAAGTTAAATTAAAATTCAAAAAAAATATTTTATATTCATTATATATATAGAATAAATAAGGAATTAAAAATAATTTATTTAAAAAATAAATTCGTATTTCGCACTAGGCACTTAGCTACTTAATGATAAATTAAAATCGGTGCAAATTTTAGACTTCAGTTTTGTCACTTACCCAACAAAAAAATGTGACATTTATTTTCGAATGAAAGGAGTATTAAAATTTCTTGTAGGGCATTTTGAAATGGGTTTACAGAACTTGGTCCTCAAAAAGGTACATCAATAGTTGTTACCTGTTTTTTTTTCCCGAGGAAACAAACTCCTGTTACTTGTTTATTGAATCAGAGACTCAAAAGAAAGTTAAATATCTCGGTCTTAACCACTGTATTATTAGACTAAAATCTCATCGATTAATATCTGTTGTCCCGTTAGTTCAATGAATAAAAAACAGATAAAACAAAAACTAGAGATTCAAAACGAAACAATTAACATTCCCCCGCAAACAAAGCCTCATAATGATGAGCAAAAAACTCTTGCACTAATCAAAGTTAGTTACCACGAAATCAAGCAAGATAGCTGAGGTAGCACTATTGGAACTCAATAATTAATCAATCATTTGACATTATTATGATCTAATTAAGACGATGCAATTTTAGTCCAATTTTTTTGAAGTATTTGATCTCAAAATCGATCCACCTTATCCTATTATGTGAAATCTAAAGCGAAACTTGAAAACTGCCACACTTGTTACATTCTAATAAACTAAAGGAAAATAATATATATTGTGAATCTGTACATCGATTTTTTGATTGTCAGTTACGTGAATAAGTATTATTGATAACTCTTTTATAGAAAGGTGTAATAAGTAGGACTCTCTTATAATTCTATCCAATCTCATGTGAGGCCTCTTATTATTCTATTAAACCTCATGTATTAATATGTTGGGCAAAGGTGCAAAAATGCCCCTGTGGTTTACCCCGAAGTCCCACTTCCACCCTAAACTTTATTTTTTTCCAAAAGTACGCTTAACGTTTCAAATTTGTTGTCAAATGTGCCCCTGGCCCTAACGGGCATGCCACTTAGTCTAACTCCGCTTACACGTGGACATTTTTTTGCTGAGTAGGCTTGAAGACACAACAAAAGCTTTTTCAGACTTCAAAAGGGGCAAAAAAGCCCCAATCAGTGTTCTTCAAAGAAAAGGGACGAACGAAAGCGAGGAGAAGAAGATCAAGGGACGAACGAAGGCGCATGGCTTACTGTTCGTCGTCATCTTCATCCTCTGCTCGAAAACGCGCCATTGATGTTGATTACGAAGCTATGCCGTTGTGTTATTGTGGGTTAAGAGCTCCTATGTGGACCTCATGGAGCGAAAAAAATCCTGGCAGGAGGTTTTTCTCATGCTCGAAATTCAGAGTAAGTTCTTATAATTTAGTTTGATTTAGTATTTTGAAATGGTTTTTACCTACAACAATTGAATAATTTTTAATTTTTTGGATTCAGGAAAGGGGATGTGGGTTCTTTGTATGGCATGACCCACAGATGTGTGAGAGGGCAAAGGTTGTCATAAATGATCTGAAGAGGGAGAACAAGATTTTGCTGAATAAGGAGCTGAATAAATTTTCTCAGGTTGAAGGGGCATCTGAATTAAAAGAATTAGTTCATGAGTTAAAGAAGTTGAAGTCAAATGGAGATGAAGTATCTGTGAAACAAATTAAAGAAGTAGATTATTTGAATAGGAAGTGCATTGTTGTGTTATTTTTAGTTATATTCATCTGCATTTCTTTTATGCTACTTAGGTAGAAAAATGGTTAGATGAATTGGTAGTGTTATGAATTGTAAAGTACTGTTGTTTGAAATATGCAGTTAACTCATTGTATGTTACTACTGGTTAATGAAAGTCCTTGTTTGGTTGTGCAATTTTAATGTGTTGTGAGGTTGCTTTGTGACTTGTAATGTTTCTTTTAACTCAATGTCAAAGAATTGTTGAATCAACTTGGTTTATAGAAGTCATTATCATTGTGAATGAGTTAAGTGCATGTGACATATGTGTAAATGTACATAACAAGCAAAGACAACAATTGAACACCTTTTCTGAGGCTGCTTTGTGACCTGTAATGTTTTTGTTAACTCAATTTGGTTGTCAATGTGTTGAGCAAGTTTAATATATTGAACAAAATATATAGCCAAAAGATAGTGCCAAATTATATTGCCAAAATATAGGCTATAGAAGTATGTTCATTACATTTCTTTTAACTGAGCATAAACACTTCAACATTGTCCAAAATATATTCCCAAAATATATTGCTCAGTACCAAAAACATAACTGGAAGAAGTTTAAACAAAGTAGGCTGTAATTACAAAATAAGTCTAATGGTCAATTTCCCAAACATCCACAACAGTTAGAAGTTCAGTTATCCCCACTACCATTAGGAGGAATTCCTTGTGACTTGTTTGCATTGCTGCTCCTACCAATCCTTTCATCCCTCTCCGTCATAAGCTGTGTGGTAGTGATGCAGCTTCTACCTCTCCATTGCATTCCCGGAGGTTTGAAAGGCATGTTGGACATGTTTACAGGGCCACCATCACCTCTGTGGTTTATTCTTCTACTGCCAGCTGAAGATGATGCTTTGTTTGTAGCCTTGTCTCCTCTAAGTTGAGCTTCATTAGGGATTGAAAATCTGGTGTTAGGGTCAACTATAGGTGTATGTGTCTGACTTCCTTCATTGAGAATTGATGATGATGTGCCACTACTCTGCATGTACATCATGCTTTGCAATTAAAAGCTTACACGTCATATTATATCAATCATAATGAAATATCAATCAATTACCTTGTATGTTACTGAACCAGTGTTGTCATCATATAACAGCCCAAAACCTTCACCATGAATGGATTGCTTCCTGGAATGAACTCTTGCAGCAGATCGAACTTGTAATTTTGAAGGCCTTGGCCTTGAAGTACGAGGTGCACTCCTGGCTGATAAGAAGAAGGATATTTAATATTGTCACTAATGTATTGATATCAAGTAAATGTTTTACAACTAATGTAATTGAAAATGTAATTACCTGAAACTTCCTGTTTGTGATTGGCTTACATTGTTAGGTTTAGATTGCCTTGTCCCTGTTTTGAGATTGAGCTGGGACTGAACTTCCTCCTTCTGATTGGCTTTGTTTCTGATATAGTCCAAATGTCACATAATTACACAACATAATTAACTCACATGATTACACATAATTAACTCAAATGTAGTTGTTAACTATAATTAACCTAGACACATAATTAACTCATTACATTACCTTCGAGCAGCTAGCTTTGTTGTGTCCTTGCTGCTTACACAGACTGCATGTGACTGTTTTGCCTTTCTTGGATAGCTTTGTAACTTTATTTATAGGCATGGCCTCAGTTTCCTCTCTTCTTCTCTTAATCTTAGGCCTTCCCCTGTTCTTTTCAACCTTTGGTGGCTCAATAGGTTGATACTTGTCTAGTTCATAGAATCTCTTCCCTCTCACTGGCATAAGCTTGTACTTATAAGCAGCTTGGTATACATCTTTGTGATACCACTTTGAAATATGGTTCATTGGGTCCTGCTTGTTGCGAACTAGTGCACATATAGCATGTTGGCAAGGGATTCCAGTGAGATCCCATGCCCTACATGTGCAAGAGTTTTTGTCCAAGAACACAGTGTGGGTATCCTCACCCTCCCTGATTTCATAACCTGTGTCTCCATTATAGAGCACAGTACAACCAACTGCTATGCTCTTATTTGTCTGAAAAATCTCATTGCAGTAAGGACTAAAATAATTAATCCACTGCTCACATGCTGACCCAAGAGTTCCCAACCTATCCATGGTTTTTTGCCTAATGTATTCCATCATAGTCCTAATTGGCTTGTGCCTACCTTCAAGAATCCAGGAATTGAAACTTTCTAACATGTTGTTATCTACTGTCCATGATTTGCTTCTACTACTAAAGTAGGCTCTGCACCATGTATGAGGTGGATAGTTGATGAGATCTTCTGCTCCCTTTGAACTCATGTTACCAAGCAACTTCATATTGTCCTTAAATTCTTCCTCAAAGGTAGACCAAGCTGCATTCCAAAAACACTTCTTCAACTCTCCACCCCTGTGTTTCTTACACCAATTTGTATATATATGGCGAGCACACCATCTGTGCTCAGCCTCAGGCAGTACATCAATAACAGCTTGTATTAAACCCTACAAGTAAAACATTAAAAGTTACACAAAGCTATGAAGGTGTATTGATTACAAAAAGTTACATTCAAAGTTACACAAAACATTAAAGTCAAAAACATTAAAATTCAAAAACATTAAAATTCATGAAACATTAAAACATTCATACCTTTTGCATATCAGATATGAAGGTGTACTGACTACCATCTCCCAAATCAAGTTGTTCTTGCAACAAAGTCAGAAACCAAGTCCAGTTGACCTTAGTTTCACTCTTCACACATGCCCGAGCTATGGGAAAATTGTGTTCATCCCCATCTCTTCCTAGAGCTACAAGCAATTCCCCCTTATACTGTGTCTTCAAAAAACACCCATCAAGACCAATAATAGGCCTACATCCTTCCTTCCAACCTCTTTTGCAAGCATCTAAACAAACAAACATTCTTTTAAATACTCTTCTCCCTTCCCTTAATTCATCTGTGGACAACTCCACTTGCACTTTAGACCCTGGATTACTCCTCAATAGTTCTGCTGCATAAGCCTCTAACTCAGAATACTCAGTAGTAAAGCTACCTGCGAATTCATCCATAACCATCCTTCTGGCTCTCTTGCACTTGGAAAATCCAACATTCACTCTCCATTCTGTCTCCACATCTTTTTTGAGGTCTTTGATCTTGTAGTCATGCTGCTCAAGAATTTTTTGTTTGTAAAGCTTGGCCAAGAACTTTGCTGAAACCCTAGGGTTACTAAAAATCCTATAACACTTGTGGTCTTCATTTAATGTCTTGACTGCCAACCCAGGGTTACAACCGTCCTTTGACACATACAAGGAAAAAGGACACCCAGCCTCCTCACACTGGACCCTTATTCTATATGGTTCACTTTTCACATAACTCAATGACACTCCCCTAGATATAGCATACTTTGATATGGATTCCCTAACTTCAGCTGCACTAGCAAATGTCATTCCCAAGCTAAAATAGGGTGTCTGATCATTTACATTGAAACGGACAGGATGTCTTCTCTCACATGGCACCTGACCCTCATCAGTCCTCTCACTATCATCATTATCATCATCTTCCTCACTATCATCACTGTCATCACTATCATCACCATCATCACCTACCTCACCTTCCTCACCCTCCTCACTCTCCTCCTCACTACTATCTTCCTCACCAACCTTGCTACCCTGTACTTCAACATTTTCCATAAAAGTGCCATCACTATCCCCACTCTCCTCTTCAAGTGAATTTATTAGGGGCTCAGGTGGAACAGAAGGAGGTGAATTAATTATGGGCTCAGGTGGAACAACTGGAGGTGATTTATCATTAAGTATAGGTTCATCTATGTCATGTTTTGCAAAGAACTCTAGCACATCTGTGTCTGAATTTATTTTACCCAGAATTCTCCTAATCCCATGGTCATCCTCAAGTACAAAAAGTCCTTCTTCAATACTCAGTCCAGGTTCCAAGTAATAGACTTGGTCTACATTGGCATATTTCAATTCCTCTTTATATGTATTCTTAATGCACATAATAGACAGGTAATCTGCATCAAATTTTTTACATATATATACATCACCTCCCACATATCTCCACACAGGATCCTTCACACATGTGCCCCCATGATGTAAATGAATATCTACACGACCAGTCATTCTGCTAGTCAACAAAAAACTCAGTACACAACAATTTTCCACAAGACAAATGCCAACTCTAAAGTATTAAAATCAATTACAAGACAAATGCCAACTCCAAAGTATTAAAAACTCAAAAGACCAATAATATGGGGGACCACATGTCCCCTACCAGTGAACACCCAACCTAAACATGGACCACATGCAATGACCATCTTTTACTTATTAAACCATATAACATGATGCACTTTATTAATCAAAAGCAGAGATGAAAGTACCTGTGAAAAGCTGAGAGATTCCTTTTCTTCTTCTTAAAAGCTTCCTTCGACTTTATGCCTTCGATTAGACTCAAGTTCGTTCGACGAACTGATTGCAGAGCAATGGCTTCCTCAATACAGAGCAATGGCTTCCTCGACGAACTAATTGCAGAACAATGGCTTTCGTTCGTCCCTTGATCTTCTTCTCCTCGCTTTCGTTCGTCCCTTTTCTTTGAAGAACACTGATTAGGGCTTTTTTGCCCCTTTTGAAGTCTGAAAAAGCTTTTGTTGTGTCTTCAAGCCTACTCAGCAAAAAAATGTCCACGTGTAAGCGGAGTTAGACTAAGTGGCATGCCCGTTAGGGCCAGGGGCACATTTGACAACAAATTTGAAACGTTAAGCGTACTTTTGGAAAAAAAATAAAGTTTAGGGTGGAAGTGGGACTTCGGGGTAAACCACAGGGGCATTTTTGCACCTTTGCCCTTAATATGTTTCGTAATTATAATTCGACACAAATTTATGGCAATACATAGTAGGACTCCAAGCTAAAAACTAACCCACAAGGCAAGAGAGGAAATGTGGCATCTTTACACATGAAAAAATGATATATATGTCAACAAAATTTATAATAAAGTTAGATTGCGGTTAGCGTGCAACTCTAAGCAATAAAATACAATAATAATGTGCGAGTCACTTCTTAATTCCTTCATATCTCATGTATCCACATACGTTG
Source organism: Aralia elata (assembly GCA_034770075.1). Taxonomy (NCBI): domain Eukaryota; kingdom Viridiplantae; phylum Streptophyta; class Magnoliopsida; order Apiales; family Araliaceae; genus Aralia; species Aralia elata. The sequence goes on along the minus strand of CM068385.1, from coordinate 85,142,534 downwards.
ATATTGAATACCGACATATATTTGTCATTATATGTAGCAAGACTCTTACACATGCTTGGAGAGAAAAATCGGATTGACGATAATGCCAAATAGAAGTACTAAAATAGTACTTTATAAGTTTCAAAATTGCAGATATAATTTTTTTTGTACATTCAAAAGTTATCATAAAATACATGATAAATTTATCTCTAATTTTGAAAATGGGGAATACATTTTTTAAAAGTTATATGATGAATAATAAGATAAGAAGAAAGAAAAGAAAGAGGTACGTAGACCACATATATGATTTTGTAGTGGAAATTATAATGTTGAAATTTTTTTCTTATATGCAATCTCATAGATAATGATAAAAAAGAATGACTTCATGCTACCTTTTTCTCTTGGAATAGACATTTTCCCTTAAACAAAGACATAATTAAATTTTTATTTGAAATCGAAAACAGTACATGTTTACTAGGATATTACATAGAAAAACATATATAACAAAAACTTAGGAATTTTTAAAATAAAAAATGAGATATCTTACTATAAATGTGTTATGATTTTTGTTGCAAGTACACATAAAAAAAGCATCTAGGTGCATCAAATCTTTTTTAGAAATCGAATGGATTCGGTCTTATACATACGCGAGGAAGGTAATCAAAAAAGAAAGAAGAACTCATCTTCTTTGATCGCAATAAAATTATAATTTTGTTGTTGTATAGTTTATCGTTGTACCTTATCACAATAAAAATTATAATATTTTGGTGCAAGTTATAGAGTATAAGCCATAAGTCTAAAAACTTTTCTGGTTGCTGCATGCATCATATATTATATATAGTCTGCATTTGTATCCCAATCCCGAATAAGTTTGGTTAAAACTTTTACCATCTCTCTTTCTAAAAGTTGTCCTTCTACAAAATTCCTTAGACATACATGCAAGGTCCAAAGTGATGAGAATATACGTGGGATTAAGATGCTAAATCACAAAGTAGACGAAATTCAAAAGCAGAAAAGAAGAACGGAAGAAAAGTGTGTAGATAAGATAAGCTCAATGACTCACACACACATATATTGGGAATGATACATATGAAACCACCAATAATAGGTTTATACCGTCCATTTTAATCTAAAACGACCTATATTTAAAAATTATGTTCGTTATTGACCTTTTCCGTTATAATTAATAGTGAATGCCATAATTATCAAGATGCCCCTTATATTTCAATTATATAATAATAATAATATATTAAACTATACACTAGCATTACTAGCGGGAGATCAGAACATACAACAACTATTATAGTGTATAGTTCAACTACGTACATTAATACCCCTTGTTTTGTGCATAATATGGCCCAATTGGATTGTTTATATGAACTATTAACGTTACAATCTCATTGAAAGATAATTTCATGGGAAAAGAATTGCACATAGGGTTTTGTATATTATTGAATAAAATATATTAAATAAATCTTAAATATTAAACCCTAAATCCAATGCCCAAATCCTTGTGAAAAATTAGTGTTAGTAGCAGATGGTATTATTTTATAATTTTATTACGCCTTATATAAGGGGGTAATATTATAATTAGATAATTCGTTATTATTATCCGAGACATCCGCTGTTAATAGTGGCGGATGATTGGTGCCTCAATTTAATTTGGGTCATTCTAGATTGTTATGGACAACTATAAATCTATTTGTCCAAAAATAAGTTATTGAAAACACTATTTATAATTTTACTACGCCTTATATAAGGGTGTAATATTGTAATTGAATCATTCGTTACTATTATCTGCGGCATCTGCGGTTAATAGTGAGGGATGATTGGTACCTCAATTTAATTTGGACCGTTCTAAACTGTTTTGGACGGTTATAAATCTATTTGTCCAAAAATAAGTCATAAACTAATAGAAAAGAATTATGGGACAATTATATTTATTAGTACATTTTTAGAAAATATTACAACAAAAGTGCATACATAAAATATTTACAAAATTAGTGCATTTTCAATATTTAATTTACAAATTAGTGCATTCTTATCCCTTTATTTTAGTTGGGTGGTTTAATGAGTTGCCGATGTGACCCATGTTTCTATTTAATTGTACATTTCAAAATTCAAAATTCAAATTGTCAAACATTAAAAAAATACTAATAGATCAATAAACACGAATTAACAAAGAAAGTGATCATAATCAAACCACAGAACACATTTTGCATAAAATTAAGATCATAAACCCCAAATGAATGAAATTAAAGAGAAAGGGACCAAACCTTAAAAGCTGGTGTTAGAGAGAGAGAAAAAAAATAGAAGTACTTACAAAACCAGAGTACGAAGAAATATGAAGAAGAATTGGGAGAATGAAAGAGAGAAAAGATAGTGAGAGATACCATTTTTCTATAAGATCTTAGGGAGACTATATGTATGTTATATGTATGTTATAAATTTTTAAAAGATGTCTGGAGGGTGACGGTGGAGGGGTGGTGGTAGGTGAAGGGAAGGGTGACGGTGGTAGGTGATGGGGCGGCTGCCAGCGGAGGGGTGGCGACGAACGAAGGGGTGTGTGAGGGCGTATGAGTGGTGGGGGGTGAAGGTGTAGGTGCCGGAGGAAGAGTAGATGCAACAGCCGTGACATTGATGGCCAACTTCTGACTCGCGGAACAGTGACCAGTTATGGTACAGAGGTAACCAAACATTCGTATCAAGGTAACTAAATCTTCATACCAAGGTAACCAAACCTTCGTACCAAGGTAACCAAACCTTCATACCAAGGTAACCAATCCACCTCCACACCTGCAATTTTTTCATAGTACAGTTGGTAACCAAACATTCATACCAAGGTAACCAAACTTTCATACCAAAGTAACCAATCCACCTCCAATCATGCAGTTTTTTCATAGTGCAGTTGGTAACCAAACCTTCATATCAAGGTAACCAATTCACATCCACACTTGCAGTTTTTGCATAGTGCAGTTGGTAGCCAAACCTTCATACCAAGGTAACTAATTCAGTTTTATTAGGTTACCAATTTATTTTGAGTGTGATGCAGTTGGTAGACAACCCTTCATGCAGTTGGTAATCAAACTTTCATACCTAGGTAACCAATTCAGTTTTATTAGGTTACCTTCATAGTGCAGTTGGTAACCAAACATTCATATCAAGGTAACCAAACATTCATACCAAGGTAACCAAACCTTCATACTAAGGTAACCAATCCACCCCAATACCTGTAGTTTTTTCATATTGTAGTTGGTAACCAAACTTTCGTACTAAGGTAACCAAACTTTTATACCAAGGTAACCAAACCTACATTTCTGTCTTTTGATTAATCTATTGATGGTCCTTGGGAAAGAATGATCCCGTATTATTGTTTTCCTGTTAATTGACTTATGAACAAGGTTATTTCTTTTTCTTTCTTTCTTTGTATTACTTTTTATAAAATTTTAGAATCCATGGTATATGTTCGAACTTCAATCCCGTATTATTGCAGATTTCGATCTATTCGAACTTCGTCTATTCCGTATATTATATGTTCTTGCTCTTGAATTCTCTTTGCGTTGGTATATGTGGCTTCTTCTTCTTTTTTGATTTGTTTTGGTTTCTAAATCGCAGAGATTTGGTAACTGCCGAATATGACAGTTATTTCTCCTTGATTTCGGGTTTCTTTATTTTTCCTTCTTGCACTCTTTTTGTAATTAATTTATCCTTTTTGCACTTTTTTTGTAATTATTTTATTTATGCACTAATCTTATCATTTTTAACTAATTGTTGTATATTGAATTATTATGGATATTAGGTACTATCAATAAAAATGAACTCTTTTGTCGGTTTGTGGTTAGCTATTTTGGCAAATAACAGAGAAAATAAATATGCAGATATAGATTGAGCAGGCGAGGGCCTCAAACTCCAGAACTTATCTGCAAAATCGTAGGCTTGTGTCCTTCTGTCATCTCATTTATGGAGAGAAAGCTACTGCTACTTAACTAATCCGACTATTTGATGCATACATCGTTTGATGCTGCCAATATTCCCTGGTCCAGTCCTAACTTTTTATCTTATTTTACTTTTAAATTATTGATTTGGTTTTGTTACATTTGAATTTTAATTGTTCTAGATTTCGTACCATAAAAATATAATGTTTTAATTTAACAAAGGATCACTACATTAGCACACTAACACCAGTCCTTTTTCTCTCTCAAATCATACCAACAAAAATAATTTTTAAGTGATTTGTGTTTTTGAGAGAGAGAGAGAGAGAGAAAGGGGGATGCGGAAACAAGAAAAAAGGGGCATATTATATATATATATATATATATATATATATATATTTATATGCACTAGTACTCTGTTTTTTTTTTCCCCATGGGGATGAGGGCTACTTCCATTAAAATGATGGATTGAATCAGATTCCTCTGTGACCCTACTCTCCATCTACCCAATCTTTCATTGGTTTTATTTTAAACCTCATATTGAATTTAAACATTGAAAATAAATTTGATTTCTCATTTTAGGACATATTAAATTTTTATGTAAAAACATGAGCAATCTTATTGAAAATAGAAAAAAGAAGGGTGGTGCCTACATAGCTTTCATATTGTCCTCAATTTGGGAGACGGATGCTATCAAAAGTCCCTCTAAAAAGCTATTCCTTCCGGCTCACATAATTGATCACAATTACATATAATTGGTGGTATGGTGCTTACATAACCACACATTCACATATTAAGTCTTAAATTCAAGTTAGATAAACAAAAAGAAGTCTACTAAAACCAACTAAAATTCATTCCACTTTAAAGATAGATTCTCTTTTATTTTTATGTTTATAGGCTATAAAAAAAACAAGCTTCTTTTCTTTATGTTAATTACACTAGTATTCACTTTATAGAATAACCACTATACATGAAGAGTGAAAAGTAATGCTATAGTAATAAAAAATGATTATTATAATTAGTTAATATTTTATCATCCATGGGTGAATCTAATGATCGTAATCAATTAGTGGCCCAATAAGTATGTTGAATCAACTCATTACCCAAAAATTAATCTATTAAGTTGAGACTTTACCGTACTTATTAACCCATCTACTTTTTAGAATTTATCCGATGTGAAATTCATATAAAATATTCCAACAATTGTATCCTCTTTTTATATCCAATTTTTTTGTCACCAAAATATTATTGATACACAAAACAGTACTAACTAATTATCCATATTAAAACCATGAGTTTGAACTAACTATATATATTTAGTTCACGTAAAATTAACCAAACACAATTATCACGTTATAAATATCTTTAATTTTATAAATTTAATTATCTGACTAATCAATTATATGCCAATAATATTTTGATGATAAAAGATTAAATACAAAGAGATAATACAAAATTATGTATATGGTAATAGTTGGTTATAACCATTGGACCACGTACTTATGTATGGTAGAATATTAATTAATTATAATCTGACACATTATTTCATATTTAATTTTTTATAATTTTTCTTTGTCATCGTAGTATTATTTATTATATGCATGAATTAAAATTTCATAAACATTTTTATTGACATAGAAGTAAATGATTACAGTTGATACATATATAGTAAATATCTTTAGTTTAATAATAATAATAATAATAATAATAATAAAAATTTAATTGGCATCTTATCGACTATATGCGAACAAAAACATTTTATTGTTTTGTTCATTTGTGGCCACAAGATGTGCTTCTAGACTCAGCTGTCATCTTTTAAAGTAAAATATCATTTTTTTGTCATATTATCGTATAGATAAACTCCAAAACAAAAATACCACATCAACCTTAGCAGGAGTGAATAATAAATACATAATCCAAATTTTTTCTCAAGGCAATATAAATACCACACCAAACACACCCTTAAAATTTCAAGATAATCATTGAACTGCACAAACCTAACTTCAGTTCCCTCCCCTGCAGTATATCTCCCTCCACATTTCTCTCTCTCTCTCTCTCAAAAAATGGGCCAAAGTATCTTTGACGCTCTGAACGTTCGACAAGTCGGCTCCGGCCGGCGAATCGTCGTTTTAGCCCACGGATTTGGCACGGATCAGTCCGCCTGGAATCGCATTCTCCCCTATTTCCTCCCGTCGTACAGAGTCATTCTCTATGACTTGGTCTGTGCCGGCAGTGTAAATCCCGATTACTTCGATTTCCGGCGATACACTAGTCTCGATCCTTACGTCGATGACCTCCTGAATATACTCGATTCTCTCGGAATTGATCGTTGCTTCTATGTAGGCCACTCTGTTTCCGCCATGATCGGAATTTTAGCTTCAATTCGCCGGCCGGAGCTCTTTTCTAAGCTTATCCTTATCGGCGCTTCTCCCAGGTATACAACAAAATCAAAATGTGACTTTCTATCTCGTCCATTTTACAGTTGTGCATGTGTTTGGTTATTTTGATTACAATAATAGTATGAATTTGGATTTAATTTGGAGGTGCCATAACTGGAATTTTATGCTTTTGTTGTTTTATGTACTTAGTAAAGTCAAAATTCAAAGTCAGCCATTGAAAAATGTAATTTGTGTAAATAAGGCTGATATGATTTGCTAAAACAGTGTAAACTAAAACTAAATTATTTATAATATACTCACTATGTTTCACAAAAAATCTAAGGTTCATAATCAATAAGCATTACATATTGAAAAAGATAAATTTTTCTTAAATTCACATAGTTCTCTTCCTAACCCCTACAATAAAATGACACAATTCTCAACCTTTAAATACAATTCTATTAATGTCATCACCAGTTAATTTTTTTTTATTTATAAAAATAACTCTATAAATTTAACATTAAATATTAAAAATAAATATATTCTTAAAGTTTGTAAATTATGCAAATGATACTTTTTTGAGGGAACGGAGGGAGTATTTCTTTGGTATTTTTTTTTTACCGATGATGATATGACAATAACATTTGTTCTCGTGTTATTTTATGCTTATGAAAGAATGAAATTTGGAAATTTTCAGGTTCTTAAATGATCTAGAGTACCATGGGGGATTTGAGCAAGGAGAAATTGACAAACTCTTCTTGGCTATGAAGGCCAATTACCGGGCATTTGTCAGTGGTTTTGCTCCGCTAGCGGTGGGAGCTGATGTTCCGGCAGCAGTTAGGGAGTTTAGCCGAACCTTATTTAACATGAGGCCTGACATTGCACTATTTGTGTGTCAAACAGTATTTAATAGTGACTTAAGGCCAGTGTTAGGCCTAGTTAAGGTGCCTTGTTGCATAATTCAAACAACCAAGGACGTTTCGGTTCCGACGTCGGTGGCGGCGTACCTGAAGAACCACCTGGGTGGGCGGAATACGGTGGTGATGTTGAACATTGAGGGCCATTTGCCCCACTTGAGTGCACCGGGGATTTTGGCTCATGAGCTTCTCCGGGCACTTTCCCGGTGACTCATGTTATGTGACAAAATCACCCAAAATGTGTTTCTATGCCCAATAGCTACAACTGTGGTCCTTGTGGAGTGGAGTCCACTGAATTTGGATTATTTATAATATCTTTAAAGGATAAGAAGTTGCGCGTGACTTTCACGTGATGATGTAAGTTGTAACCATACGGAAAAAATGCTCTCTCCTTCGGTCTCAAATGAGATTCCACTTTAACTGAGTACAGTTTTGATTTTGAAAAAATGATATACAACGAATGTTTTAGGTTGATTATGTGATTGTAATTTAATAATTATTATTAATAATGTTTTTTGTATGAATGTGTAATAAATATAATTTTCTTATAATCCTTATTAATCATATATTGATAAGTTTCGTAATTGTAAGTTGACATAAATTTATCGTATTACATAACAGGACTTTCGTAAAATCAACATAAATTGTTCACACTTTTTTAGCTTAAAATATTAGGCATTAATTATTTTCTTTTCCTAAAAAAAGTTTAATTTACATATTTATTTAACACTTTTTCTTTTACAAAAAAGAGTGTCACTTATCCAAAAAAAAAAAACTACAAAAAGAATCTCTCTTTTGTGTTTGGATAACAATATAAATTAAAATAATATTTTTAAATTTATCATCATAATTTTATCATATTCTCATCACTATAAAACTAATAACTACTTTTTATAGCAAACATAAAACAAAAGCACTTTCAAAATCTACATTCACATAAAAGCTGTCACTTCTAGTTTGATTGTGGATCGGTACTGATATATCTACACAAATATTTAGACTTGTTATACAATGCGAATTTTTTTAATTAAGATATGATTACGATATATGCATATATATGAGATATGTAAGAATTAAGAAAAATTCACTTTAATTTATTCTATCTTATCGCATACATTTTTACGTTAGTCACAATTTAATTTCGTTAAATATTTATCAACATATATATTATTTTTTAGATATCTAAAAGCACAAGTTACTTTTGGTTTGGTAGTGTTCTGCTACGAGTTATATATTAATTTTACTCAGTTGAATCAACTCGGTAACAAAGTCTCCTAATTTTAGCCGACTCATTATACGTATACTAATCTAATACTATTATTATAACTTATATCTGTATAAAAAAAATCAGAGGGAAAACTGACTTTTTTTTTATAAAAACAATTACGTGAAGTCTTTTTTATTTATCTTTCTATCCTTTTTATTCCTATTATTTCTCTTTTATGGTCAATTATTTAGTTTTACATCCTTACTTTCTCTCTCGTACTCTCTTATATGTCTTATTTTAAATCACACACGTAATATGTATGTGCAGATGATAATATTATAAGGTATAAAGAATAAATAATGTTTATTTTCCGATTTCTATTCTACTATATAATAAATACCCTCTATTCTAAAATATAGAATATTTTTGCTATATAATACAGGGAAGTAAATATTTCCTCCGTCCTAAATTAACTGTATTTCTAAGACTTTTTAAAGTCAAATTGACTATTTTTAAAACTAATTTTTTTACTATTTTTGCTAACATATAGATGAAGATATTATAACCAAAAGAAAGTATATACAATTTATTACTAATTTCAATTTTTATAATTTTAAAAATATGTTTATATATGCTTAATTATTAATTTTAAAAACAGTCAATTTGACTTTAAAAATTTTTAAAAAAGCAATTAATTTGGGAGAGAGAGAGTAATGTTTAAACTTTCTAATATCCATTCTACCATATTAACACAATTTACAATTTAAAGCTAGAATTGCTTTTTTTGGGGTCCTTGTGTTGCTTTGTCGGTTATTATAATTTATAGGGGCTTAATTTATCTTTTTTGTGCTCTTTTTGCCGCCAACGATACTGCATATGACATAGTGGTCGTTAGTAAATTAGTCAATGTTTTAATTTACCAGCATGTGCTTGGCATGGTTTAGTAAAACTAGTATTTTCAAAATTTTTAAATGAGACATTTTCGTAAACGATAAGTATTAATCAAAATAAAAAAGAAATATTATTTTTATATTTATTTTTGATATTTTTATATAATTGTCTTAACGAGCGTAAGGTAAGTCTTCCTTTCACGTGAGAGAAACACATGTGAAAAAATAAAAAATATATGCGAAAATATTATTTTTTAAAATAAATTGTCAATCGCATCAATGTTGGAGAACAATAATTTTTTTAATTTTTTTTTAAGTATAAACGCGATTGCATATGTACAAACCTAGCCCAAACCCAAGAAATGAAAGTTTCACCATTTTGATCCAACCGATGTTCGGCCCATTTACAAGAATATGGCCTCAAATCGTTGATTGGCTACCGAACTACCTCCTAGTTGTCACGGGTTCGAACATCAACCTCCGTTTGTTATCTCTCTGGTTTTTTTATGTTTTATTTTTTTGTTTAAAGTATCTTTTAATTTAGGGTCCTCTAAGGGCACATGTTAAGCGCTAACATCGATACGTTATATTATTTATTTATGCATTAGTATCAGTAATGCACAAATATAAATGAATTGAAAATAACATTGATGATCTCAATACATTTGTATTTGTGCATTGCTGATACCAATGCATAAACAAATAATATAGCGCCTGGATGTTGACGCTTAATATGTGCCCTAAGGGCACATGTTAAGAAGACCCTTTAATTTAATATCATCGAGTAGAATAGTTCAGTCGGGATTTTATATCCGAATTAGGATAAATTAAATTCCTAACACGTGTTACTAAGTTTTAAAATAAACGAAAAAAAAAAGAAAAGAAAAGAAATAAACGAAAAATTTTAATTTTTTGTTCAATTACTTTGTTATTCAATTTTTTAATTAACGGAAAAGAAAAAAAATGGATGAAAAATTTAGCCATTTTGCCAAATTTTTCCATCAAAAAATAGATGAATTTGGATGGAAAACTAAATGATATAAGATCATCTTTTATAATTCCTATTGTACCATTGAGATTATAAACATAATAAAATTAATATTAGGATAACTTAACAACTTAAATTTAAGTTTTATTTTCTTTTTCTTTTTATTTATAAACTTAATAAAAACATCAAACTTTATTATAAATTAAGTTTTCAATTCTTTTTTTTCCGTTTCAAACTAAAAAACATCGTAAGACAAGAGAAAGTAGTCCACCCAGCAGTACTAACTCATTACTAATCCACGAGCTGACAAAACCTCTTTAATATTTTGTCAAAGTCTATAAAACTCTCTCACATCGTGTTTCTTAATTTATGAGTTTACCATCTTTAACATCCCTTGTCAAACCTAATAAAGAGTACTCTATATATGAAAAGAGCCCATAACTTAAAGTCAATAATCCACCAACTACATAACTCATTGACTTAAATTATCACTCTCCTAATTTATTGCAATTAGTCACAACCGGCAAGTGAACTCGTGCCTGCCACGAAACTGTTTGAATATTAATATATAAAATTTATTTAAATATTATTATTGTAAAATTTATTAATTCATTTATGTAAATTTATAAATAATATAAAGGGTCTTACTATATATTAATGTATTTGGACATTACTAGACTTAAATAAAGTTTAAAAAATATTATGAATATTTTTTGTAAAAATCCATAAACCATATTTAATTGCAATGTATTTAAATTTTTAAAGGGTTAGAAGTATCCCAAATTAATTTTGTATAGAAGAAGAATAATTAATTACTTGATTTGAGCATGAAATTTAATGACATAGAGTTTTGAACCTTCTCCTCCATTTCCTAGTAAATTCTGTTTAGAGGTGTCTATTTATTTTTACATCTAACACTCTTTATGAAGGATTTAATGATTAATTTATCAAAATTTGTAGTATATTATTATTGTGAATGGATGAATTTATGCATCAATCAAATCAACTCACTGAATTTTAAAATTAAAATTAAAATTAAATTAAATGTCGTATTTTTATATATAGAGATTTATTTGAAGAGCCTCTTAAAAGAGGCATCCCTGGCCCAAACTCATAAACTTTAATATTATTATTGAAAATATTACAGACTTGTATACTCTCATCTAATCTAATTTTATCTTGACTTAAAAAGTAAACTCTTAAATATTGAACATTATATATATTCGTAATATTTCGCTTTTCGATATGAAACTTTATAAATCACGTATTAATTCATATATGAAAAGGTAGCTGCTGACGCCACAAGTTAAAGAATTGATATCATTTAAATATTTTTTGAGAAAAATCAGTAGCGTGACATATAATTATTAATTTGTGGAATATGAAAATAAAATACTAATCTTTTGGTATATTTGTTTGGTCAAATATGAAAAATATGTTATTAGCTTTGATGAGACACTGCCGTCGCAATCACGAGAATGGGTCAGGGGCACCCACCCCTGGCCCTGGCTGGTGGTAGCTGAATAGATATTTTGTGGCCAAGTGAGGTGTAATTACTAATTTGAAGTAAATTATGATATTCCTTCATATCTGCAAATCTCATACTATATATAAATAATGGTAACTGATATTTTTATATAAAAAAATAATTTTTTTATATAATTTTTTTTACATGGACAGTAAGTGAATTTTACATTTATATGAGAAAAATTCATGTAGAATTATTATTATTTTATATAAAAATATCAATTTTCTAAATAATTGGATGATGGTTATGTACTCTAAGAAAATAATAAGACAGCTAAGTTAAAATAATAAGAGACCTAAAGAACAATTTATACTTGTATATATGTTGACAATTTAATAATTAACGTATCAAAAGAGGACAATTTATTGGAAAATAACAGATGGATTTTCTATTTTACATAAAGAATTACAAATTTTGTTCCCATATTAATTCAATCAACTTAAATGAAAATATTTGGATTAGAAGATTTGGGATTTGGCTCCTCTTTACTATACATTTTTTTTTAATTTTATCCAATATATTAATTATTAGATCTTAATAATTTTATTAGTAATGATCAAAATATATTAATAGATAATTGATTATATTAAGATCAATCTTACAAAAAATTAGAATCATAAAAAATATTTTCACTGTCAGAATTTTAAAAGAATTTTCATTCATTGAAATTTTGAATGAAAAATTCGCATGTTAATCAAACGGTAAAAAAATATCGGATTGTTTTTATTTTTAAAATAATTATATTGTTTAATATAATAAATTAATTGGCCGGTATCGATTTTAATTATACTATTCATAACTACGAAAATATGATGTATTAAATTAAATTAGAGAAAAAGTATAATAAAGAGAATTTTTATCATATATATATATATATATATATATATAGAGAGAGAGAGAGAGAACGGATCTTAAGCATACCCCCTTTAGTGACGGACCGGGCGACGGTTTGGTCTGTCGCCATAGGTCTGGTCCGTCGCTAAAGTTCGTTAAAGCCTTTAGCGACGGACAACTTTTAGCGACGGACCGGACCTATGGCGACGGACCAAACTATCGCCCGGTCCGTCGCTAAAGAAGGTATGCTTGGTATGCCATTTAAGAAGATATGCTTAAGATCCGGACTATACATATATATATATATACATATATATATATATAGGGGTGCAATACACAGCAACCGGTTGCTGGGAGCAACCGGTTTTTGTGAACTGCCGCTACAGGCTGTAGCGGCAGGGCCTTTGTAATTTTTCAAAGGCCCTGCCGCTACAGCCTGTAGCGGCAGTTCACAAAAACCGGTTGCTCCACAGCAACCGGTTGCTGTGGATTATCTTCCATATATATATACATATATATATACACACACGTTACATCTATCTGCACCGTTCTGCCAAAGGAGTAGTAAGAGGGACATTGCAATTTGCAAGAGTGGAATCGTAAAGTGAGTTAATCTCAAGGGGCTACCACTCAATTTACCACTTAAAAAATTACAAACATATTTTATAAATAAATAATAAATGAAAAATAAAATGTGAAAATAAAGAAAACAAGATGGACAAAAACATAAACATAGTAGCTTAAGCAATCAACGTGCAGAGACGAGAGCAATGCTGAATGTTGGCATAGGAGGCGGAGATAGTTGACGGGACAGCCCGTACATGTCTTGAAATGTAATTCAAGCACTGCCAGCCTCCACATGGAACATGACCCACCACCCACCACCAACTCACTATCACCCATAATTCAGCATCTTTTTTTCTTACACTTCCATTATTTCATAGGAATAGGAATACTTTCTTTAATTTTGATTGAGTTGTCGTATAAAAAATCAAGGGGAATGATCATAGTATATATTTATAATTAATTTTCATAGGGCATATATTATTTATATTAATAAAATTTAAAAAAGGTTAGAATTAAAAATTAAAAAGTAAGTAAAAAAGTATTTAGCGTCTGCTACTAATAATATCGGACGCTAACCAAAATAAGGGTTTGATTTTATTAATAAATGTTTAGGGTTTATAAATTAGGGTTTAGGATTTATTAACCGTTTATTAACTCTGATTAATAAACACTAAATCCTAGTTAATAAACTATAAATATTAATAAACTATAATCCTAATCCTTATTCTGATTAGCGTATATTACTATTAATAGCGGATGATATGTATTTTTTTTACCGTCCGCTACTATTAGTAGCGGACATCAATTTTTAGTTTATAATCCTGATCGTTCTTTTTTATTTTTAATGGTATAGATGATGTATACCCTATAAGAATTCATAACAAATACATGCTATGAATTATTACCCTAAAATAAAATTGCAAGGTGTACTTATAATGTTCAATTTCTCAACTTCTCAAGTATTAGTGTATATTTTCCAATTTCTCAAGTTGTTACCCTATATGTTTTACTCAATTGTGTGAATTGACAAACTGATCAAATCATAGTAATATTAGATCTCTAAATAAATTAGGTTGCCTGTTAACCGGCTCGGATTAGACCTGACAATATAAATCATAAATTATTGAGTCAATTCAAATTAATTAAAACTATTTGAGTTGATTAACTATTTTGAATAAAATTTAGACCCATATGTTTTATATAAAAAAAAATAGGTTCAACCCACATTGGTAATTTGCTGCTATTGTGCTCGGATGATACGCTGGTCTGAGGAGGCTATGGACCCAGATTTTAGTAAACAAATTTATGGTCTCATATTTCTAATAAGTGGGGTAACTTTCTGTAAACTTGGACGTGAAGTACGTTGAACCCCGCATATATATATATATATATATATATATATATATATATATATATATATATTAAATGACAGTCCAAGCATATTTTTTTTAGCGACGGTTTGGTCCGTCGTCATAGGTTTTAGCGACGAATCCGTCGCTATATGTTGTCCGTCGCTAAAACCTATGACGACGGATCAAACCGTCGTCCGGTCCGTCGATAAAGGGGATATGCTTAGAATGCCATTTAAGGTATAATGCTTAAGATTCGGCCTATATATATATTTGCTACTAAAACTCATCTTTTGTTTAATTGTATATATTTTAAAATTAGAATAAAAAAAATATTAGGAAAAAAATGTTATTTTTTATTTTTTATTTTATAATTTGTGAATTTCTATTTGTCTAAAAGTTTAATTTAAATGATGCTTCGGACAAAATCAATTCACAGAGTGTGGTGGGCAGTATGTACGAGCCCCGGGTATATATCCACTGCGACATGTTAATCTGCAATTCCAACTTCATGTTCTCAAGTCGCGGAAATTTAAATAAATTTTGTTAAAATTTCAAAAATTAACTAAAATCAATATTCTTCCGAATAACTCAGGATGTAAATTTTTTTTTTAGTATATACAGTTCGTATAGGACAAAAACTTTTTCCATACAATTAAGCTATGTCTGTTGAAACCAATACACAAAAAGTTAGATTTTATAAAATTTTAGAGAGAAAATTTAAAATTTTTAGAGAAAGTGTGTATAAAAAATTTTTGAGATAGAAAGAATATATAAAATATTAGAGATAAAAAGTAAAGGAATATATAAATTAAATATCATAAATAATTTATTTAATTGGACCATAATGATGGTAAGCTTAAAATTTAAAATATGAGTTGACTTATATTTGACCCATAACTATATGGTTACACCTCATACAACTCATATTAAAAATAAGTAATATGATTTTAGTTCTTAAATGGAATCATAACCAAATTTTGTAAATCAAAACTAATCCATAACCATATTTTGTCAGCCCCAACTCAGATCGACACATGACCAATTGTTACTTGAATTCGACTTGAATTAATTATTGAGTCAAATTTTAACAAATATCTTTATTCATTTAGCTAATTAAATTGATCTCCGATAAGTGTAGTGCCGACTTGAACCGGAGTTGCTTAGACGGACCAAGCTCATATAAATCCACGTCGTTAATATTAAATCAATTTTTTTTTATAATGAAAAATTAAATGAATCGAACTTAAACTCAAATAGACACCTCGCTCACTCGTTTAGGCCCAAATAAATCCATGTCGTTAATATTAAATCAAAAAAATTATTTTTATAATGAAAAATTAAATAAGTCAAATTTAATCTCAAATAGACACCCTTCTTGCTCGTTTAAACCCGATACGAGTTCAAATACAACAAATTTTATTTTGAAATAAGTTCAAACTCAACTGGCTAGAACTCCATTCATTTTACTTTTAAACAAATTCAAACTCAACTAGTCAAAAACTAGTTTAGTTTAATTCTGCTCAACGCATTTACAACACTATATAGTTTATTAACATTATTAAGGTATCAAATTTCTGAAAATGATAGCTTAGAGTTTGGACTCTCTTTAAATTAAAATATAGTAATGCTTTTTATGCACGAAACGCTAGAGTAATATTTACCCCCCAAACCCATCAATGAAATTATAAATGACACTCAAGAAGGAAATTCCATGATCTCGCTATTTCCAAAATCAGGAGTAAAACCAAACCCAATCAACAATTAAACCAAAACCAAACCTTGATCATCTAGACTAATTTACAGGTTTCCTTGCAATAATATTACATATCTACAATTTCCTACTCTTTATCTTTTGCTTTCTGATGTCTTTCCTAACCCTTTTTTTTTCTTCTCTCTCTGTCTCTCTACTTTTTTGTTCTTTAAGGGAGTAGTGTGCTTGTGTATGATGATTAACATGAGGCATGTGGGAGTGGGAACATTTAAACTGACACATCTGATGTCCTTGCAGCTGCGTGGCCGGATCTTGGTCGCCGTAGAAGTTCAATCAGCGACTCCGCCTGTCCAAAAATAGCAGACACAAAATGACAAACAACGCACACCAATTAGACACTTGTCGATTAAAAATTAAGGTTTTTTTTTTTATATATTTTATTTTCTATAAAACAAATTAACAAATGAGAGGAAAATAATTCCACCAAAAACAGGATCTAGAGAAAAAACTAGTTACCAACTGCATTAATTGGTTTTTCCGGAATGTCTGATGAGCCCTACTCTAAACTTTGTTTAAATATTAAAATTGTCTGAAACTGATCCCACATATTTCTACAAGCTAATTACCGAATAAACTAATTAAAAGCAAAATCGTACACCAACAGTATAATATGCCCATTCAATTAATCTAATAGAAAGACTTTTTTATTTAAAAAATTATTAAATAAGGTTACTTATTCGTGTTTATCCCTTGAATCAACATAAGCTACATTGGCCCTTTTCCATATTCTTCTTAGACCCTAAGCTTGAATGTATCCCTAGAATATAATATATCTCTGAAAATGAATTGTAATAGTTAAGTTCTTAAAAAAAATTAACTAATACCTCTAGTAATTAATGCACTCATTGTATCATAAAAAGAAGAGTTCTATTTGTTATTATTATTTATTATAACTTTTATTTATTAATAGTAATATAAAGTTTCATAATTTTCTCAATTATCATAACCAAAATGCATAAACCAAAAAAATATATTAACGCAATATCATAATATTACAGTGAGAGCTACTTATCAACGCAATTTTACTTTTTGATTTTTTTTGGTGGCAAATAATTAGTGAGACCATAGTATCTATATAACAAAACAAAGCTGTTTTTAAATTTTATAAAATTTCCGCTCACCCTAATCAAGTATCTCGACCGTCCAAAGTTTTGGATATTCCGGCTCTTTTCTCCTTCGCTTCCTCCACCTTCTCTTCAACTCCTAACATCCGATTCTCCCTGTTCTCGATTTCACTTCCATTCAAGTTTCCCTTATAATAGGGGAAAATATCTCTCTTCATCTCACCCTTCATACTGTCGAAGATATGGGTTAACCCTAGTATTTATACATTTAACACCAAAACACAACATTTAACATCAACTTTGAAATTACCAGAAATGACCATGTATACTATTCACCTTCCGAGCATAATTTTTTGTTCCAATAATAAATAAGAAAAAGAGATTAATTTATTAATTGATTTCAATTTTTTTTGTTCAAATTCAAATCACAATTTACCCAAATTCATCCCATCCAAACTACTAACCAAATTATTATATATGAAGACTAAATTATTACCTTTTGTTTAGCTCGATTGGTTCCAGATTGCGACAATGCGATCAAAGGCGGAATGGCTCCTTCGCGGGCCACCATTGTACTGTACACCAAGCTATCTTCACAGAGCTGCAACAGTATCGCCGCCGCTATCTCCTTTTGCCTCTGTGATCCAACCTCCACGATCTCCACCAGCACCGGAATTCCGCCTTCCTCCACCAGCGCCGCCCTGGCCTCCGCCACCGGCACCAACAGGCTCAACACGAACCCCGACTTATCCACCATATTCGAACTGAAATCCGCCATTAGTTCCACAAGCGGCTTCATGATTCCGGCCTTCACGGCTCTAATCTTATTCTCCTTCACCGAACAGAGAGAATACAGAGCCGTTGACGCGTCCTTTTTCCCGCGAAAATTGCCTGTTTCTAGAAGATTCACCAGCGGCGGAATCGCTCCTGACCGTCCGATCGCGATTTTGTTGTCCTCGAATTGCGATAGCCGGAGCAGA
Source organism: Aralia elata (assembly GCA_034770075.1). Classification (NCBI taxonomy): domain Eukaryota; kingdom Viridiplantae; phylum Streptophyta; class Magnoliopsida; order Apiales; family Araliaceae; genus Aralia; species Aralia elata. Next base: position 85,124,147 of record CM068385.1, on the reverse strand, counting down.
GCGCAGGCCGCGTTTTCCTTCGCCGTTGGATTTCCGATTCTGAGAGCTTTAACTAGCGGTTTAATCGCTCCGGCCGACGCGATTAGCTCTTTGTTCTCGTCGCAAAGAGAGAGATTCAGAATTGCCGTAACGCCGTACTCTTGAAGCTGAGAATCGGAGGAAGTGATTAGAGAAATCAACGGCTTTATTGCGCCGGCTCTGGCGATTTTGATACGATTCTCCGGCTTATTCTTCGCGAGGAGTCGTAGTTCCATCGCGGCTTGCTTTTGCTCGTCGATTGAACACGACTCGAGATCGGAGACGAGCTGACCAATTAACTCGTCGGCGTTGTCAGAAGCGCAGGAAATAATTACTCCCCGGCTCTGCGACGCCGCCGTCGTGAACTCGCCGGATCGATCACTGTTACATTCACTGAAAGCTGCGGAGTCGTCGTTGATACTAAGACTACCGAAGCTCCGTCCCATATAACTGTACTTTTCCTGAATTTCCGTCTCCATCGCCTGAAAATTCGGTATCACTACATGAAAATTTGTCACCGTATATCCCGGAGAATGATTTTCCGGCTAGTTTGGTTTCTCCTAGGGGCTTAAGATTAGGGGATTTGATTCGTAAGGAAATGGGAAAATATAAGGGGGGAGAGGAGAGAAAGAAAGGAACAGCTCAATGAAGGCGTTGGGGGATGGAGTGACACGTGTACAACCGTATCGTATCTGAGTTCAACAGAGCACGTGGAAAAGTTGCTCTCTTTTTAACGTGTGGGCAGGAGGTTCGCCATTCTTTTCTCTCAAATTTAACATTTTTTTTTAATTTTTATTTTTTCCTCCTCCTCTTCAAGATAAGGTGATAATGTTTCATAATTTGCGTTACATTAATTAAGTTTACTTTTTATTCTTTTAATTTATTTTTAAAAAAAAATATTAGAAGGAAAAGCTTCAGCCTTACATTTGTTGGAAGCTTCACACTTCAACTTACTAGAAAAAAAAGTAAAAAGAAAAATCATGGATAAGATTCTTATGAAGATAAATGTTTACGTTATTCCATCCATCTCGTGTGTCACAATTATATAAACACACCCGATCACACACGTTGGTTGGTGGTATAAATTATGTAAAAGGAAAATAAAATTTTTATAAACTTAAAAAATAAAATAAAAATTAATATAAAATAATACTATAGTTAAATTTATAGATCTAAAAAAAATTATGACACAATTACGCCAATGGCCCAAAGTTATTTTTCCTTAATACTCCCCAAATGTGCTCGAGATTACTTATTCTATTTTGGCAAACCGTATCTATCAAAACTCCTCTAACAAAAGAAAAGATAGAACTTGTTATTTAGTTATTTAAATGAACCCTCTTTTCTTTTTATAAATTTTATTAAATTTTAATCCCCACGAAAAATGTCAACACTCTAATTGTCATGATTCTTTTATGATCCTATCTTGATTACGTCTAATTCCCCTGTTCGACAAAAGGCCCTTTTGTATATAATAATCGCATTGTAGCGGGTATAGTTTAGTGGTAAAAGTGTGATTCGTTGTAGTAATCCTCTTAAATAGTTAAGGGGTCTTTCGATTTGATTCATATTCCGATAAAAAACTTTATTTTTTAAAAGGATTTAATCCTTTACCTCTGTCTATTGTGCATGATCAAAAGTATGCATAAAGGCGTTAATTTTATAGAAAAAAAAAGTAAAAATACTTCTGTCAATACTATCTTAACTAGATGATTAAGATTGAGATTTTGAAATCATTAAATTCTTATTATTTCTTGACGCGGGACTTTCTTCATTTTATTGTGAAAATTTATTTTTTCTTTATTTATGAAGTTTGTCTTCTCACTCATTGAACGTTAAAATTTATTTAATATTATCAGGTATTCTCACGCATTGAGTGTCATAATTTATTTCACTTCTATTCTTTAATTGAGATGAGATGTTGGATTAACAATCACAATAGTAAGAATGATTTTTATTCAATAACTTAAATAAAAAGAATAGATGCCCCAACGTTTAGAACTAAATAATCTCCATTTGTTTTGTTTTTTTTTTTGTTTTTTATGTTTTGGTAATGTTAGGTAAGGGATGTAAACTTGTAGTACTATTATAATATCATTAGGTTCCCATAATTGGCATTCATATAGCTTTATGCTGCTTTTTCTTAATGACTTTCAAGTCTTTAACCTCGCTAGTCATAGTCATAATCATAGCCATAGTAACATATCATATTTTTCAAATAATATATATTTTTTTATTTATCAAATTGAAAATGATATATTATTGGTATAAGATTGTGAAAAGATGGTGATGCAAGAGATTGGGTCAATTGGAAAGTTGGGGATAAATAAGAATCAGTCCATTCTTCTTAGAATTAGGTAATATAATAATTAGGTAATGGATGGAATTTACCAATAAGAATAACTTTTAATTAATTATTTAAGTCATAGTGGAGTATTTGGAAGTAGTGAATATTTAAGTCAAATGGCCACTGTGGTAGGAAGTTAGTGGTTTATGTACATGTCTCATTCATTAACTTCTAATTAAGGACCAGCAGCTTTTTATACAGGCAAACCAAACCATTCACACACTCGCATGTGAAGATTCAATTAATTACTCCTATAATGAAAGACATTTTTTTAAAATGTTTTTTTTTAACATTTTAAATTCTTCAGTGTTTGATATGACAGCAAGCAACTAAATTTAGCTTTTTTTCATAATTGGAGTTTAATTTGACTAAATGTTCAATACAACAATCGTGACATTTTTACATATAAATTATGTTTATATCTCCCATTACTTTATGATTGATCTTTACATAAATTGTAAGGATGGGGTATGGTATTATTTGGAGTTTAATTAGAGTTTAATTATGTGTATATTATTTGGTTCTTATGATTGATCTTTACATGTAAGGATGGGGCTTGGTATTGAATATCTGGTCTTTAATTTATGGTTGTGTATGAATGGATAGATTTTATGACTCCCTTTGTTTTATAAAAAAACAGTTTAATTTACAAATATTTTTAATATTAAAGATATATTTTTGTTTCATTTAAATGTATAAACGGTAGTGAGCCACGATAGTAAAATAATAATGACCATTATATCATTTTATGTTATTATAAATAAAGCGAAAACTCTTTTTATAAAATAAAAAATTAATTATTATTATTATTATTATTTTGTGAAACATTGGTGATAAATTCTAATTTGTTGGTATTTGATGTTACTATTATTTGTTCCTAGCTGCTGTTGGATTGAATTTTTGACTGGACCACTGGCCAAAGTGAGTGATTGCCATACTTAGTAGATAGCTACTAGTCCCAGTACTATGCTATAATCTCTACTTCTCCCATCTCCTGCTGGTCCTGGTCGCATAAATCATTACACTTTAATGTGATTTAGGCGGAGTTGCTTGATAAAACAGAATGAAAAATTTTAAATGTATAAAGAATTTTGAATGACCTAAATGAAGTAAAAATTATGAATATATAATGAAATGATGTGTTTGATAACTGTCTGTCTAAAACATCTAAATACGTGTATTTTTCTATTTTAACCTTCTGAACTATGATGAACAAATTTATTATATAATTATAAATAAAAAATGTTATCTACGAAAAATTTAATATGAACTTGTGAACAATCTTTGATAGAGTATACTATTAGTAATATAATTTTGAAAATAAATACTAATTTTTTTAGTAATATTCTATTAATCCATAAAACCAAAACAAAAGACTGTAACAACATTCATTAAATTGATTATTGACCAATTTATATAAGAAAAAAATCAAAAAATAATTTGTAAACAACAAAATTTGTTTACAATAGTAAAAAAGATGGATATTAAATATAATTTTTAATTGTCTATGAGAGTAGATAGCTAAAAATATCATTCAACACTATTTCTTATTGATTCAGTTATAGTTTTCTAGATGAATCACTCAGACACATTCAGATATATTCAGAGTTAAAAAATTATAAAACAAATAATTTGAATAACTTAATCAATCAGATTTATATTTATTCAAAAACAGTCCCTTATTTGAGTTGGGCCAGACCTATTCTTGGATAAGGATGGTTAATTAATTAATTTTTAATTCTTTGGTACAATTGAGGCCTAATCTATTAGAGAAGGGGAAGGGGGAGGGGAATCCAACTCTCATTGTCTACAGGATGGGAGTAGTGGGTCAAAGGCAATGCTATCACCTTTAACTCTGAAGTTTTCTTTTGATAAGTTTTATAGTTTGTGATAAAAAAAATAGATATATAAAAAAGATGTATCTATCTTTAAATAAACTTTTTATTAGAGTATAAGGTTAAAATATAAAGAAATTAAGTCAAGATTATGATTAAATAAAGAAAAGCTAGTATGCCTCCAACCTTTTTTTTTCTATTCATATATTTTGTTATTTTAATTATTTAATAGTTTATAATAATATCACTTGATTGGTTGAGACCTTTGGTCGAAGAATTTTGTCGAACTATATTATATATTTTTTTCACTCAGTTGATGGAAGACTTTTTCTTTAATTTTCTAATTGAGAAATTTTGTTTGATTGTGATCCTTTTGAACTCGTCTTTAATATGTTGAATAAATCATAATTATAACACTTGCTAATTGCTACTCCACTAGTAGTTTTTAAAGTAACAATACCAATTAATTTAACAACGTGTCACTTCAAACCCTAATGTAGTTGACAAGGTGATGTAGTTAATTTTTATAAAAAAAAAGGAAAAAGAAGTAACAACACCACACTAAAAAAGACTGTACATAATTATATCTTTAAATTTTGATGATCATTATTGATATTTTTATATGCGCTAATAGTTTGTGTATTAACGAGAAAAGAGACAATAAGAAGTAAAAACTAGGCAAACGATATTTTTATAACAATTTTTGATATTTTCACACGCAAAGTGTTGTTGTAGATGTAAAAATCGTCGCTATAGGATCTATAGCGACATTTTTCGTGTGAAAATATCAAAAATCGTTGTGGAAATATCATCTCCCAAAAACTATCATTTAAATTTTTTACAAGTCTTATTTATATACATATATGGGTTTTACTATTTGTGTACAATTTTTTATTTATAATTTGTACACATTAAATTAGTTTTTAGAAACTAAAACAAATTTACTCTTTTTTCCTTTAATTAATGCACAATTAATGCTAGAATTATTTGACTATTATACATGCTCCCCAAGTAAAAGTCACAGATTGAAAACATTTGTATGGACACCGATTGAAATCCTTACTGTAATTATTGTCTCTAAGAATTTAGAAAAAAGTGAGAACTACCAATAACTACCACAATGAGACAATCTATGCAACAAATCTTTATTACCATAATTTTCACATGTACATACATACATCTTCCGCCGAAATTGCCGGGGTTGTAGATTGAGCTCGTGCTTATAAAATACTAACAAAATCTGAAAACATGGCTTTTACATTGAAAAATGGAGATAGAAATTAGAAAGAACTTAATAAGAAAGAAAAATGGGTTTTTAATAATTTGGAGAATCGATATTTGTTGCATGAGCTAAGGAAGGAGCTTATCGGATTCAAAGTTTTATTTTAAATGTTTTAATATAGGATAATTTGTTCAAACATGTACTATTTACCTTCTTAATTATGCATTCATAGTACAAGTTTTTAATACTCAAACTGCATTATATATATATATATATATATATATATCATGATCAATATATAGCAGGATTCACCACTACAAAATATACGTTAAACTAAATGAAAACTAACACGTAAATACATATAACCTTACATATGAATTGGTTAGTATCCACGAAGTGGAAGCGGTTGAACTGGAATGTCAAATCTACAAGTAATGTCACGAACACAACTACTACGTCTTTTATACAAATGCTTCTCGTCAATATGGAGTTGTTACTAGTAACGATGCGAATGAACTCAGGTGTTCGCACCAACTACACCTAAGCCTATTGATGGAAGCTTGGAGATATTAAAGAAAAAGTATTTTGAAAGAAAGTTGTCCGAGAAAAATAATATATTATTTTTTCTTAATCCTACACTCTGCAGGAATAAGTATTTAACGATGAATCCTAATTAATATGTGATAAGTCTATAACTGACTAAATTAAGAGAGTTATTTATATAGAATCTTAATAAGAAAAGAAAAATGGGTTTTAATAATTTGGAGAATCGATATTTGTTGCATGAGCTAAGGAAGGAGCTTATCGGATTTAAAGTTTTATTTTTTAAGTATTTTAATATAGGATAATTTGTTCAAACATGTACTATTTACCTTCTTAATTATGCATTCATAGCACAAGATTTTAATACTCAAACTGCATTATAGACTCATGATTAATACATTGCAGGATTCACCACCATAAAAAATATATTTTATTTGTTGAGCTTAGGTTGATAAATAAATGTGTAATTTTACTTATTTGGTCTGGTAAACACTCCTAGGGACACTGATGGTTAATCAAAAAAGTAAGAGAATACTTAATATATTATTATAATTTAATATATAAAGCCAGTGGAAGGCTTTAGTGTAAACACTTTTTTAAAGTCTTGTTTACTTCTAATACCTTTTAACTTTTAAGATAATTCTTATTTTGTCATTTTTATATTGTATTTTTAAAAAAAAATTATTTAATCCTTTAAATTTTATAAAATTAATATTATAACTCACATAATTTATACATGCAACACATATACCACCAAATGCTAGTTATTTATAAAGCGCGTTATTGTATTTTATTCTTATTGAATAAGAGTGACAATTATAAGACAATCTCAATTAAATGAAGATGTGAAGAATGTTTTTGCGTCAGTTTCATGTAATTTTGGTAAGAATTTATATTTTATATTTTGTAATTTTAATTTAATTTATTGTCATTTTTTTTTGTATTGAGAATTCTTAATTATTTTTGTATCCTTAAAAAAAATTCCCTCATACGACACTAGATCTGGGAGGGCATAGATTTGAATTTATGTCAAGATGTGGTGAGCTTGATTTGAACATAAAATAAAAAGTGTGAGAAAGTTGATTAGACTACGTTATTTCATATAGCGACAATATGTGTTGATTTTAATTTTTATAAGCTAAAAAATAATACTCGTATATCCAAAAGAAAGACCACAATTATATTATTTTTTTATTTTTTATTTTTTGTAATTTATGTTCAAGTTTGATTCATTATACAAGTAAACTGAGACGTTCAAACTAAGTTTGAGGTACGAGATTTGCTCAATTATATACCCTAAATATCATACATATTTGAGAAAATATATTTGTAACCTAGTTTTAAAAAAAGTTGTGTTTAATGACATAAAACATAGACAAAATTCCATTAAGTTTAATAATATTATAATCGGATCGAAATGTACTCCCTGTGATTCAAATTTAAGACCACTTTCTTTTTTTGCATATATATTTTGAACGCATATAGTGTAAAGTTCAAAAAAAAGTAGACAACCTTTCTCTTTCTTCTTCGTAAAAAATCTTATTCTTCGTATTTTCAGATACGGGGAGAGTTTCTAATTTATACTATAGAGACCCTTTGCCAAGTTTTTCTTACATTATTCCATTTAATTATTCTTATTTTTTCTTCTTTTTTTTTTTGGAATTTCTTAACCCTTTATGAATTTTTATTTCTCCTAGTTTGATTTTTTTTTTTCAATCTATGAAGCCTTTCTTCACCTAGTTTGAGATTTTCTCATTTTACGGAGTTTTTTTTTCATGATCTTTCGGTGGAGAATGTTTGATTTTCGTTAATTGATGAAGACAAATCTATTCAAATTTGGGTGTAGAGTTATCATGACAGCCTTTTTTTCGTTAATCGTATTAAAAAACTACACAAGTCTGTTTAGTTTTTAAAAATATATATTTTTTCGAGTTTCATTGTTTAATTTGGGACATGAAAAGATATCACATTGACTTTAGTATTTTTATAATTCGATTCATTTATGAGTGAAAAATATTTCCTATTCTTATTCTAGGTTTTGTCAAAAGAAAAAAAGAAAAAAAAAGAGTAGAAAAAATTAGGCAAAAGTTGTTATAAGTGTGAGTTTGTGATGTGTTCTAAACAAACTTATCTCAATTATCAATTTAAAAAAAGGCCTAATTTGAGGCGTTCAAACTTGCTCTATTATACGCTAGCTGTAGGCGGCATTTCTTAGGCCTGAATTGCGGTCAGGGTGGGCAATTGACCACTACTGAATTGAGAAAACTGTTGTTACTTGTTAGCATGAGGGTCTCTCTCCCTACATAGCTATATTCTATCTATTTTTAAAATTAGATATACATTTTCCCTTTTTAAAATTATTTCTAATTATTCATGTTCTTTATTTTTTAAATTTATGTCAATTTTGAAATTTAAAATTTCACCAATTAATATCAAAAATTTAAAATGTACTTTTAATTTTTGAATGAAAAAAGTATATAATAAAAATAATTAGGTGCACACTTAAGGTAAAATTTTAAAATTGTGCCCACTAATCTTGAAAGAAAAAAATATTACTACTTAATTTCTTCTCTATTATAATAAAGTCTCAGCTTGTTCAGTTCTCTTTTAACTCTTCACTCGATTCACTCCTCCTTTAAAAAGGTGTATTTGATATATTATAAATGAGGTGATTATTATTGTAAATAAATCAAAAAGAGAACTCTCGAAAATTAATTTTATACTGATCACTTTTTTTGATTCTATATTTTAAAATTTTATTTTTGTTTATTTATTTTATTTTATTATCCAAAATATTGACCCTTACCATTTTATTTTATTTTTGTCAGGGACGAAGTTAAATGTTCGCTTGTGGAGCCACTAAACTTTTTTTTTAAAATTTTAATTTTTGACATATTTTAAAAAATTTAGGTGTAATATATAAATTGACCCTGCTGAAATTTTACAAGTTTTATACTATGTGGTCAAATTGAAAATTTACAAATTGCTCAATCAAGTATTTAAGAAACAAATTTGTAATTAAAAAAGCTTATTAGGGGTTAATAGGGTCTATAATATTATTATTGATTACATTTTATTGTAATCATATACTCCCTTATTTTCAAAATTCTATACATATTTCAAAGATGAAGAACTTTAAAATAAAAATTTACTATAATTTTCATCATATTCGTAATATTTGTTAGAAATTTAGTAATTGTGGCATGATAATACTTGATCTACATAGTATATAAATGATGTCATGTTTTGAATTTAATGTGTTTTATAATTTAAAAATAAATATACAATTATTTAATTTTAAAATAGATTAAAACCTAAAATATACCTCTAACATTTTAAGGAAAGGACTACGTGTACTATATGCAACCCGAAAAATGTAAAATTATCCACACAAAAAAAAAGTCGACTGCCCCCGGACCCGCTGAGTTAATTTTTGACGTAATGCTAATTTTTGACCCCACTGAAAACACATGCTGGCTTCGTCACTGCTTTTGGAGTCCACCATTGGGCTGAAAATCGGGTCTTCAGTAATATCTTCCCGGGCAAGAAATCACCTCTGGTAATAAATAAATAAACACTATTTTAATAATTTTTGTTTGTATTTTTCGGTTGTTGTTTTCCATTGCCGTATTAGGATACGAGTGGTGATTGTGGTGTTTTATATCTCTAGTCAGATGTTTTAGATGAATTACTTGTTTTTGTTCTGCCATTGTTTAGCAAATTGCTTTTAGTGTTCATTATGTTGGACTGGACTTAGGCTTGATTTCTTCAGTTGGATTGACAATCTGTTATCAATTAGATTTGAAAATAACAAATTTATGGATGAAACATGATTTAGTGGTTTATTTTCATTTATTTGCGGGGAAAAAAACTATTAATCGAAATTTATAGGAAAGAACAACTTATAGAATAGTTATAATAGAAGCCTCCCAAATGGGAACCTCATTTGTCCATAGCCTTAGCCTTAATACTGTGTTTGTAAGTTTTTATTTGAGAGGAAGAAAAAGGATGAGAAGGGAAAATAATTAAAATTCATTTAAATCCCATGTTTGTGAGTTTTTTTAGGGAAAAAGGGAAGGAATTTAGATGTAAAATTAATTTCATTTTTGGCTCAAAATTCCTCCCCCCCCCCTTCCCCCCAAAGTGAGAGGATTTGGAGGGATGAGAAATGATGCGAAAATGAGACATTCTACATTACCAAAATAAATCTTTTAAAATAAATAATATGATAATACAAGAAATTCATACTGTACTAAAATTCACTTTACTGTAAGTTTGTACTACAATACAAAAAATTAACTACGTACTACAATACAATAAAAAAAATACAATACAAACTAATTAACACTCACTGTACTACAATAAATACAATACAATAAATTCAACTACGTACAAAAAACTTTAAATACAATACAAGAAATACAATACAATACAATAAACAAGCAACTAATAAAAAAATTTAAAGAAATACAATAAATACAATACAATAAACAACAATAAATACAAGAAATTCACTAAAAAAATACCAACTAATAAATACAATACAATGAAACTTTATTATCTACAATACAATACAACGTAGCTTTAAATACAATACAAGAAATTCACTCTACTGTACTATGTGATGTCGTAGCTTTTTTCTAAGATGTAGTGATCAACTATATAACACCAACTAATTAACAAGCATTCAAGAATATTATCTTACTGTACTAGTTATTAAAATTTTAATGAACCTTACAGAATAGAATATTATCTTACTGTACTAGTTATTAAAATTTCAAAATATATTTGAGGAGTTTTATTTTTGTATCGTTGATTTTAGACATCCATTGGAATCTTTTATTTTTATTTGTTTTTAACAAAATACATGATGAAGGATCAGAAATAGCAATTTTATGAACAAATTTTTTATTTTAATCCAAAATTATACAAGCGTGAGTAATCTCGGATGATTTTATTCCTTTTAAAATTATTATTAAAATTAATCTCTGTATTTTTCTAATTTCTTGTCGAAATGGATTTTTTGTGATTATCCAAATTGCAAGTATGTTTTTTCAACAAAAATAAATATAGTACTTATATGTGTGTGTGTGTAACAAATCCAAAAAAAAAGGGCTAAGCAAAATAATTCTAATAGATAGACATTATTAAATTATATCATTTCTTATATTTATATATGTAAGGGTAATCTAGTAACAGTGTAATTTAAAAATGAGAATCATTTTCCTTCCCTACTTCTAAACTCGCAAACAAGGAAAAATATAATTAAAATTACGTCCTTTCCTTCCTTTCTAAAACTTACAAACATGACAAGAGAAAATTATAATCCCTTCCCATCTCTTCCCCTCTTATACTTTTCCTTCTCATCTCATCCCTCCAAACACACAAACGCAACATAACTAAACAATGTGTGGCTTGGTTTCCGGTCGTTTTAACAAGATATCATTTGGATTTCCTATCAATGACAAAACCTAATGCTTAAATTCATTAAAATGGAGTTTCATGAGTCGTATTCCAAAATAATTTGAAAATAATTTTGGCAAGGGAAAAAGTTTGAAGAATCAATTGAGTTTTATAAGTAGCTAATAAAATCTATATTTGTGCTAACCAAATCTAGTCTCATATAGTATGGTCTAAGCTGCATGCAAGATTTAACAATGGTCTTCTAATTGAAGCAATTTAGATCTAGTGGGAAAAGAGGGGTCTTCTAATTCAAGCTAATGTGATATTTTTATAAATGAGTTCCATTTTTAATTAAACCAACTCTTTGTGCAGTAAACTAACTATATGATTTAGTTCTTATGTCCAAATTACCACCACTTGATAATTAATCAAATATTTAGTTGCTTAAAATATTTGACTAGTAGTGTTACTCAATTCCTTTATACTTCTTCAATGTTAGCCGTTTGAAAGCAACTTTTATTTATTTAATTATTATGATAATAATTAGAAAATTGTTAAGAAATAAGTGAGAAAAATTATTTACACATAAAAATTAGGGTCTAAGGCTTTCTCCCACCGTGAAAAAAAATTATTTTTATAATTTCTATTATCATATCATATTACTAAATTAAGATTTTTATGAAACAAATTATACTTAAAATGTGTAAAATTTATATATAAGACTCTGTTTATGAATATATTACAATATCTTACTAACTTTAACTTAAATAACAATTAGGTCATAAAATTATAGAAGTATCAATTCCCTAATAAAATTGTGACATCTCAGTAAAACAAGGGTACTGCTGCTCAAACATATAGTTTTTATTAATAACATGCCACAAATTCTATAATCCGAAAGGCAAATATTGGTATATAAAAGATAAATTGTGCATAAATATAGGGAATTGTTATTTAAGTTAAAGTTAGTAATATATTGCAATATATTCATAAACAGATTCTTATATATAATGTTTAAACATTTTAAGTATAATTTATTTCATAAAAATTTTAATTTAGTAATATGATATGATAATAGAAAATTTGAAAACTATTTTTTTTCCTAGTGGGAGGAAGCCTTAGATCCTAATTTTTATGTGTAAATAATTTTTTTCACTTATTTCCTAACAATTTTCTAATTATTATTAATATTATTACTGTCATAATAATTAAATAAATAAAAGTTGCCTTCAAATGGCTAACAGTGAAATATAAAGAAATTGAGTAACACTATGAATTAAATAAAGTTAAGAAATTAAATGTTTAGTTATTTATCAAGTGAGGTAATTTGCACATAAGAACTAAATCCTATAGTTAGTCTATTGCACAAATGGTTGGTTTAGTTAAAAATAGGACTCACTTGTGAAAATATCACTTTAGCTTATAGAAATATCACATTAGCTTGTGAAAATATCAATTTCCTTATAAAAAAACACTAGCATGGTATTGAATATCGTTTTGGTATGAACATTTCAAAACATGGTATACTTTCATTTTGAAATATCAGTTGTGCAAATTTAGAACTTGTTTCCCCTTTTAAATTTCTATTACATAAGTATGATTACAAATTTGCTTTATGATTTACAAATAAAAAGCATCCTCTCACATAGCCTTGGGCCATATAACCAATGACTAAAATCAAATCTAACGAAAGGCTAAGATCGATTATTTAGAATCATCCTCTAGAATATCAAAGAGATGTATAAAGTACAATAATCATAAAAGTAAATCTAGAACACTCTATTAGGAATCCTTATATAATATATAAAAAAATAGAGAATGCCAACTAATGTAACTAAATGAGCGCCTTGTAGGTGTTAAGTAAGCGATAACATGATGTAATCTCGTTGAAAATGCTCTTGTTGTAACACTATGCTTATAAACAATTCAACTATTTTTAACCAACTACTTTTGACTATAGTTTTTAGAAAAATATTCGCAGTAAATTACGTTCTAAATAGATGTATTTTGTACCAACTAAGCAATTTGAAGGAACCTATTCCTACCGTATTCCGTACCACGAAAAGTGACATTTTATGTTCCTATTTCTTTACTACGTGTACGAACCAGATCCAGGTAACAATGATTCTTACTAATACCTAAAAGGTTTACTTGATTAAAAGTTGTTATTATTTGATGGTTAAATACCGTGTGACCATCTGTTATAGCTCAGCAGTTCAAATTTTAAACTGCAGGTGATTGGAATTCCGAATTAGCATGAGTATAAATCTGAAATTTCCAAGTGTATGTTATGATTGACTTGTAAAATGCAGAAAAAGGAAAATATCTTGCAGAGAAAGAAAATTAGAAAACTGAATAACTGCATTCATCAATTTCATGGGAATCATTTACAGTTCATTGCATGTGTTTTATACTAACAACTTCTACTGCTGCTAACCGACTAAAGGAAACAAACCAACAAGGCAAGGACACTTGTCCACAAACGAAAGGCTGAGCTCAGCTCATTCCTCAACCAAACGCAGCGTTTAGTAGATTACTAAAAGGCTGGCTGAAAGAATAAAACGCAGCGTTTTACCCTGCGCCCAAGCAGCTAACTAACGGCTACTTCTTATTATGCAATTCACTTCCTTTCTTGACAATTCCCCTTCCCTTAATTTTATCCTTGTCCCCAAGGATTAAAGTCTGGAAAATCCTTGCTTATCTGTTCCCAGGCCTCCCAAGTTGTATCTTCTGGAATCGTGTTCGACCATTGGACTAGAACCATGGTAGCTGGATGGTGGCCCTTTTTGATAAGTCTCCTGTCTAGCACTGTTATTGGAACTGGTTTGATCTCTCCATCTGCTGAAAAAGGAGGTAAGTCTGGTTGTGCTACCTTTGATTGGCCTATCTTCTTCTTCAATTGAGATACATGGAACACATTATGTATCTTAGCAGTTGGTGGTAACTGTAACTTGTAAGCTACCTTTCCAATCCTTTGCAAGATCATGTAAGGACCATAGTACCTAGCTAAGAGCTTGAAATTTCTTCTATGGGAGACTGACATTTGCCTATAGGGCTGTAGTTTAAGGTATACTTCATCCCCCTCCTGGAATTCTCTTTCAGTCCTTTTTTTATCAGCATACATTCTCATTCTTTCTTGTGATTTCTGCAAATTTTCCTTTAGTAATTGTTGTATGGTTTCCCTTTCTTTAATAAAATCTACCACAATAGGACTGTTAGTTTGGCCCTCCTGATGGTAACTAAACACTGGAGGATCGACACCATATAGTGCCTTAAATGGAGTCATTCCAGTGGCAGTATGAAAAGAGGTGTTGTACCACCATTCAGCCATGGGTAACCATTTGCTCCATTGATTGGGTTTCTGTCCTGTCATACATCTCAAGTACATTTCTATGCATTGATTAACTCTTTCTGTTTGTCCATCCGTTTGAGGGTGGAATGCAGTGCTAAGCTTAACTTGGGTTCCCAAAGACTGAAACAACTCTTTCCAAAAATTGCTAGCAAAGATCTTGTCTCTATCTGAGATGATAGATTTTGGGGGGGCATGTAATTTAATAACTGAATCCAGGACTAGTTGGGCAACTTGTGTAGCTGTAAAGGGATGAGTTAAGGCCATTAGATGACACCCCTTGGTGTATTTGTCAACTATCACCAATATAGTATCCTTGCCATCAGATTTAGGAAGTCCTTCTATAAAATCCATTGTCAGCACCTCCCATGCTTGGTCTGGAATTGGAATAGGTTGCAGTAGCCCTGGAGCAGGTATATGCTCAGTCTTATTCCTCTGGCAAATTTCACAACCTTTGATCAAATTAGTTAAATCCTTCCTTAAGGTAGGCCAATAGAAAATTAGTTCAGCCCTTTTTATAGAAGCTCCAATGCCTGAATGTCCACCTTCTGGACTAGAGTGGATCATTTCCAACACCTTTGCTCTTGTGTTTCCAGAGCTTCCTAAGTAAATTTTTCCTTGCTTTCTCAATATGCCCTTTTGTAGTTGAAATTCAGACAAACTAGAGGGGTCCAAGAGTAACTGAGCTATTAGTTCTTGTGCTTCTTGATCTCCTTCTAAGCTTTCCAACACCTCCTTCTTCCAAATTGGGGTAGCTTCTATGATAACTAGCTCATTGTACTCCATTTCTGATTGCCTGGACAGTGCATCAGCAGCTATATTTTCCTTCCCCTTTTTATACTGGATTGTGTAGTCAAATCCTAGCATCTTGGAAACCCACCTTTGTTGCACTAGTGTTGTTAGTTTCTGTTCCATGAAATGTTTAAGGGCTTCATGGTCTGTTTTGATAATGAACTTCTGCCCTAACAGATAAGTCCTCCATTTTTGCACAGCCATGATTATAGCCAACAACTCCTTCTCATAGGTTGACAGACCTAGGTGCTTAGCTGCTAGAGCCTTGCTTAGGAATGCTAAAGGTTGACCCTCCTACATTAGTACAGCTCCTATTCCTCCTTTACAAGCATCAGTTTCCACAGTGAAAGCCTTTGAGAAGTCTGGTAACCCAAGAACTGGAGTTGTGGAAAGAGCCTTCTTCAAGTTGTTGAAGGTTGTCTCTGCTTCCTCTGTCCAATGAAAGTTTCCCTTCTTAAGGAGGTTGGTTAAAGGCTTGCTCATGACCCCATAACCCTTGACAAACCTCCTGTAATACCCTGCAAGTCCTAAGAACCCCCTCAAAGACTTGAGGCATTTATGTAAGACCCCGAATTTATGAAATAAAAGTTTATTATTTTCTTTATGATTATTTTTCTAAATAGTGAAGTGCTTAATTGTTATAAATGATAGTTAAGGGTGTTATATGGAAATTATCTGATAAATAGTATGTTGGGGAATATTCCTTTTGTCGGGGAATATTCTTTCTGTCGGGGAATATAATATTCGGTACCGTACGACGGCGCCGAAATGGCAATATTGTCAACGATAGTGGGCCCCACAACGGGTTAACTGTCGGATATAGAAAGTGATAGAAATTGGCGGCAAAACTTTAACCGATAACTGTTAAAATACCCGGTGATAAAAAGAACAGTAAAACGCGTTATTCCACAGTAGCACACGGTATTCCACAGTAGCTCACGATGTTGCACAGTATTTTATATTATTGATTCAATAATTGATAAAGTAGCAATTGCACAACATCTTGATTCAATAATTGATAAATAGCATCTGCATAATATATTTTACTATTTGTCACAACACTGTAACTCATATCATTTGATAGGATATTTTAGCATTATTGACAATGTCTAGAAATTCTGTCAAGGAAATGGGTTATTTAATTGCGCGCCATTTTTATGGAAGGCCCCCTCTTTCTTGGGAATAATCTGGTTGTCAGTATTGCGAGTATATGCTATCTGTGATATTAATACATTTAACACAATAATACAAAAAAATGGATTTATTGTGATAATGGAGTTATTTTTAATGGTTTTATCTTTTGATAATGGAATTATCTTTTGATAATGGATTAATCTTTTTGAAAAAATGGATGGATGATATTAATGGAAGAAAAAATGGATGGATGATATTAATGGAATAAAAAATGGATGGATGATATTAATGGAAGAAAAAATGGATGGATGATATTAAAAGAATATGGGAAAAAGACCAAAATGCCCTCACCTTGATTTTCCTATAAATAGGGAGAGTTTGCTTAAGAAATTTTCACACCTTCATTGCCTATACTTCCTCTCTCTCTCTAAATTTCTTAAGTTTTCTTAGTGTGCTAGGCTATTGTGAGTATCTGTGAGAATACTAGTATTATCCGAAGTTAGTAAACTTCATAGAAAGTAACATCCAGTCACTTGTTAACAAAGGTAGGGAATATCATTTCTTTCATACTCATATATAATATCATTTGCTTTCATGTTCGTAAGTGATATTATACTCATAAAGGTTGTTATTCATTCTATATTAATTTGTGGGGATAACCTGTCCGTGCGGTATGACGCATGCCTGGTGAATATCCTTTCCTTATTATTCTGTGGGAATAACCTGTATGTACGAGTGTCGTACCTGGTGAATAACCATTTGTATTCATTCCTTATTAATCTGTGGGTATAACCTGTCCGTGCGGATTGACGCATGTCTGGTGAATAACCCGTCTGTTGTGGAAATAATCTGTCTACGCGAATTATCGCATGACGGGTGAAAATCCATTTGTAGTTTCATATATTCTGTTATACTCGTATAACGTATCATTTCTTTTGTACTCTTTAAGGGATATCTTTTCTTTCACATTTCTCCATTTATGATAAGAAATCCTTGTTTGTTTCCAAAACCTTATTTTTAGATGGAGAAAATTCCTGAAAATTAGTAGAATATCCTTAATAGTTTGTGCTTCATCTAATATCTTTTCACTTGAATCTTTCTATACGTTATAGTTGAAGCATGAAATAATTTCTTGAATATCATTCTTGAATTTGACTCCACAATTTAGTCATCGTGTTGGCAATTTGGTCAATCTTTGATACTGATTAAATTATAGAGTTTTTCTTATCCTTAATCTCACTGTACCATTGTCATCATCCTCATCCTCATACTTAAATTGTGGTATTAGTTCTCTTTGGCCCGTAGTGCAAAGATGAACTGGCGTGACATGATTTTGACCAAACTGTGTATTGGTATAATCATGACCTTTTGTGTTACAAACAAAGGTGTATGGTGAAAGTTCTCTTTGGCCGTAGTGCAAAGATGAACTGACGTTTGACATGATCATGATCGGTGAAGTTACAAATAAATATCTTTGGCACGTAGTGCAAAGAGAGGCTGTTGAAATTGTTGATTGGTGTTACAAATAAATATCTTTGGCACGTAGTGCAAAGAGAGGCTGTTGAAATTGTTGATTGGTATTACAAATAAATATCTTTGGCACGTAGTGCAAAGAGAGGCTGTTGAACATGAATTATTGATTGGTGTTACAGGGATAAAATATTGGTGGTGATCTTTTAACTTATAGAAGATGGTAGATATTATAATCTACTTGACTCTTCTAATGGATTGTTCGTTCCGCTGCAGTTGTTGTTGTTGAACAAATATAATATCTTTAAATCTCTGATTTATTATTGTTGAAGACTAAAGATAATTTTATTCTTCATTATCGTAGTCATGATATTTCTTACTGGGCTATTTGAGCTCACCCTTTTCAGTTTTGTCCCATTCTCATGAAAGGAAAATGTAGCTGGGACTAGCCGGGGAGTGGAGTAATGATCCGAGTTATTGGTTGTCCTCATTGAGTTATAGCATAGTTTAATAATAATTGTACTGGAGACTTAAAATATGTGTTGCCGTCTTTTTACGGCATTGTAATAATTTGGGTTTGGATACTGTGGTACCATACGGTACGATATTGGTATGGGAAGTCACAGTATGTGTGTTGTCGTATTTTGCACGACAAATATTAGTTGTATATGGGAAAATTCGTATTTGTATTTGTATTTTGTGGAATGTTATTGGCGACTCAAAATGGGTTGTGTGGACCTATTTTGGGGGCGTCACAATTTAGGTTTTGGCCACTGATTAACTGCTTCAATCTTCTTGTTATCAACAGCTACTCCCTTATCATCTATGATATGCCCCAAGTATTCCACTCTTCTTTGTGAGAAGCTACACTTGGATTTCTTAACAAACAGCTTATTCTTTCTCAGAATTTCCAAGACTTGCTGCAAATGATGTTGGTGCTCTTCCACAGAAGGGCTATACACTAATATATCATCAAAGAATACCAACACAAATTTCCTTAGATATGGGCTAAAAACTTCATTCATGACACATTGAAAGGTTGCAGGGGCATTGGTTAGGCCAAAGGGCATTACTAAGAATTCGTAATGCCCTTGATGGGTTTTGAAGGCTGTTTTATGAGTGTCTCCAGGTGTTACCCTAATTTGGTGATATCCACTTCTTAGGTCTAGTTTAGTGAACACATGACTTCCTTTAAGTTCATCAAGCAATTCTTCTATAATGGGTATGGGAAACTGATTCTTGATTGTGACATTGTTTAGAGCCCTGTAATCTACACAAAATCTTCAGGAATTGTCTTTCTTTTTGACTAGCAAAACTGGAGATGCATATGGTGAGGTACTGTGCTTGATTATACCACTGGCCAACATTTCTTTAACCAACCTTTCTATCTCAGTCTTTTGAATGTAAGGGTACCTGTATGGGTTGGAATTGACAGGTTGACTTCCAGACATGATGGGGATATAGTGATCTTGGACCCTTGGGGGTGGCAGCCCCTTTGGTTCTTGGAATACATCTGAATACTCCTCCAACACCTGTTGTATGCCCTTAGGAATCTCCTCTCCTATTGTTTGTGATGCTTCTATAGCTTGTAGTTGTACCAGAAAGTATGTCTCCTCCTTGGGTTTCCAATGGAATTCTTCCTCTACTTGTACTGAGTAAGTTTGCTGGAAATCACCTTGATCCCTTAATGTCATCTTCTTTCCCTTCCAGTTTATAGTTATCTGTCTGTTATCAAAATCAAACAAGACTGGACTTACTGACTTCATCCATTGTACCCCCAGTATAGCATCATAACCTCCTAATGGAATTACATATACAGAAGCCAGAAAATCTGCATTTTCCATTTTCCACTTGAACCCTTTAATCTTCCTGTCACACCTAATTGTTTCTCCAGTTGCCACAGTTACTTTAATTGGTGAGCAAGGTTCAGTTTGCAGGTGGTATTTCTTGACCAATGTACTAGATAAGAAGTTATGAGTTGAACCATTATCTAGTAACATACAAATTTGGTTACCCTTGACTTGTCCCTTCAACTTAACTGTGTGGATTCCATTAGTTCCTGTTAAGGCATGAATAGAAACTGAGCATGTGCCATCTGAATGTAGTTCTTCACACTCCTCCTCTTGAAGAATCATTGCTAATTCAGATTCTGTGTTTTCAGGAACTTGCTCCTCATCTTCCTCAGTAATTAGTAGGTAAAGGTGTTTATTCTTGCACCTATGCCCAACCACAAAAACCTCATCACAATTATAGCAAAGCCCCTTTTTCCCTCCTAGCTGCCATTTCAGCCATGGACAGCCTTTTAAGTGGAAAGGTCTTTTGCCCAATTCCCACCTTGTTTAAGCTTGTCCCTCCCTTAGGATTTGTACTATTCCTGATTTCTTGCCCCCATGCTCCAGTTCCTCCCTTAGTTGTAGTATGGTTCCTTTTGTCCAGAGATTCTAAATAAATTTCCTGACCCCTTGCTTGATTGATAGCTTCTCTGAGTGTAGTTAGTTTATTAATGTAGAGAGTATTAGCTATTTCATCCCTTAACCCACTTAAGAAGCTCTCAACATAGTAGTCTTCAGTGTGTGCTCTATCCTGAGCCATCATGTAATTTTTAAGCTCCTCAAATTTTCTTACATACTCATCTACTTTCCCCTTTTGTACTAACTTGTTAAATTGGCCTTGCAGGTTCTCATGGATTCCCTTTGCAAACCTTCTGCACAGATGTTGCCCAAACTCTTCCCAAACCATTGCTAGGTATTCACTTTGTAATGACTGAAACCAAGTATCAGCCTCTCCTTCTAAGTGAACAGCAGCGTATAGAACCTTGGTTCTAGTATCCAACAGTGGGTTCAGATGAAAAAACTTGTCACACCTTTTTATCCAACCTCTGGGGTCCTTCCCTTCAAATCTGGGAAAATCCATTTTGGGTAATGGCAATGTGAGGTAGGGATTGTTATGTAATCTGGCTAAACCTCCTTCAAAGTTGCTTGGTTATGAGTGGAAGGTATTTGAATTCAGAGGTGTTGGCTGATACGGGAAAGTATTGTAATGTGAGGAGGTTTGTGATGTGGATTGTTGGTAATTGGGAGTGATAGGAGTGGGAAAACTGGTGTGTGCACTGATGGGTGTAATAGGGGAAATAGAGTTGTAGGAGTAGGGAAGTGTAAACGAGGTGGGGTGAGCACTGGTTACTAGGTTTGAGTATTGATCAGGGCTAGTAATTCCACTAGTTGTGAAGGTAAGGTTAGAGGGATGTCGCTGAAATCCAGTTCTAAGAGGAGGGATCATGGATTCAGTCAACATACAATTTGGAAAATAATTACTACCAGTTGAATTTACTGAATGAGGTCTATGGGCCAGGTTTTGAGTGGTCATTGTTAAATTTGGTATGGTGCCACCAGTGGTCAGAATAGGGGTGGGCGTAGCCATGGTTGGTATATGGGTGTGAGAGAAACTATGAGGCATTCCCCATGGATATTGTGAGGATACCCTTGTTGTAGGGGAAATCAGAGGTTGTTTTTCCAGAGCAATAGGAATCCAGGGAGATGGGGGTTGAAGGCTCACCTCTGAGAGTGTTATCTTCTCAGCTGTTGATCGTTGTGACGTCGCCCATACCTCAGTCAGCCTTTGAATCAACTCCTCATTCGAGCTGAGCATCTTTTGATTAATACTCATCATTTGCTCCTCCATTCTATCGAATCGTTCCTTTGTCTGGTCCTGAGCTGACTGGAGTAGCTCCTGAACTTGATCTAACCGCCCTTCCATGGTCTTAAGGTCCTTCTCATGCTTTTGCAGACTTGGTTTGGTGGTGGATTCCGCCATGATCGTCCCAGGAATTGCTCTGATACCAATTTGTTATGATTGACTTGTAAAATGCAGAAAAAGGAAAATATCTTGCAGAGAAAGAAAATTAGAAAACTGAATAACTGCATTCATCAATTTCATGGGAATCATTTACAGCTCATTGCATGTGTTTTATACTAACAACTTCTACTGCTGCTAACCGACTAAAGGAAACAAACCAACAAGGCAAGGACACTTGTCCACAAACGAAAGGCTGAGCTCAGCTCATTCCTCAACCAAACGCAGCGTTTAGTAGATTACTAAAAGGCTGGCTGAAAGAATAAAACGCAGCGTTTTACCCTGCGCCCAAACAGCTAACTAACGGCTACTTCTTATTATGCAATTCACTTCCTTTCTTGACAGTGTAGTCCATCTTCTTCTAGATTTAAAAAACTTTGTGTTTAATACTTATAGCGGAAGTGCTTGGAGAGACTTGTCCATGAACTTTAGTCGAGTTCCTTTGTGCTATGTTCCATCCAAAATCCCCAAGGGACTCACCTTAATTGTGTCAGTTACTCTGTATTAAGCCTTGTTTGTTGTCTCAGGTTCCTGGCAGTTGGTGTTGCTTTTCTAGCGAGCGATGTTTTATATGGACTAGTTTCATGCCGTGGATTGTGGTCTTAGTTTCCTGCACTATTGTGCTGCATGCATTGAGCTTATATCGGAGCAACTCATTCAGCAATCTAGTTTTATTTTACCCATTCCATTCCCTTATGCATCATATGCTTTATCTGCAGGCCCTTGTTTCAACTGCAGGGGAGAAACAAGTGTCTTGCTGATAACAATGGTTACTTGGCTTAGCAGATCTCGACAGTCCTCACTGTCACAGATATTCTGCCATCTGTGAAGGCTATTGATTCTTACAAATATCCTGATTACAACTCGGAAAGGTACTACTATTGATGAGGACATCCTTAGTTTAGAAGTCCATGACGAAACCTAAGCGCATCCATTGCATGTACCACTGGAACCCATTACGAGGACTCGGGCTAAACGCCTCAAAAAAGGACTTAACGGGATGATTCATGAATTATGTAACAAGGTTGGAACAAGTACGGAGAACGTAGAGACGGGATACAAGTACGCGAAGATCATAAACATATTGATAGCAAGTGTACCCAAAACACCGTAATAGACTTCACTGTTGCTAAAAACTGACATTCTTGGATTGCGAGATTCCTTTCCCAAAACAGGGTTCCATATTTTAGGTAATGGTGTTTTCCACCAATTGTTCCTTCCCTAAAACAAGGTTCCATGTTTTAAGTAATGGTGTTTTCCACCAATTGTTTCCTTCCCTAAAATAAGGTTCCGTGCTTTAAGTAATGGTGTTTTCCATCAATTGTTTCCTTCCCTAAAACAAGGTTCCATGTTTTAAGTAATGATGTTTTCCACCAATTGTTTCCTTTCCCAAAACAAGGTTCCTTATTTTATGTAATGGTGTTTTTTTAGGGTTTGTTTGATTCTAGATTGTTATCAAACTTAGTATAAATAGGCTTCATGATGTAATGGTTTAAGGAACGAATTTTCAGATTATCAATATTATTGTGAGTTTGTTTCTCTACTTGTGGTTCTTTGAAAAATTCCTAAGTGTTCCTTAGTTCTCTTTAGATATTCATAATTGACTTATCATACAACCATTCATAGTTGTATGCGGCGTCTTCTACCGCATCAATCGTCGATTGTACCGAGATTACCGCTTTAATATAAGTGAGGGGTCGAAGTGTCGTTGGTGTCCATCCTACGCAAATTTCATTGGCAAGCAATTGTACCAAGATTACCGTCTACATATAGGCGAGGGTTAAGGTGTTGCAAGCTATCCATCCTATCAATTTGTTATCTACATATTGTGGATACCGGTAATTTTGCAAAGTATAACGCTGGAGTGTGTTTGACTAAGCCGAATTCATGTGGTTTAGTGATTTTGTAAGTTCCCTCTTGCAATGATATCAATCGGAAATGAACCAAAGCATCTAATAGTAGGATGCAATTTACTTTTAACAAGGCAATTGTAAAGAAATTTGTAATCAGTAATCACCATCACTTTATGGCTGTAGATGAATCTAGTGATACTTGGAACGTGGTTCGTTTCAACTCGTGTAATCAATACGGATACGCAGTACAAGGCTTAAACATGGCACGTTTAGAGTGTTTATACTTGGGAATTTCTTTAAATCTAATGTAATAAAACTGTTTCTATAAAACATTTTTAGTTGAATCAAACAAATTGATTAGTCTAATTTAGTACAAAATGTAATGTTTGAACATTCAATGCTAAGTTAATATTTGTGTAAGTATAGGTAAAACAACAAAGAATATTTTCGGTACGTTAAATTTAGAGATTGGTACCTAAGAGTACCATATTTGATGACGTCTGTTAGGCTGCTAAGAGTATCTGGTAGCTTTCATGAATCTAGGATAGGAAAAAAGAAATAATAAGGCATTTTACCATAACTATTATGCGCTCTTTTTTCTAGGTACTCTGAAGAATCCGAAATTTGGGTTAGCACTTGAACAGTCTTGTCGATTTAGTGATATAATACAGGGATAGGAGCAATTAATGAGTTTATATTTGATTATATATGTAGTTATTAGAAACCAAATTAGCTATATTGGTGACATTACATATATAGGTACCATTCTTTTCTTGACTTCTTTCTGTAAATGCTTGTATAAACTTTCTCCCTACTGCTCTCAGAATATGAGAATTGTTAAGCATCATGGTGAAACCTTGTTTTTTACTGTGTTGGGGTATTGTTTTCATGGTAGTCAAAATAAACATGCTTGTAGTCAAAATGAGCATACTTGGATCACTTTTGTCAAAAATGGGCAGCTCATGGTTTCATTTGTCAGAAAGGAGCAACTTATGTCATGCCTATAAAAGGCACCCGAGATCCTCGCAGCAAGACACACCTCCACATTCACAAACCAAGCTCAATAATAAGTAATAGAGAAAAGAGCAAAGGAATTAATCTGAGATTTCCAACAGTGGAGAGAAAAATAGCTCATCTGAGTTATAGAAAAAAGTGAGGAATAGAGAAAATAATTACTAATATTATTTTCTCCAATTTGTACAATATTTTCATAGTGGATTTCTGAGATCTCTCCCGTGGTTTTTTCCCAATTAGGTTTCCACGTAAAAATTCTGGTGTTATTATTTTATTTTCACGTATAATTATTTTATTCCATATTAACAAGCACTAAACAACTACATATCCTCCACCGTTAAATGTCTTTTCGGCTAGTTATTTGGTGATTTGGCGAGCGGTCAAAATTTGGCGTTAACATTGGCGCTAGAAGGAGGGCCTTTAGTGCTTGATAATTTTTAATCACACAATACTTTTCTGATAAAAAATAATCGTGTCCAGCAAGACAAAGACGGCGTTGGCACGACACAAATTAACGGTCAGCCTTTCTCAACCTAGAGGCTCGGTCAAGGATAAGCTCGGACCATCTAAGAGCATCTTGGACAGGCTAGGCCTCCAAAGCTAGTTGGTGGGCCCAATCGATCCTCGAACAACAATTGTGAGAAGACAATTATTCTCGACCACACGAAGAACGGGGGGCCATAACGATGGTGTTGATGACCAGAAGAACTCTAGGCAGGATCAAGGTCGAGACAAGAGGGAGTTGATCCTGGCCAGAAAGGTGCAGCAGGATAAAGACGCTATGGATGTCCTACGCCTTCAGGAAGTAGAACTAGATAAGTAGTTGGCATCGTTGCCACACGGAGAAGAAGTTTCCTCTAGTGATCATCAGCGTTAAGAGGATTCGTCAGGAGACCGATCCAGGACACACCGTTCGGATGGTTCCCATCAGGAGAACAGCAGGCCAAAGAGCCGCACCCCAGTCCACGGCAGGCACCGAAGCCGCATGCAGGACATCAGCAGGCCGAAGAGTCGCACCCTAGTCCGTGGCAGGCACTGAACCATTCGCAGGACCGGAGCAGGCCGAGGAGCCGCTCCCCGATCCGCAACAGGCACCAAAGCCCCTCGTAGGACTTGAGCAGGTCAAGAAGCCGTTCTCTGATCCATAGGAGGCACAATAGCCGCTCACAGGACAATAGCAGATCAATGAGCCGCACATCAGACCGAGGCAGGCGTCAGAGCCGCTCTAGGGATAATTCAAGAATCATACCCGAGCCGATTCTTCGGAAGAGTGAGACCGATGCCCTAGCCAGAAGATTGGAGGAAGTGGAACAGAGGCTAGCGACGGTCGATCAGTCAGTTGAGTTGCCGAACAGTACCAGATAGCCTTTTACCCCGGAGATTAAGCAGGTGAAGGCTGATATGTCCAAAAAAATGTCGTCGTTGGAGACGTATGATGGCACTGGCGATCCTTATGATCACACACACGCTTATAATCAGATTTGGACTATTATGATCACCCTGAAACCGCCAAATGTCATATGTTTATTACTATACTGAAGCATGGGGCTCGAGAATGGATGGCATCTCTCAGTCCGAACTTGATTAGTTCGTGGGAACAGCTGTGTGATAAATTTCATGCACGGTTCAGAAGCAATAAGCGAAGGGGAAAGCTGACGATGTCATTGATGCAAATCAGACAATGTTCTGAAAAAAGCCTCGGCCAATATGTGAAGAGGTTCAGGGAAGCAGTCGGCACGATGACTGACCTAAATGTGCAGCAAGCTGTAGGGTTCTTTATCACTGGATTGGACATTGCAAAATCCAAGAAGTTGGTCAAAGATCTTATTCTTAATCCACCCGAAGACTTGTCAGAGGCTTATAGCGGGGCCGATGGATTTATCACTCTTGAAGAGGCTATAGGGAGCCTAAATCCGTAAACACGTTCAGAAGATAAACCGAAGGATCGGGATTGGAATAATACACTTAGGTCAGACAACCAGCCTAGGCGAAGTTTTAATGGGGGGAGGTTGGGGAGGAGGCAGGCCACCCTTCCCAAACAAAAACGTTAATAAAGTTTACGCCCCCCTGAACATTGATCGGGCCAAAATATTGGAAGAAATTTGAAATAAGCCTGGCTTTGAACCTTGCCAGACGAGCACAAAGTCTTATAGGGGAAATCACAACCAGTACTGCACCTATCACTAAAGTTCGGGACATTCTACAGAAGACTGTTACAATCTGAAAGACTTGATTGAGAAGAAGGTGCAGTTTGGGGAGTTGGTTCAGTATGTCGCGGGGCGAGGGGTTTCAGAAAGGACAACTACTAGTAATAATACTCAGCAGAACCCGAATTCCCACACCGATCCAGTCCCGATGGTTCGGGGAGTTGTGGAGGTGATAACAGGCGGATCATCAAGGAAGGTGCTCGGAAAGAAAAGGCAAGATATATTGGATTCGATCATGTCAGTATCTGAACAACCGGTTCGGAATGAACGACCTTATCCAGGCCATGTGATATCATTCACCGATGAAGATTATCCCTCGGAGTCGATTTAGCCGCATGAGGGAGCTCTGACCATTACTGCCCAAATAGGGACCATGGATATGAGGCGAATCATGATCGATAACGGCCCTTCGGTCGATATACTCTATGCTCACGCTTATCAAAGGTTGGATTTGGGAGAAAAAAGATGAAGGTCGGGCAAGAACCCCCACTGTATGGGTTCGGAAATGATCCCGTTCGGGTGGCGGGGATTATCGAGTTGCCAGTTATCTTCGGGATGGCTCCTCAACAGGTAGAGGTCAATGTCAGGTTCTTTGTGGTGCATGTGGATTCGGTTTATAACGCTATTTTGGGAAGACCGACGTTGATGGCACTGCAGGCGGTAACCTCTATCCCACACTTCGAGATAAAGTTCCCTACGGCAAATGGGGTCGGAGAGGTGAAAAGTGATTTGGATTTGGCTCGAAGGTGTTATAGGACTTTAGTGATATCTTTTGTTGTGGGTAGGTATAAAAAAGATGCAGACCATGATGATTGAGATTAAACCTTTCACCGAGGGAAACACAGAACCGCTCGCTCTGCCAGCCGAAGAGACTGAAAATATTGAGTTAGTTTTAGGGAAAAAGGAAAAGATAATAAAAATCGGTTCTGGTATGCAGGAGCCCTTCAGGACGGGGATAATTGATTTGCTTCGGGTCTACGCCGATATCTTTGCCTAGGAGCCTAGTGATATGTCGGGGATCGAGGAGTCTGTTGCAGTTCACAAACTGTGTGTAGACCCGATGAAGAAGCCAGCTCACCAAAAACGGAGGATTTTTGCCCCAGAAAGACAGAAAATTATTGACGAAGAGATAACAAAATTGCTGGATGCGGATTTTATTTTTTAGATCGATTATCCGGAGTGGCTAGCGAATATGGTGCTTGTTCAGAAGCAGAACAGCAAGTGGAGGGTATGCATCGAATACACTGATTTGAATAAAGCATGTCCGAAGGATTTTTATCCCTTGCCTCATATTGATCAGTTGATTGATGCTACTTTGGGATTCGCGATGCTAAGCTTTATGGACGCTTTTTCGTGGTATCATCAGATTTCAATGTGCAAGGAGGATATCCCGAAATCGGCTTTCATCACTCATCGGGCTATTTATGCATATAAGAAGATGACTTTTGGGTTGCTTAATGCCGGGGCCACATATCAACGGATGATGAACTACGTTTTCAGAAAGCAGTTAGGGAGGAACATGGAAGTCTACGTGGATGACATGATCGTCAAAAGCTCTTCTGTGCAAGGCCACTTGGACAATTTAAAAGATTGTTTTCAAACCATTAGGGAACATAATATCTAGTTGAACCCTACCAAGTGTACCTTTGGCCTCGGGTTGGGAAAGTTTCTAGGGTATATGGTAAGCAAGAGGGGAATTGAAGCGAATCCTGAAAAGATCAAAGCTATCATGGATATGAAGTCGCCGAAGTCATTTAAAAATGTACAGAGGCTAACGGGTCGGATTGCAGCGCTTCGGAGGTTTATGTCGAAATCGGCGGAAAGGTGTCTCCCTTTTTTCGATACTCTAAAAGGCCCAAAGAATGAGAAGACTTTTTAGTGGAATTTAGAATATAAGGATGCGTTCCAAGGAATAAAAAAATTATTTATCCTCTGCACCATTGTTGATGAAGTCGCTCCCTTCGGAACTTTTGTACTTGTATTTGGCCGTTAGTTTGTTAACGGTCGGGGCAGTTTTGATTCGGGAAACAGGGGGAAAACAGTTCCCCATTTACTATGTTAGTCACGCCCTTCGGGATACAGAGACGAGATATCCGAACCTAGAGAAATTTGTCTATACGTTGATCATTGCCAGCAGGAAACTTCAACATTATTTCCATGGTCGGCTGCTAGTGGTGTATACAGATCAGCCTCTGAAGAAGGTATTGTATAAATCGGATGTCTCAGGACGGCTTGCCGAGTGGGCTATAGAGTTCACCCAGTTTCATTTGGAGTATCATCCTCGGACGACGATAAAAGTTCAGGCTTTAGCCGACTTTGTGGTGGAATGTTCATTTTTCGAAGATGACTCAGTTGTTCAACCAGATGTAGTGAGTTCTATTTCTGACATTCGGCTGCTTCAAACGTCCTGGACGTTATATGTGGATGGGTCTTCAACTTTATACGCGTGGAACAGGAGTGATTTTGACAAGTCCTGAGGGTTTTAAAGTTTAGCAAGCCATCTAGTTCGGGTTTAGGGCAACCAACAACGAGGCCGAATATGAAGTGATCTTGGCAGGGCTGCGGTTGGCAAGAAGTTTAGAGGTCTAGAGGCTGATTATTTTTAGTGATTCCCAATTGGTTGTCAAGCAAATATCAAGGGAATTTGAAGCTCGAGGGGCGAGAATGTCCAAGTATCTAGCGGAGGTAAAGGATCGGCTCCATTATTTCAGCTCGTTTACTTTCCAAGGGGTGGGTCGGTCCAATAATACGATTGCCGATGCATTGTCCAAGTTAGCTGCTTTCGATACGGGAACTTTTAATGGGTCAGTGTATTTAGAGGTTCTGGAATTTCGAAGTATTCAGAGGTCGAAGGTGTTGGTGGTGGAACGTTCGGACTGTTGGATGACACTATATATAAGTTATCTTGCCAATGGCAAGTTACCTTCGGATTGGATACTAGCAAAAAAAATAAAGTACCGGAGCTCAAACTTTGTATTGATCGATGGTGACTTATATAAGCGTGCGTACTCTTCACCTTTATTGAAATATTTGGTCCCCTCAGAAGCGAAGTACGTACTTCGGGAAATTCACGAAGGGATCTACGGTGATCACATGGGCGCCAAATCACTGGCGTATAAGGCACTTCGACAGGGTTATTATTGTCCTACCATTTTCAAAGAGGCTAAGGAGTATGTTCAAAAGTGCCCTAAGTGTCAACTGAACAGTTCGGTTCCTCATCGGCCGCCCGAAGAACTCTTTTCTGTTCTGTCCCTGATTCCGTTTGCAATATGGGAAATTGATATTTTGGGTCCATTACCAAAGGCGAAGGGTCAAGTCAACTTTGTAATAGTGGCTATTGATTACATGACTAAGTGGGTGGAGGCCAAAGCTCTTCGGACAATCTCAGAGCAAGAGTGTCTCAAATTTTCTCAAAGAGTTTGTGGTGTTTCGCTTCGGCATTCATATGGTGGTGGTGTCGGACAACGGACGATAGTTTGTCGGTTCGAAGTTCGAGGAATTCCTTAAAAATTTGGGAATCCAACACAGAAAGACTTATGTTGCTCATCCTCAGTCTAATGGTCAGGTTGAAGCCACTAATCGCATGTTGCTCAATGGTATTAAAAGAAGGCTAGACGAAGCCAAAGGGAGGTGGCCTAAAGAGTTGCTCAGCGTTTTGTGGGCATATCGGACTACTCCTCGGACCACTACAAGTGACTCGCCGTTTAGGTTAGCTTACGGGACCGACGCTCTTGTCCCGGTCGAGATCGGGTCTCCTTCGTTAAGGGTCAGTCAATATAAAGAACTTTATAACGATGAAGGCCTTCGGCTTAATCTGGATTTGTTAGAGGAGGTTCGAGAATCGGCTTTAATAAGGCTAGCAGTCTACTAACAGAAAACGACCAGACATTACAATAAGGGGGTGAAAGTACGGAGGTTCGAAGTTGGTGATCTTGTACTTTGGGAGGTTGAAGCGTCTGCCCCCCAGAATTCAGGTAAGTTTATGCCGAACTGAGAAGGTCCTTACGAAGTTGTGGAAGTGCCAAAGTTAGGGACTTACCGACTTCGAGCAATGGATGGATCGGAGATAAAAAATACTTGGCATGCTAGAAGGCTTTAAAAGTACTACCAATAAGATCGATGATCAGAGATGTCAAGAGGGACAAATACATACTAATATTTATCCGAAGAGATACAACATCTCTTGTTTTGCTCGCATAGTTTCCTCTGTTATATGAATTGTTTTGTTAAGTTTTATCTATGTCTTCAGTTGTGATAAGGTTGGTTATATACGGTCGGTGGTGATAAGGTTGTCTATCTATCTATCTCTCTATAGTGGTAAGGTCAGTTATTTATCTATCTTAAAATTGAACAAATGAGTGGGGGGACAATATTAGGAGCCAGAAGTTTTCGTCCAGCGTATGGTGTTTGGGTGTGACAGTTTATCTTCAACAGCTATGAATATTTTGATGATACAGATTTTTATACTCTCTCATTTTAAGTTCCTTACAATAAGAGAGTGAGAGGCAATGTTGGGGTATATTTTTCATGGTAGTCAAAATAAACATGCTTGTAGTCAAAATGAGCATACTTGAATCACTTTTGTCAAAAATGGGCAGCTTGTGGTTTCATTTGTCAGAAAGGAGCAACTTATGTCATGCCTATAAAAAGCACCCGAGACCCTCAGAGTAAGACACACCTCCACATTCACAAACCAAGCTTAATAACAAGCAATAGAGAGAAGAGCAAAGGAATTAATCTGAGAGTTCCAACGATGGAGAGAAATATAACTCATTTGAGTTATAGAAAAAAGTGAGAAATAGAGAAAATAATTACTAATATTATTTTCTCCAATTTGTATAATATTTTCATAGTGGATTTCCGAGATCTCTTCGGTGATTTTTTCCCAATTGGGTTTCCAAGTAAAAAATCGGGTGTTATTATTTTATTTTCACGTATAATTATTTTATTTCATATTAACAAGCACTAAACAGCTACTTATCCTCCACCGTTAAACGTCTTTTCAGCTCGTTATTTGATGATTTGACGAACGGTCAGAATTTGGCGTTAATATATTGTATTGCATTTCAAAGAGTGTATTGACGAAAATTTTACTGAGGTTCTGGTAAAATCCTGCGGATTAAGTAAATGATGCATGGTTTTCTTTAACTTGATGAAATGATAACTTAAATGGGCAGCTTTAGTTTTTTGATTTTTCTGTTTCTCCTCGATAAATGATAAGATAGTCGTTTCTCAAATTCCATCAAATATATTAAATTTTCCCATAATTTTTAATAATATAACTGTAATCAACATCTATCAAATAATTTATAATTTATAATGTTGAGGAGTATAATTGTTCTAATAATAAAAGTAATTCGACACTTTTTACCATTTGGTTAATATGTGAATTTTTCATTAAAATTGAAATGGTTAATTACTTCTTTTAAAAAATAAAATACTTGCAATGATTTTAATTTTTTGTATGATTCGTGGATTATTTACTAAAATGATGGTTCGGATCATTATTAGTACAATTATCAAAATAAAACAACCGGTAAATTGAATAGAATATAATTGAAAAGAAAGTGTAATGTTTGGGAGACAATTTATTCTTTCTTTTTTCACCCTTTTTTCTTTGTTTGTTACTGGGCTATACTATTAGGTATTCACCTTTCCTTCACCATGAAGCCCTGGACAGCTGGGCCAAATGGCTTGGTGTTTTTGACTAGGAATTATCGTTTAGCTTTGCCTTGACAACAAAACCCTAGGCTGAAATGTTTAACGATCTGGTTTGGACTTGTTCATTATGCTCATTGGGCTGGCCCCTTCCCCAAACTTTTTAGGAATAATTACATTTACTAGTACATTTTTAAAAAATATTACAACAAAAGTGCGTACATAAAATATTTACAAAATTAGTGCATCTTCAATATTTTATTTACAAAACTAGTACATTCTTATCCCTTTAATTTAGTTGAGTGTTTTAATAGGTTGATGATGTGGCAAATCAATTTTTCAAATGGTAGGTGAAGATGAGGAGAGAGAAAGAGAAGAAATACTTTCCGCCTCAAATGGGTTCATCTGTTTCTCTCCCCTCCATTCTATCCCCCTTTTTCTCTCTCCTCCCTTTTATCCCCCTTTTTCTCTCTCCTCATTTTCTCTCCTTTTTGGCGTCAAACACCTCCATTCTGTTTCTCTCTCCTCCCTTCTATCCCCATTTTTCTCTCTCCTCATTTTCTTTCTTTTTTGGCGTCAAACACCTCCATTTCCCTTTCGCCGCCGTCAAGCCTAAAAAAGCAATTTTACCAAGGAGTTTTTCTAGAAAGCTATTCAAGAGAAGTTTCTGCAATTTTAGAACTTTTTATTTACCTGTTACATGGGAAAAAAAATCGCTTAGCTGCATTTGGAAAAGTTTCATTACAAAAGTAACCAAACCTTAACACGAAGGGTTACCAATTAATTAAAAAAAAATATATTATAGAATTTTTTTTTCATAGTGAAGTTGGTAGTCAAACCTTAACACAAAGGTAACCAATTCAGTTTTATTGAGTTATCAATTAATTATAAAAAATCTATTATATGATTTTTTTTTTCATAGTGCAGTTAATAGCCAAACCTTTAACACAAAGGTAACTAATTCAGTTTTATTGGGTTACCAATTAATTATAAAAAATCTATTATAGTATTTTTTTTTCATAATGCAATTGGTTGCCAAACCCTAACATAAAGGTAACCAATTCAGTTTTATTGGGTTACCAATTAATTATAAAAAATCTATTATAGAATTTTTTTTTCATAGTACAGTTGGTAGCCAAACCTTAATACAAAGGTAACCAACAAAAACTAAAATAGTTACCTTTGTATGAAAGTTTTGGCTACCAACTGCACTGAAATTTCTCTTGGTTACCCACAAACACTAAAATGGTTACCTTTGTATAAAGGTTTGGCTACTAACTGTACTAAAATTTATCTTATTCTCTTTTTAATTTCTGGACTAAAATGATGCTATTCATTTTCAATAATCAAAAAAACACACAATGTTTAACCCTAGTGAACACCACGGTATATTGCACCAGGGCAAAGCTCATCCATACTATCAATGTTCCTGTATCCATTATACTCTCTCAGACATGTCCAGCCCCTACGTGAAAGGAACTGACGGAAATCATCTTCAGTGTAGAAGGTCTTGTCCTCTGCGTGAACTGGCAGGTGATCGGACTCCTTATACAGGCATACTTTTATTGTTAGGCCTGAAAAGAAGAGCATAAATTGTTTTAATTTTCACTAGTTCTGAAAAAAAACATGTAATCTAATGTTATATGGAGTAGCATTCGGTAAGGTTCATCGATGAAGTTTTCACCTATCAGCAACTATAACCACAACTTCATCGAGAGATCATCGACGCAGCCGCCGTAGGTGACGTCTCCGAGGATGAAACAGTGGTCCACAGCGGCGAAGGAGGTGAGGATGTCGAAGATGGCGAGTGAGTACATGAGGAGGCCTTCGGGGAACTGGAGATCGATGCACTTGATTGGGATCTTAACTGGATGAGGTCGAACTATTAGAAAGAGAAGAAAGAGGAGAGAGAAAGGGAATAGGACGAGGAGAGTGAGTATCTCATCTTTTTCAGGGTTTTAAAGATATGTAGTGTAATTAATTTAGCCTTATTGCACTCTTTTTGTAATTATTTTGTTTGTGCACTAATCTTATAATTTTTAACTAATTGTTGTATATTATTGTAAAGAACCCAAATAATAACATCCTAACATTGCCCCCCACTCTCCTATTTTTAAGAAACTTTTAATAGGAGAGTAGTTCTAATACAGCTATCCCATTTGAAACGACGCACATCAGCATTTAATGCTCCTGCCAAAAAACTAGAACCACGTGCTCGCTTCCTCTCGTTTCTCCCAAATCCTATTAATAAGTCGTCATTTGATTTTCGCGCTCATCATTACTTTTCATCAGAAACCGCTCATATACCCTTATTTCAAATTTACACTATTCACATCCTTAATCTTCTCATTCGATATTTCCTTTCACAATCGTCACTTTCTCAAATTCTCTCTGCAACTTCAATCTTTCCCCTTTTTCATTGTCGACGTCGATTTTCGTCCTTTCCGATTTTAGCCTTTTAATTTAATGATTTTTTGGAAAAGGTCGGCATTAATGTCGACGGGTTTTGAAAGATCGTTTTTTATGATGAGCCAATTAACCAGAGTCGCCAGTTGGTATATTTGAAACGGATGTACCAACTCATCCGAATTTCGTTTTTTTGTAAATCGCTGGCTCATATGTGACTCCGAATTAATTGATCTGCGAACCAAGATTCATAGAGTTCGGGGGCTTGCTTAAGCGAGGGGAAGGTGTTAGGCACCCCCCGACTTCCGTGAAACACGGTTACCGCAATCTTGATTCTTTCATATCCTTTAATTCATGAAATGTGTGTGTATGCGCGTGTGTGTGTGTGCCTACGGGAATATTGTGGTGAGTTTGTATGAAAGAATCATTTGGATTTTTTAGGGAAAATCGTGCTTTGGGAGTGCTTTAGAATGTCCTTCGGCTTCTACGAGAAAGCTTTATGAGAAAGGTTTGATTTTAATTGTCAAAACTGCAAGGTTTTCATTATGTGTCGTTTTGGCAAAACAAGAGTTTTAAACCTTCGTCAAAATAGGAATCGAGATCTATACGTTGCTTTCGTAAATCAAATGATGGGCAACTTCTAGGATCTCTTTAACCCTATGCACAAAGATTTAATAAAACGTTACTTATTTCTATAAAATCATTTTTGTGATGTTTGAAAACGATTTTTCCTTTAGCCTTCTCGTTAAATAGGAATCGACATTCATTAGCATTTCCAAATTTTAAGCCTCGTGAAGCTAATAACCTAGTTTGATTTATTTTATGAAAATCTTTATCGTTTAGCTTTGAAATCCATTTCGTGTCATAAATCAAATCAAACATTAAAATGCGTTGGGGCTATTCATGGGCATGTAAGCCATCAAAATAACTCCGAACGCCCGCAATCGCATATTTTCACTATGACGGGGCCTTAACCACGATTCTCGCCTTGGCGTCGTTTTAAGGCCCGACGATTACATATGTACAATAAAAACTACATCCTTCCTATTATCTACATCAAAAGAGGTCCATCATCGGATTTGGACCACGGGGTCGCTTTCCTAGGCTCACAACCAAATTTCCACACACCCACAACCGGATATTACAAGAAATAACCAATACGGATAATCTAACAATACCGAGACATCCTAAAATAACTATCTAAAGGAACCACGCCCAATATAGCACCGTAAAACAAATAAAAAATCAATAAATAAATATCATCGGGTTATTAGGAATAATTTTATTCCGATGGAACCCTCACTAATAATCCCTAATTCATTGTTCCACCATAAATTACATGAAAACTACATTTAATTTGACCAAATGATATGATAGAAATTGCAAAAATAAGGAGATTTTTACCTTGCAAATGAGATCAAAGTGGATGTAAACTTGTGTATTTTGAATAGAAGAAAAAGTATATGTGATACAATCAAATCAAAAGAATATTATTCCTCTCTTTTTTCTCCCCTTCTCTCCTCTTTTGTTGCAAATTTATGCTATTTTTCTTCCAATTCCCGAGCTGCTGCTGCTGTTATTCTCTCCCTTCTCGCCTGCTGCTAACCCCCTGTATGCTGAAGCAGAAATGAGCTGAAATAGGCTGGCTGGCCGCCTGCCTTCCACTCACCTGGTTTCGAGTTCCGTGTTTCGAGTTCCGTGTTTTCAAAAGGCGCACTTATTGGCCGCAGATCAATCCGCGGCTGGACGGTTTGACTTTCTCGATTTTCGTGTCACGCCTCGACTTCCGTGTCGTAACGTCGGTTTTCGCTGACAGGCTTGTATTTTGCAGTCCGGGAATTTCCGGGAGACGTGTCACCTCATTCGGGAATGCTCGTTTCGGATGGCCTTATCGTCACGTCAGCTTTGGTCGCCAATCATCGCGGTGGTGTTGAGCGTTCGCACTTGTGCCCATTCCTTTGCTCCCGCAAGCCGGTTCAATTGACGATTTTGCCCTCCTGTCACAGTTAGTATAGGGAACGCAAAATTTGGGTGTCTACATTCATCAAAAGCCACAAGTCACCAAATTTCTGCCTTAATCAAACGCCAGAAAACCTTCGCCTTGCTCCAATGGCTTCTTCATCTGCTCCAATCGCCTCCATCCCCACTTTCGATGCTCAGAAAGAGGCAAGAAACCGCCTCAACTACCAATACTACCCCACTGCGAACACCCCCTCCTCCATTACTGAAGAAGATCTAGTTGATTTTCACAAGATATACCAAAATCCCCCTCCAATACCAAATCAGAGCTCCTCTACCAGAAGAAAAAATGTATTGGCAACCGGAAGGGACTTAGATCGCCGTCCCTACTTGGACACTCAAGAACGGTGTTCGATTCCCACTTCACTCCTTCATTTTTGAATTCCTTTCTTTCATGGGGATCAGGTTCTCCCAACTAGTCCCGAACGCCTATATTCACCTGGTATGCTTCATAGCCCACTGTCATGATCAAGATGTCAAACCGGCCCTAGATCTGTTTTTAAACTACTTCAAACTCATCAATTCCAAGGAAAAAGAGCTTCAAAGTCCTTTCCCGATACGCGCCATCGGAAGACTTGGATGGCAGCCCCTTCGAGCAACAAGGGCTGACATTCCTCCTGGTTCTTCCTTCGAGGAGAGGATACCCACCTAATTCTAACATGGGGAGAGCCGAACAAAAACTCCCTCGACTTCAGCGAGATCGAAGGCGTCCGAGAAGACGACCTCAAAAAATTACTACAAACCATGCCTGAGACTCCATGGCCACTCTCCCTTCTATCAAACAAAAAATGGCTCCACGAGCACAAAAGTAAGCTCCCTCCTTTTATCTCAGTAATTTGTTTGTCTTAATTATATTTGCTAATGTACACTTTTCTCAGTAGTGCTCTTCCTAGAAGAAAATAAAACTCCTCCTCCCGAAGATCAGTCGGAACCCCTTATCTCACCACCCTTCATCTCTTCTCATTCAGAATCCACCGAGTCTGACTCCCCTGTCGAACCTTTGTTAAGGAGAACCAAAAATATCCACACCGAGGCTTCTTCTGCCCCCAGCCGACCCAATCCCCTTCCGCCAAAAAACCTACCCGAGTCAAACACATGGGGAAAAAACCTAAACGCACCAAAATTACCACCAGAATAATATCAGAATCCGACTCTCCTCCCTCTCCTATCCCCGAGACACATACAAGCCAAACCGAAACCCACCAGAACACCATACATCCCTTTTCCCCGAATCTCCCTCGGCAGAAGCCCCTCCAAAAACCACTTCCACTCAACCTCCTCCAGAAACCACTACCACACAACCTCCTCCAGAAACCACTACCACACAACCTCCTCCACAAACCCTAAAAAGAAACGCCTTGGAAATGTCGGCCAAGGAAAAACAAAAATTAATGAAAGCCAAATGCCCTGGCATCGAACGTCCGCAACCTTCCCCAGACATTCCTGTTCCACCCTTCTAACCAATTCCCGAACAACCACAGAACACCGAATCGCTTTCCCCAGAAAAACCTCAATCACCCGAACATACACAATCCACAATCCATCCTGAATCACCTCCACGACAACCGGACCAACCTGAATCCTCCCATCAACAAATAGAAACTGAAAAAGATCCTTTTCCGAATGACCATCTTCCAAAAAGTCCCAACCTCGCAAAAGCTTCCCGAAAATCTTCCACTTTCTGGCCTGAGAATATCAACGATCCCCTCCCCTTTCGAACATACAACAACTTCAATTTTGAAGCAGACAATATGTTCGAGGACTACACAGACCGAGAACTGGTCTTTGCCACAGCTGTTCATCAAGGAAGGGTAAGTCTTATCTCTTTACATTATATATATTTTTTTTCTACCTGATCATTTGAAATACTAACAAACTCCTTTAACAGGCTCTTGCAACCCTCAACCGACTCCTCAATCGGCAAATCAAGGGTGATGGTGCTGACAAGAAACTTGACGAACTGAAGATCAAATATAAAGCCTTGAAAAAAGAAAAGAAAAAGATTGCCAACGAAAATGCCAGTCTTCAGTCCACAAATACCACCCTTCAACAGCAAATCGACGCCCTCTTCGAATCCTCACACGAACGCAACCAGCTTCAACAACGAATCGTTGAACTGACAAAAGAACTCGAAGAGAAGAACAAACAAACTCAACTCCTGCAGCAACAAAATGAAGAGTTCTCGGCGGAGGTCAAACGCCAAGACACCGCTCGAAAAACCGCCTTTGAGGACTCCGAAGCCCTAAGAAAAGCTAATGAAGAGCTGAAGGAACAATCCAAGTCGGGAACTCCTGAACTTCGCCAACAAATCCTCCAAGAATATCAATCCTCTCAGGAGTTGTCAGATTGGGTTGTAGAACAGTTTTTAGATTGCTTCGAAGCTGCTGTTAAGAAAGCCATTCAAGCTGGAATCAACCCTGACCTCTTTTACTCTGACGGCGATACTGCCGAAGACAATGCTCCCGTAGAATAATCAACCACCATTTTATTTTAACTATTATAACAAAATCAACTGTAATATGAATCTTTATAAATGAAACGACTTTTCTCTTACTATATTCTGTCTTATTACATTATAAAAATACATAAACTAAAAACTCTACTACTGATAATACTTCCTTAATCGAGTAGCATGCCAAAAATTCTTAAGTTCTGCGCCAGACATATCTCTAAGCCGATAAGTACCTGGCTTTACCACTTCAACGACTTCATATGGTCCTTCCCAAGTAGGCATTAACTTCCCAACATCTGAGGCGTAGAAGCCTCTACTTTCCAAAAGACCATATCACCAACTTCAAACCTCATTACCTTAACTCTTCTATTATAAAACCGAGCAGTCCTCTGTTGATACATAGCCAATCTTAAAACAGCTGCATCCCGAACTTCATCTAACAGATCCAAATTAAGCTTTAAACCTTGATCATTATAAACCTCATCAAACTTCATCACTCTGAAAGAAGGTGATCCAATCTCTACCGGAATCAAAGCTTCAGTTCCATAAGCAAGTCTGAACGGAGAATCTCCTGTCGTGGTCCGAGGAGTAGTCCGATAAGCCCATAACACACTAGGAAGCTCCTCGGGCCACCTACCTTTTGCCTCATCTAACCTTCTTTTGATCCCATTCAACAGAGTTCGATTCGTCACTTGTACTTGGCCATTAGCTTGAGGATGTGCCACTGATACCCTTCGATGCTGGATCCCCAAATCACACAAAAACTGCTCAAATTTATACCCCACAAATTAAACTCCATTATCCAAAACCAGGACCCTCGGAATACCAAACCGAAAGACCACAAACTCCTTCAAAAACTAAATGCAGTCATCCTCAGCTATGTGCCGAAGAGGCTTCGCCTCCACCCACTTGGTTATATAATCAATCACCACAATCAGATAAGCCACTTGCCCCTTAGCTTTAGGCATCGGTCCAACCAGATCAATTCCCCATACCGCAAACGGAATCGGAGATAATACCGAGGACAATTCTTCAGGCGGTTTATGTGAAACCGTACTGTTCAACTGACACTTGGGACACTGCTGGACATACCCCTTGGCTTCCTGAAACATTGTCGGCCAGTAGTACCCTTGCCGAATCAACTTATG
Source organism: Aralia elata (assembly GCA_034770075.1). Taxonomy (NCBI): domain Eukaryota; kingdom Viridiplantae; phylum Streptophyta; class Magnoliopsida; order Apiales; family Araliaceae; genus Aralia; species Aralia elata. The sequence continues at coordinate 85,083,425 of CM068385.1, read as the reverse complement.
AGCCAATGACTTCGCTCCCATATGGTCTCCACAAATACCTTCATGAACTTCTAGAAGAGCATATGCCGCCTTGGATGGCATCAAACACTTAGCCATTGGTCCAGAATAAGTTCGCTTAAACAACTCCCCATCAATCAGACAAAAGTAAGCACTCTAATACTTGATCTTCTTTGCTAACAACTTATCAGAAGGCAACTTCCCATCCGCCAAATAATCAATGTATGGTGTTAGCCAACAATTAGATCTCTCCAAACACTTAACTTCTTTCTGATTAATGCTCGATTCAATTAATTCTTCAACATAGACAGAACCCGATAATGAGTCGGGTTGTGTAGTCGCCAATATTGACAGTGCATCAGCCATAACATTATCCGTCCGATCAACGTTCTGCACCAAACAAGAGTCGAACCTCTGCAACATCATCTTTACTTCCGCCAGGTATTTAGCCATCCTAACTCCCTTAGCTTCATATTCTCCTTGAATTTACTTTACCACCAACTGGGAATCACTAAACACCACCAAGTTACTTACTTCCAGACTCCGTGCCAACCGTAATCCTGCCAAAATTGCCTCATACTCCGCCTCATTATTAGTAGCTTTAAAATTGAATTGTATCGCCTGCTGAACTTTAAACCCCTCAGGACTCTTTAAAATTATTTATGCTCCACTAGTATCTGCAGTAGAAGATCCATCCACATATAAAGTCCAACTATAAGAGGAGTCCGATTTCCCCCAGCTACCAATGCAACTCCATTATCGCTCGACTCTTCCTCAGATAACATGCATTCAACAACAAAATCAGCAAGTGTTTGTCCCTTTATCGCTGTTCGAGGATGGTACTCCAAAGAGAACTGACTTAACTCCACGGCCCATGCTACCATCCTCCCCGAAGAATCAGGTTTGTGTAGAACTTTCTTCAACGGTTGATCTGTGTAAATTACCACTACCCGTCCTTGGAAGTAATGCCGAAGCTTCCGACTAGCATTCATCAATGAATAAGCACACTTCTCCAAATTAGAATATCTCGTCTCAGCATCCCTTAAAGCATGACTAACGTAATACACCGGATACTGCCGACCACCTTCTTCCCGAATAAGCACTGCCCCTACGGCCAATGAACTTACAGCCAAGTACACATACAGTAACTCCCTCGGCAAAGGCTTCTGCAATAAAGGAGCCGAAGAGAGATACTTCTTATTTCCTTGAAAAGCATCCTCACATTCTGCCGTCCATTGAAAAGTCTTTTCATTCTTCGGGCCCTTCAATGTATCAAAGAAGGGTAAACATCTCTCTGTCGATATTGACATAAATCTTCTCAACGCCGCTATCCGACCCGTCAACCTTTGAACATCTTTAAAACTCTGAGGGGACTTCATATCCAGAATTGCCTTTATCTTCTCGGAATTAGCTTCAATTCCCCTTTTGCTCACTAGGTATCCCAGAAACTTTCCTGCTCCCAACCCAAAAGTACATTTTGTTGGATTTAGCCTCATGTTGTAATGTCGAACTGTCTGAAAATATTCTTCCAAATCCTGGAGATGATCATGCACCATTTTACTCCGAACGATCATGTCATCTACATATACCTCCATATTTCTCCCTATCTGTCTTCGGAACACCCGATTCATCATCCTTTGATAGGTAGCTCCTGCATTAATCAAGCCGAAGGGCATTCGGTGATAAGCATAGATCGCCTGGTGTGTGATAAATGTCGTCTTCGGAACGTCTTCTTTCGCCATCAAAATTTGATTATACCCCGAAAACGCATATAAAAAACTCAACACTGCATTACCCGAAGTCGCATCAATCAACTGATCAATGTGAGGTAAAGGATAAAAATCCTTCGGACAAGCCTTGTTCAAGTCCGTGTAATCAATACATACCCTCCACTTTCCATTCTGCTTCCTGACCAGAACCACATTCGCCAACCATTCCGGAAACTCTATCTCCTCAATAACCCCAGCATCCAACAATTTCCCAACTTCTTCATCAATGATGCGCTGTCTATCTGGAGCAAAAATCCTCCTTTTATGAAATACTGGCTTTCTCTCAGGATCAACCGACAGCCTATGAACAGCCACGTCTTCAGCTATCCCGGGCATGTCGTGCGGTGTCCAGGCGAAGATATCCGCATATACTCTGATCAACTCTATCAATCCAGTCTTCATTGTATCCTGTAACCCAGCACCAATTTTGATCATCTTATCCTTATTCCCCAGAATCAACTCCACATCTTCAGTCTCTTCTGCCGGAAGCCCAATTGGCTCCGAGGAACCTTCGGTGAAAGGCTCCACATCCACCATCATCGTCTGTTTCTGCTTACTGACCCCAACGGCTGATGACATCAACGTATGCCGAAAACACCTCTTACACTACTACAAAATAGCAAATAGACGACGCTAAATAGATAACGTTTTTTTTAAAAACGTTGTGGTATTTTTTTTCATAACGTTTTTTTAAAAAAACGTTGTAGATAGTTTTGAAAAACGTTATCTATTTCAAAGTGATTTTAAATAGATAACGTTTTTTTAAAAAAAACGTTATCTATCTAAAAAACACGGAACTTAAAAACTCCTTTTTTTGATGTTAAATAGATAACATTTATTTTAAAAAATGTTATCTATCTAAAAAACACGGAACTTTAAAATTAAAAGACTCTCATTTTTCTATTCGAGCTGACTTATGTTTTCATCTCAAACTCCATTTCGACCCTTTCGACTCTGAACTCGTCCCGTTTGATCCCATCTGAACTCTGTTCTCTCACTAGTTTTTGTCGGTGAATGTTCGATCTGAGGCTATATGGTTGTGTTCTGAGTCGGTGAATGTTCGATTTGAGGGTGAAATCTGAAGAGATTTGACGATATGCTGATTAGGGGCTAGGGTTTTATTGTAAATTTGACTCAGATCTCGACTCTTCGCCGCCGTCCCCGGTAATCCTCTCCGATGACGGCCAGGGCAACGGCATGATTTCGGCTACAGGGACGATGCTTATTTCCTAAATCAACAACAACTTTTTTGAGGTTCAATCCTATAATTCCTTATCTCTTTTGTTGCTACCAATTTGTTACAGAAGCAGTTTCGTCTTTCAAAGTTTATTTCAAGATTTTGTCAATCCTTTTGAATTTCCCCTTCTGTATTTCATTCCTTTTTTTTCCCTCATCCTTTTATAAATTGCTTTGCCCTTGATCATTATTATGTATCTCTAACTCTAAGAGGGGTGTGGGAAATCGATTGTTTAATAGATTTGCTCGTCTTCATATGGATTGAAATTTTCTAGCTTGTATTTAAATTAGATTTGGGACTTAAATTAGGGTTTATTTTGTTCCATTATGAAACTGATTGAGGTGTTCGAAGCCGAGTTGCAGGTTCTGGTTATACTGGTGAAGAGTCATTAGATTCAGTTAGTAGCTCTGAAGTTTCATCTAGGCTGCTCTCAAGCAGCAGTGCTGGTGTACCTAAAATGTACAGTTTAGAGGGTGATCATTCCGGTCATTTACAGCCAAATATGAAGACAGTGGCCAAACAGGTTCTGATTTTTAATCTCTTTCTTACTGTTTTGAATTGGTATTACTGATTTGAATGGATATGGTCGGTCAAATAGCAAGACAGAAAAATTTATAGGAGAAAATTTTGGACTAATTTGTACACATACTCATTTCCAATACAAAATGTTTTGATTTGATGTCTACCTTTTTCCTGTATGCCTCTTGTCAGTTATTGTTAAATGTTTGTAGAAGCTACAATAGGATTCATTAACTGTTAAGTTGACAGTTGGAACTGAAGATATAGTTGTTTCAAGAGAGTTCTCTTAAAGATATATGGAAAATTTGACATGCAAATGTTTCCAATTATTTTACTTTCCTTGTTCGAACCTGGAAGTTAGTTATTACCTCTCTTACTTAATCAAATGTCAGTTATAAAATGCATGCTTCACTGAGGAATTGTAGTTCATTTATTTTTTGGCTAATGAAAAATTTGTTGTTCAATTTCTCTGGACCATATGATGTAACAGATGTCTCTGATTAATGGCACGTGTTTACCTTTATTTTTTTTTAAAACATAATCCTTTAGTGTTGTACAGAAACTGTCTACTTGCTACATTTTTTTGTTTGAAATTAAGAAACTAACACTATTCTCAGTGAATGTTTTAAACAAACTTGATCACATCTTACGGTGCTCTTTTACAAAAATTTAGGGACATCTTTGAATTAATGCACAGAAAACTTGGTTCTTATGGATTTAAACCTTACGTATCTTAATGTTTTTTTTGTCTACATATTAAATCTGTCTCTTGGATAACACAGTAGCAATTGAATACCAAGCTACAACAAGCGATTTGTTAACTTAACAATTGAACGTATTAAGTTGTGGGTACTATACTTATTTCAACCATTCACAAGGTAGTGCTGCTTAATTTTGATTACAGGAAACAACTGTATTTTGTGATCTAACATACATTTATTGTTTCTTTTCCTTTCAGTAACACAATGTGTTCTTCACACATGCTAATACTGGATCTTTCTTTTTATTTATAATTTATGTGTACTTCTGTATGTATGCTCTCTGATATGGGATTTGCTTCTTGTTGTTGTTAATATGATAGTTTGCAGCAAGTTTTATTACAATCAGAGGAAGAACTATTGAGGAAAAGATCTATGGAATTGGTCAGTGAAGGTGCTGCTTTAAAACTTACGAAAACTTTTGGCAAAATGAAAGTGCAAGGTACTTTACCTGCTTCTCTTTATAAAATTCTTCATTCCAATACCAAGTTTTGAAGTTGATGTCTATTGCATAGACCTGAAAATTGTGGTTACAATGAAGTGCGAAAAGTGAAAATGGATTTAGATCCACCCATTGGTTGCAGTTTCTCATCTCTAAAATCACCTATGGTAAAACAATCACCTATGAGAAAGAGTGTCCCTTCTACATGTATATATCTATAATCTACAAATGGAAAAGGAAAAGCTGGATAAATTGGGATGAACAGATCATACAACATCCATGTATGAGCATACATGAAACTTATATTATAGAGTTGGCTACATGTATGTGAGATGCCCCAAAAGGAAAAGCTGGATAAATTGGGATGGAGATAGTTTATTAAAGAAGTGAATATGTTTCTAGTATTTTTATCTTTAAAAAAGTGTTCCTCTTATAAATTCTTCAGAAGTGCTTTGTGCTATAAAATATACGAGTTCATCTCATTTGAAAGACACTTTCTGTCTTTGGCATGCACACGTGATAAAATGCTAACTGTTTGTTGATAAATTTTACTCTCATATGATGCTAATGGTTCATGATTTGCTAAGGTCCCAAATTATTTCCAAGAAAGGACTGTTCATTTTCATCCAACTCCAGCATTAAACAGTTCCATGGAACTATCTGAACCTCCTATGCAAGAAGATTTTCCTCAACGACCAGGTCAGCCTAATTGTGATTACTTCATGAAGACCAGACCTTAATAAATAGTCTGCTGAGTGACAAGGGCCTGCCATTAAGACCTGTAAGTTTTAAATCTTGTATGACTTATTTGCTTCAGAAACTTTTACATGCATATATATATATATATATATACTCCCACGAGTAAATTAGTCAATAATGGCATTTTGTTTGACATTTAAAGTTATTGTTTTATATAAATATTCTTCTGCATATTTGGGCGTGAACTTGATATCTTTTGATCATACCAGTTTACATGAAAAAAATGGGGAAACATTTATGTCCGGATTCACTTCAAACAATACAAAATTGTAATCCCTCTGTGCAAAAATGAGAGTCCAATTTCAAAAGTCATTGTTCTCAAAAAAAAAAATTTACTTCAACATAATCAATAACAAGATTATAGCTTTAATATAATGAGATTTGGTTCATTGATTGTGAAAGTGAGGTGTCACTTGGGATGTCCGAAAAAAGAAAGGTCGACTGTCATTTTGTGATGGACTGAGTATACATTCTTCTGTTTGGTTAGCTTGCTTCTGGTACTCATGGAAAGGTCGACTGTCATTGATCTATGCAGGGCAAAAAAATTTGCAGGCATTATGAAAAGTCTGGGTTTTGCAAGTATGGACCTACTTGTCTATTTGACCATCCTGTGAATCATGACTCAACTTTTGCGGATAAGTACTATTAGAGGCTCCTTATTGCGAAAGCTGGTATTTTTGGAAGGACTAGAATGGATTGCTGCAGTGCTGGAAATGAGGCTGCCCAGCAGTCTAGAACAGTAATCCCTTTACTAATTAATATTTTCATTCCTTTTTCTTTTTCAACCTGCTAGTACAACAACAAGCTATTGTGCTTGATATTAAATTTTCCGAGCATGACAAGGCTTCTAGTTTATATCTTTCTGTGTGTTGCCATGACTGAGTTTTTCCTTCTTCCTTTTTTTTTCCTTTTTCCTGTCTACCATTTTCAGAAAGGCGAGTTCAAGTAATAGAAACAGGAAAAATGTTCCAAATATTATATTTGGAGTGCAGTCAGTTAATTTCACGCACTTTTCTCAAAAAAAAAAGAAGGAACTAGGAAGCATCTTGCCAAGAATCTAGTTATTGATTAACACTAGTACAAGAGCACGTTTATATGTGTGTTATCACCTCTTCCCCGGATTACATTTTATATGGATGGCTTTGAAGAAATTGTGCAACAGATGATGATTATCATACATACAAAAAGGGAAAAGATAATGCCCCCTTGCACTCCCCTCACATTTTGACAATCACATGTGACTAAATTTGTTGTTCTTTTATTTCAGTGGGACAAGGCAAATGGATTAACGTACACACAAGAACAAATTGACGAAGTACGGGATGAGTGGGCAACGTATGTGAGCAGCTACATGTAGAGCCCCAAAGTTAACGGTGGATATGTACAGGGTTAGATGAATGTACGTATTTTGGGAGAACCTAGGCTTTTTGGAACACGCTTAGGTAGTAGTTTAATTTTATGGATAGTTGGTTTTATTTTGTGGATGTATGTAATCAAATTCACATTTCAATATGGTAGTAATTTATATTGAAAAGTGAATTTGAGATGCATATATGGATAGTTTTGATCAATATTTTGTGGATATAGTAATTGGAAACTGTAAATGTTATTGGGATGTAAATTGAATGGTTGCATGATATATACATTTTGGCTTTTATTTAAATGAGAATTTATACCTGTAGCATATTACAGGTCTCTTGTTGTCTATGATAATGTATTACAACATTTTTAAAAACGTTGTCTATTGTTGCTATGAAACAAACAGTTGTGTATTACAATATTTTTTTAGGTCAAACTACAACATTTCTAAAACGTTATATAAATATGTTTAAATAGATAATAGATAACACGTTTTAAACATTGTGTAATTGTGTTTAAACGTTGTCTGAACTATTAAACTACAACGTTTTAAGCCAGAAAACGTTGTAGAATCATACCATCTACAACGTTTTCAGCCATTTACTAGTTTATGGTCAGCAAATCTACAACGTTTTTTACGAAAAAAACGTCATAAACAGGGCCTACTACAACGTTTTAAAAATGTTGTAAAAGGGGGTCAAATAGACGACGTGCTTAAATACGACGTTTTCCAGACAGATTTTACAACGTTTTTTTCGCGTCGTGTATTTGCATTTTTGTAGTAGTGTTAGCAATGTCCAAATCACCTGCTACTTCTCTGACTCCATGGGATGTAGGAAACTTCATTTTGTAATGTGGAATTGACGTTACAACATGCAATGACGACAATGTAGTCCGTCCAAGAATTGCATTGTATGCCGAATCTACTTGAACAACATAGAACTTTACCATCACCTCCATCTGTCTAGGGGATGTACCGAACACGACAGGTAACTCTACAGTCCCGACAACTGGTACTGTCTCATTCCCGAAACCGAACAAAGGAGACTCTTGCCCAACCTCCAACTTCACTCCTTCTAAATTCATCCTCTGATAAGCATGTGCGTACAAAACATCCACCGACGAACCATTATCAATCATCATGCGCTTCATAACCACTGGTCCGACTTGGGCTGTGATCACCAACGCCCCTTCTTGTGGCTCAATCGTATCCGAAGGATAATCTTCATCCGAAAAGGAAATTACAGTGTTTGGGAATGGTCGTCCCTGCCTGACCATTTGCTCGGATAAAGACATAATTTCACCCGCAACTGCCCTCCTCTTCTTACCGGTTTGCCTTTTAAGAACCCCACCAGTGATAACATCAACTACCCTCCGAACCTGATTATCCGTCGTCACATTCCTATCTTCAACTACCGGCCGATCGTTCCTCAGGGCCTCCCGACCAGCCACATACAGTATAAGCCTTCCGTTCTGGATATTTTTCTCGATTAAATTCTTCAAATCCATGCAACTTCCTGTTGAATGCCCCATTTTTCGGTGATAATTGCAGAAGACATCACTACTACCATAGAAAGAACTTGTTTTAGCCGGTTCAAAAAATGGTTTTCCCCTTATTTCCTCCAAGATCTGCACCCGACTAGTATTCAGCGGCGTGTAAGGCTTTTCCTGGTTAGGCCTGAAAGGCCTCCTATCCGACTGTTTCTCGTCATTGCCTCCAATCCGATCCCAGACATCTGCCTTCGTGTCATTCCCCTTAGATCTGTCTGTGGCCTTCTGTACTAGATTCAATGCCGACATCGCCTCCTCAATCGCAATGAAACTTTCAGCTCTTTCATACGCATCCGCCAAATCCTTTGGAGGTCTAAACATGATGTCCTTCATCAATTTCTTGGACCGACTCACATCCAAGCCAGTAGTAAAAAACCCCAGCGCTTGAGTCACATTCAAATCCGTCACCTTTCCGACTGCATCTCGGAATCTCTGTACATACTGTCCAAAGCTTTCTGTGCTTTTCTGCTTTACTTGCATCAATGACGCAGTCAACTTTCCTCTCCTTCTATTACTCCCGAACCTATCATGAAATTTCTGGTGTAACTCCTTCCAAGAGTGAATACTTCCTGGTGGTAGAGACACCACACATTGCTTTGCAACCTTCTTTAGTGTCATGACAAAGATCTTGCACATCCCTGCATCCGTGTGGTTATAATACCCCATCACGATCTCATAAGCGTTAGTGTGATCATATGGGTCTCCCGTTCCATCATAAGACTCCAAACGTGGCAGCTTCATCTTCGGATCCACTTTCTCCAAGTTAATTGTTGCCGAGAACGGTGACTGTGTATCTATCACCACTGGAGCCGCCTTCAATTCCGCCAGCTGGTTCTCTAACTCCTTCAATCTTTTCATCACAGGATCTGAATTACTCCTTTCCAGAACCCGTCCATGCCTGCCGCTTTCCCTAGCCTCTGAATGGGCAACTCCTTTTCCTCTTGAACCATTCTGTCCTAAGTCTTTATGGGTACCTTCCCGATCATTCTTCTTCCCATCATGTCTCCGAACCACCTTCGGGGAAGAAGACGGGTAAGTAGATTCTCTGTCCTCCAATGCCTTACGTCCTTCCTGTTTCAAGTCTCCATAACCTACTTGATGTTGCTTAACCCGCCTTGGTGTAGGAGGATCATGAACATGTCCACGATGTGAGCGACTTTGTGGGGTTACCTCCTTAGACCCACCCACCGCAGTGTGATCGCCCTCATCCTTCTCCAACTCGGAAAGCATCGCCGTCCATTCTTCCTGTTGTACTCGCAAACTTTCCAACGCACCCTTCACTTTTTGGAGCCGCTGGCGCTTAATAACTTCCCGTTGATCATAAGAGTTCTCCTCTCGCTGTCTCCTCCCATGATCACGAGTGTGACTTGATGTCCTCTCTCCAAAAACCGGTACAGGAGAACCTGATGGAGTAAACAACCTTCTCCTTGCTGAACTAGACTTTGAACCTCCTTCACCCCCTTGAACGGACAGTCCTAATCTATCTTTCACCGATCCTCTTGCAGTGTGCGAAGAGGCCGCTTGACATGAACTTCTACCTTGTGTCACCATAACTTCCGATCCTAAGCTCGCCGGAAAAACTACCAGAAAACAATACCAGTGATTTTTTCTAAAGCCCTCCTTCTAGCACCAATGTTAACGTCAATTTTTGAAGCTCGTTAAAATCGCCAAAATACGAGTAAAATTAACGCCAAACACAAAATAATCACAAAATAATCAGTAAAAGAATTTAGAACAAGAACACCAAAATTTTACGTGGAAAATCCAATTGGGAAAAAACCACGGGATCAAAGGATTTCACTATGAACTTCGTTGCTTACAATATTTTCTCTCTCAATGCTCTTTCCTATTCTCTCAATTACTGAATCAGAAATCTAACAATAATAATAATAATAATAATGAACCCTTTATTTGAGACCATATTTATAGATAACAATTCCCTCCTAATCAGTATAGGAGTACTAATCCTTTTCCAAATCTCCTTCCAGTTTCCGTGTGAAATAAAATCTTTGTTCCCATAAAATAAGGAAACAAAATCCTAATCAAATCTGCAATCTGATTCCCTATTAAATAAGGAATCCCGATCCTTATTAAATTCAACCAAACCGCTAGGAGAGAGAAAACGTGTACCCAAAATCTGCAAGCCCAATCCGTTCACCCCTTGACCTTTGAACAATACCAATCCGGCCCAAAACACAATATTCAGCCCAAAATAATAAGGGTTCTTTACAATAATATACAACAATTAGTTAAAAATTACAAGATTAGTGCACAAACAAAATAATTACAAAAAGAGTGCAATAAGGCTAAATTAATTACACTACATATCTTTAAAACCCTGAAAAAGATGAGATACTTACTCTCCTCGTCCTCTTCCCTTTCTCTCTCCTCTTTCTTCTCTTTCTAATAGTTCGACCTCATCCAGTTAAGATCCCAATCAAGTACGTCGATCTCCAGTTCCCCGAAGGCCTCCTCATGTACTCACTCGCCATCTTCGACATCCTCACCTCCTTCGCCGCCGCGGACCACTGCTTCATCCTCGGTGACGTCACCTACGGCGGCTGCTGCGTCGATGATCTCTCGATGAAGTTGTGGTTATAGTTGCTGATAGGTGAAAACTTCATCGATGAACCTTACCGAATGCTACTCCATATAACATTGGATTACATGTTTTTTTCAGAACTAGTGAAAATTAAAACAATTTAGGCTCTTCTTTTCAGGCCTAACAATAAAAGTATGCCTGTATAAGGAGTCCGATCACCTGCCAGTTCACGCAGAGGACAAGACCTTCTACACTGAAGATGATTTCCGTCATTTCCTTTCATGTAGGGGCTGGACATGTCTGAGAGAGTATAATGGATACAGGAACATTGATAGTATGGATGTGCTTTGCCCTGGTGCAATATACCGTGGTGTTCATTAGGATTAAACATTGTGTGTTTTTTTTATTATTGAAAATGAATAGCATCATTTTAGTCCAGAAATTAAAAAGAGAATAAGATAAATTTTAGTGCAGTTAGTAGCCAAACCTTTATACAAAGGTAACCATTTTAGTGTTTGTGGGTAACCAAGAGAAATTTCAGTGCAGTTGGTAGCCAAAACTTTCATACAAAGGTAACCATTTTAGTTTTTGTTGGTTACCTTTGTATTAAGGTTTGGCTACCAACTGCACTATGAAAAAAAAATTCTATAATAAATTTTTTATAATTAATTGGTAACCCAATAAAACTGAATTGGTTACCTTTATGTTAGGGTTTGGCTACCAATTGCATTATGAAAAAAAATACTATAATAAATTTTTTATAATTAATTGGTAACCCAATAAAACTGAATTAGTTACCTTTGTGTTAAGGTTTGGCTACCAACTGCACTATGAAAAAAAATCCTATAATAGATTTTTTATAATTAATTGATAACTCAATAAAACTGAATTGGTTACCTTTGTGTTAAGGTTTGACTACCAACTGCACTATGAAAAAAAAAATTCTATAATAGATTTTTTTTTAATTAATTGGTAACCCTTTGTGTTAAGGTTTGGTTACTTTTGTAATGAAACTTTTCCAAATGCAGCTAAGCGATTTTTTTTCTCATGTAACAGGTAAATAAAAAGTTCTAAAATTGCAGAAACTTCTCTTGAATAGCTTTCTAGAAAAACTCCTTGGTAAAATTGCTTTTTTAGGCTTAACGGCGGCGAAAGGGAAATGGAGGTGTTTGGCACCAAAAAAGAGAGAAAATGAGGGGAGAGAAAAATGGGGATAGAAGGGAGGAGAGAGAAACAGAATGGAGATGTTTGACGCCAAAAAGGAGAGAAAATGAGGAGAGAGAAAAAGGAGGGAGAAAAAAGGGGATAGAAGGGAGGAGAGAGAAAAAGGGGGATAGAAGGGAGGGGAGAGAAACAGATGAACCCATTTGAGGCGGAAAGTATTTCTTCTCTTTCTCTCTCCTCATCTTCACCTACCATTTGAAAAACTGATTTGCACATCATCAATCTATTAAAATACTCAACTAAATTAAAGGGATAAGAATGTACTAATTTTATAAATAAAATATTGAAGATGCACTAATTTTGTAAATATTTTATGTACGCTCTTTTGTTGTAATATTTTTTAAAAATGTACTAGTAAATGTAATTGTTCCTTATTATTTTGGGGCCGGATTCGTATTGATCAAAGGTCAAGGGGTGAACGGATTGGGCTTGCAGATTTTGGGTACACGTTTTCTCTCTCCTGGCGGTTTGGTTGAGTTTAATAAGGATCGGGATTCCTTATTTAATAAGGAATCAGATTGCAGATTTGATTAGGATTTTGTTTCCTTATTTTATGGGAACACGGATTTTATTTCACACGGAAACTGGAAGGAGATTTGGAAAAGGATTAGTACTCCTATATTGATTAGGAGGGAATTGTTATCTATAAATATGGTCTCAAATAAAGGGTTTGTTGTTGTTGTTGTTATTATTATTATTGTTATTATTATTATTATTATTATTATTATTATTATTATTATTATTATTATTATTATTATTATTATTATTATTATTGTTGTTGTTGTTGTTGTTAGATTTCTGATTCAGTAATTGAGAGAAGAGGAAAGAGCATTGAGAGAGAAAATATTGTAAGCAACGAAGTTCATAGTGAAATCCTTTGATCCCGTGGTTTTTTCTCAATTGGGTTTTCCACGTAAAATTTTGGTGTTCTTGTTCTAAATTCTTTTACTGATTATTTTGTGTTTGGCGTTAACGAGCTACAAAAATTGGTGTTAACAATCCTTATGGTAATGGAATCAATAAATTATGATGGAATTTTATGTTGGACAAAAATAACTTTAGCAAATAGTTCTTTTTGGGATACAAAAGTCTTGACTTTAAGTCGAGAGGTTGGATTATGAGGATTTTGAATATTAGTTAGTGATGAGGCCGCTAGTATAAAAAGAATTGAAGAATCAATAATGGAGTTTCATTGATAAATATTTCTCTTTGAGGTGCATGAATGAAAGATGCACAGAGAAGAGAATGAAAACATGTACTTAAGGATGTTAAGGTTCCTGAATGATCCTAATAGATTTGTTCTAGACTTTAAATTCTTGTAAATTTGTTCGGAGTTTAATCATTAATGTCTGCCTAAAAGTTATAAGTTATTAATGGACAAAGTAAATGATCAGTGTGACTTACTTTTGGTTGAAGCTTTGAGTTGAGAAACAAAGTGGAATTGGATGGAAAAGTGTTTAGTGGTATGAATGATTATAATGTGATTTTGATTATTAAGGTAAAGATCATTATTTTTGAGAAGATACACGATGAAGGTTGGTTTCAATTGAGTACTTTGAATCGTAGAAGTGAAGTTTTATAAAGCTTATAGCGAGTTCAGTATTATTTGAAGATATACTTAATACTTGTTCTTGATGGAAGTTATAAGGTAGGAACTTAAGGACATGGTTCGGAGAAAGTTAATCTTTGTCATAGCTATTAATTAGTTAAGTGAAGGAGAAATAAATTGAAGTGGTATGAAACCTTTTGAGGTTCCGTAAAGGATTTGTTCGTAATAAGATTTTTGAAGAATTGTAAATCGTGTATTAAATTGTCCAAGTGGGGAATACCAATCGAATGTTGTGTAATAGTGCTAAAGTGTTGATGAGAGTTGAAGTTCTTGGGGATATCTGGTGCCTCGTGACGTTTGCAAGCAAAATTTTGGAACATATCTTGGCGCTTGAGGGCAATGACGTGGCTTGTGAGGTGCTAACCGAGGTGCGTCTATTGATGACGGAAGTACGGTACCAAATGAAGAAAATGGTTAAAGATTGGGACTTGATCAAAAATGACCTTTTGGGAGACTAATGTAGTAGTGGAGATGTTGAATTAAATATTTTTATTGCTTTGACTCATCCCTATACCACATTGTATCCTTGTTGAAGTTTATGAAGCTTTTGGAGGACTAATTAATCTGGAATGTGATGAAAATGAAATTACTTGATTTTATTCAAATCCTAAGTGAAGGCTAGGCTATAGAGTTGTTATGATAAAGAGATGTTTCAAGGTTTTTTTTTAATCATATATTGATATGATGTTAAATCGAGGAAGTAGCAAATTGATGCCCGTTAGAAAGTGTTGATTAAGGAATTAAGTTGGCAAGTTATGGGTCATAATGAAGTAATGTCACTAATGCAACTATACTAACGAAGAACGATTTTAGTTTTTGAAATTTGGATATCACGGATGGAGAAGAGTTTTGAGTAAGAGAGTTTTAGAAAAACCTTGATGGTTTGTTGGTTAATTGATGATTTTATAATTGAAGTGTTTTGAAACGATTCGAATTTGAATTATAAAAGAGGTATAAATGAAGCTTAAGGTATTGAAATACACATTGTTGTATGAGGCATAATTTTTGGAATGAAAAAGATCAAATTAGAATTAATTTTGATTTCTGAATTTTAAGTTAAGGGATTTATAGATTGTCATATGTTCATTTGAAATTTGGTCAATATTAATTTTGGAGCTTATACTTGAGAATTTGATTTTATTAAGTGATGGACGGTATTACGTTTTGGAGAAGGATGCACTAATAATAATATGAGGAAGTGTTAGTATCGATAAATGGTTAGATCTTGTGGAGATCGATTTTCAATGGCTGTTATCATCATATTTATGGGGTAGGGAATCTATTTTGGTTTTGATTATTAAATAGAGATTGACAATGATATGAGTTAAAGTCGAACGATTCAACGAATAAGAGAAACAAAGATATTGTTTACTCCCTCCGTCTCAAATTAATTGCTTTTCTAGGACTTTTTAAAGTCAAATTGACTATTTTTAAAATTAATAATTAAGCATATATAAATATATTTCTAAAATTATAAAAATTGAAATTAGTAATAAATTGTATATACTTTCTTTTGGTTATAATATCTTCACCTATATGTTAACAAAAATAGTAAAAAGATTAGTTTTAAAAATAGTCAATTTGACTTTAAAAAGTCCTAGAAATGCAATTAATTTAGGACAGAGGGAATATTTTCTAATAAGAGATATGATGAGTTATAATATCTTCACCTATATGTTAACAAAAATAGTAAAAAGATTAGTTTTAAAAATAGTCAATTTGACTTTAAAAAGTCCTAGAAATGCAATTAATTTAGGACAGAGAGAATATTTTGTAATAAGAGATAGGATGAGTTCTGATTTAAAAATGTTTTGGAGGATCGTTGGCAAATATTAAACGAGTTCTTCAATATTTGATAAAGTATAAGATGTATTTAAGGTGATAATTTTGGTCATCTACAGGATTTATCGGAGAAAATGATCATGAAGAAGTGATGGATTGGATTTATATAACGATTGTGGAATATGACGCTTGTTGAATACGTAGTAACTCATGATAAGAATTTGGATATTGTTATAGGAAAGTCTTAAGAGTTGAGAAGAATTTTGAATTTAACAAAGCTTTGAAATCTTTGATTGATGTCAAGTGGTTTTGCGGTCAATATTATAAGTGTATTTCGCAAGAAGGGTGACTAATCAATCTAGTAAACTTATCAAAAATCAAAAGAATCAAATTATATTTGAATGGCGGTAATTTGGTGATGGAAGAACGAGACTCGACATTTTATCGATTGGAATAAAGCTTAGGAGAATTATGTCTTTGTGCTCTCTTGTAAAACATAGTTAACATTAGTATTGATTAGGGGTGGGCAAAACTTTCGGTATATTCGGTATTTAGGGTATACCGAACCGGACCGAACCGACCAGTTCGGTATATATAAAACCGGTTCGGTATATACAATTATAAACCGGTTTTCGGTACCGGTTCCGGTTAGCAATTTTGTATGCCCGATACGTACCGAACCGTACCGGTTGTACCGGTTATAAAAAATTAAGGCTACCCAAGCCAAACTTTTTCTTAGGACATCCATACCAAGCCTTATGAAATTAACTTAAAGTCTCCTCTATTTATAAAATAAATATAAGACTAAGGGAGACATAGTAGACAATGTGAGACTTATTGTATAGTCTCCTCTATTTATAAACCAAAAGTAAGAGAAGGGAATGCATATTAGACAATGTGGGACTTATTGAAAATTTGAAATCTACATTGGCTCCCTCACATGTAGTGCCTTATTAGACAATGTGGGACTTATTCATGTGTAAAAGAACTTGGTTGTCTCTAAGTCCCACATTGATTATATAATAAAAATTTAAGGAAGTTTTCCTTATAAAAGACTACTAAGTGAAGCTAAAGATATCAAGTCCCACATTGGTCAATTGGAAAATGTCTTAAGGAAGTTTCCTTATAAAAAGACTACCAAGTGAAGTTAAATTTCAAGTCCCACATTGGTTAATTAGTAAAAGTCTTAAAGAAATTTTCTTTATATAAAGACTACCAAGTGAAGGCAAAGTTTTCAAGTCCCTAATTGGTAAAAGTCTTAAGGAAGTATCCCTTATAAAAAGACTACCAAGTGAAGCCAAAGTCTTCCAAGTCCCACATTGGTTAATTGGTAAAAGTCTTAAGAAAGTTTTCCTTATAAAAAGACTACCAAGTGAAGCCAAAGTCTTCAATTGGTAAAGGTAAAGTCTTGAGGAAGTTTTCCTTATAAAAGACCACCAAGTGAGCCAAATTCATTAAGTCCTATATTGGTTAATTGGTAAAAGTTTTAAGGAAGTTTTCCTTATAAAAAGACTACCAATTGTGCCATAGTTTAAGTCCCACATTGATTAATTGGTAAAAGTCTTAAGGAAGTTTTCCTTATAAAATGACTACCAAGTAAAACTTAATCAATGGCTAAATTTTTATAAGTTTTTAATTTTGGAAGCAGACCGGTACAGAGTGGGTATAAACCGGTACCGAACCGGTACCGAACCGGCTAATCGGTTCGGTATACCGGCTCAACCGGTTTCGGTATCGGTTTTCGATTTTAGGCATATTCGGTTCGGGACGGTTCGGTTCGGGACGGTTAATTACCGATGAACACCCCTAGTATTGATTATGGAAAGGCGAATTGGAGAATAGATTATGTATTACATTTGGAAATATACTTCGATAAGGGAACATAAATTTTGGGATATGAAGTTGTATTCTATATTTAAGTGCATGCATTTGGAATTCTAGAATGGGATCGTCAAAAGAGTTATGTTGACACTCGACGGAAAGATTTGGAGTTTGAGGTGAATGATAGGGTATTTCCCAGGGTTGCTCCTTATAAGGGAGTTATTCGATTTCAGAAAAGAGGAAAGCTCAATCCGAGGTATATTGGCCCATTTAGAATCCTTGAGAGGATTGGACCTGTAGCATATCGCTTGGAATTACCCCCTGAGTTGAGTCGGATCCATAATGTTTTTCATGTATTTATGTTGAAGAAATATGTTCCGGATCCATTTCATATTTTAGAATCCCCACCAGTTGAACTCGAGGAAGATTTGTCTTTCGAGGTCCAACCTGTTGCTATTGTGGATCAAGAAATGAAACAATTGAGAAGTATGGTTATTCCTATGGTTAAAGTTCTTTGGAGGAGTAACACAATAGAAGAAATGACTTGGGAAACGGAAGCCTCCATGAGAAATCATTATCCCTATCTTTTTGAAGTTTAGCATGTACAAAATTTCTATAAGGAGGGTAGAATTGTGAAACCCGTAAATTTTTGCAAAAGGTAAAGACAGTAATTTTAGATTTTTGTTCGAAACTTTCGATTGTTAATTTTTTTATTATTATTATTTATTTCAGTTATATTTTGGAAAATTCCTGTGAAATTTATAATTTGAATCGTTAGTCTTTAAATTTTATTTTTATTTTTAAATTTTAAAAACAAATCATGTGTCGTAAAATTTAATCTTCTGACTTATTTCGTTAAATTTCATAAATTATTTTATTTTACTCTATACATAATTATTTATACATTTTTGTTAAAATAAAAACTCTTTATTACAAATTTATTATACACAAAAATTTCTTTAAAACCTCTCTCTCTCTTTTTACCTCTTTCTCTCTCCTCCATCCCGAAACCCTTGCCTTCTTCCTCACCGGAAAACCTTCCTCCTCCGGCGACCCCAACTAGCGGCGAGGGTGCCAAGGCGAAGCTCAGGTCGCCGACTTGCTAGCCTAACCCAGCAGCGCCGACGAACGGAGCCAGAGAAGATCGAACCAGTCGTGAGCCGTCGCGCGACTCC
The DNA here is from genome assembly GCA_034770075.1 of Aralia elata. Lineage (NCBI taxonomy): Eukaryota > Viridiplantae > Streptophyta > Magnoliopsida > Apiales > Araliaceae > Aralia > Aralia elata. The sequence continues at coordinate 85,064,881 of CM068385.1, read as the reverse complement.
ACCCGTTCGGTGCGAGTTCCGGCCGTTTCACCACCGTATCAGCCCTCTTCCAGCTCAACTTCACCCCGTGGAGCCCTAAGCTGGGCCGATCTACACCGGTGGACATGCGAAGAGCTCCGATCGACGACCTCGAGCAGTGAGCATCTCGTTCTTCTTTGTGCGACGCCACCATCTCACGGCGAACCTGTCTACCACTTAGGATGACCACCATGAGCTGGGAATGAGCTGAATCCAGCTCCAAAACTGACCAAATCGCCTCCAAATTGTTCAAACCATTTTCAAGGTTAAGCTTGCCAAAACCCATTTCGGCTCCGGACAACTTTGCTAAAATTCAAGGGTACCACTAGCAAGATCTCGACTCAAGCAACATGTAGGAACTTACGGAAGTCGAATCCGACAACCGTAGCTCCCGGTATGTGCTTTCGAAGGATTTAGCTAAAATTGTTACTTGTTCGTATAATTATTTTTATGAGGTTTTAAGCTCGTATAAAATATTGTTTTGTGATATTTGAGTATAATTAGTCTTGAAATAGATTATTTACGGCAAAACTAATGATTTAGCCATTATAGTTGGCACGTTTTACTTAATACACTACCGAACTTTTAATTTTTCAAAATACCCCATTTAACTAATTATTATTTTTAAATTGGGTCATTCTGTTACAAAAATTGGATGGACGTTAAATTGCTTCAATTTTTTCTTACGTGGCAACAAAGAAATAAAGCTAAAAGAAATATATACTGATATGGAAATTCCTGCGTGGCTGTATAAAAAACAAAAAACTAAAGAAATGACATGGGAAATAAATGGCAAAACTAACAGACCGACGTCCCGGATGTCAACAGTCATGCCCGGCGGCAGAAAAAGGATGAGTCAGGCCAAAATTGCATAGATCCAAAAACAGAGAGAAACCAGCAGCGATGAACTGCCCAGAATCCCAAATCCATTAAAAGGCATTAAAAACAATACATCCATAACGGCATAGAACCCCAGAATCCGACGAAGGATTCGCAAGTAACCACCATCACAAAGAACAGATAAAACAAGGAAAATTCTCAGTACAAGTCCTACAGCAGATCGAATCAACATAACTCGAAAACATGCCGAAAGACATATCGAAAACACCATTAACAACAGCAAAGAAAGCCTAATCCAAAAAGAGGGAACCCAGATTTAGCTAACAGATGCGATTTAAAGGCCAAATAAACAGCTCCTTAAAATCAACGAATCTCAACAAAATCAACAGGTAGCTAGGTAACCATCAGAACAAAAGCCTAGATTAAAATCATCCATATGAAAGCCTCCGTCAAAATAGAAGATGCGCACGGGATACTTAAAGAACAAGGTCCCTGAAATCAAGCCCCATGGACATCAGCCACAAATAAACCCGTTGGGAGCTCAACCCCAAACCAAAAAGATAGGCAAATCCAGAGGAGAGAAAGAACAGTGGAGTTTACAAGGAGATACCTTCATAACCCCAGATCTGAGTAACATTAATAGAAAATAAAAATAGAAGGGAAAAGTAAAAGGAAAATCCGTGCCTATCATTTTCTTGTTCTCTCCCCTCTGCGACAATGGTGGAACTACCCAATCACTTCATCTTTCTCTAATAGTTTTGAGTTTGTAATTTTAAGATGATGAGTTCATCCTAAAGTTAGGGTTTTGATTTTGGGATTTTTTTCCAGAAGAAATAAAAAAGGAATTTGATTTAAAATTTTAAGATGATGAGTTCATCCTAAAGTATATTTAATTGATTAAGATTTGATTTAAAATTGATTTCTTGATAAATAAATTTGATTTAATGAATGAAAAAATGTTTTAATTTTATTAATTTTTGTTGTGCTTTATTATATTTTTGTCCTTTTTAAAACATTAAAATGTTAAAAATGAGTCAAAAAATATTTTTTTTGTGTGTTGCCTTTTATTTTCCATATCATTTCTTTAATTTTTTTTGTTTTTTTTACACAGTCACGAAGGAATTTCCACATCAGTATAGATTTTTTTTTAGCTTTATTTCTTTGTTGCCACATAGGAAAAAAACTGAAGTAATTTAACGTCTGTTTAATTTTTTTAACGGAGTGACCCAATTTAAAAATAATTATTAGTTCATTGGGGTAATTTGAAAAATTAAAAGTTCGGTTGTGTATTAAGTAAAACGTGCCAACTACGGTGACTAAATCATTAGTTTTGCCGATTATTTACGTAAAAATCGAGACTTTCGACATTAGGGGTAAAATAGTAATTTCACACTCGAACTTTGTACGAGTATCGTGACATTTGCATGTGTTATAATGAAGCTTGAATCAACCCATAAGAATCTCGTATATTAAATATGGACGATAGATCTAACTTATGATGAGCTAGGGTGTAGTTCGTGTATAATTCCGTGCATATGTTATTTGTTAAGGTTCGATAAACTCATTAAGTTTGTTTTGAACATACGATATTTTAATGATCGTACGAATAGCAATAATGATCAAATATACTTGTTTTTGTTAGGTTCTAACCTGACAACCGGAAATTCCATCTCTGTGAATCCGTCTAACACTGGTGAGTGGAATTAGTAATTTGTTTAGAAATTGTCTAGCTAAATTTCCCATTTTGTTCGTGGTAAAGAGGTCGAGGAGTAGTAACTTTAAGGTATGTACATTCATAAATTATGGATGATTTTATTTTTTTTACACAGTCTGTGGTGAGTTTGTTGAGAATTGATTTAAATGTTCATGTTCATAATTAATAGAGGTTGGTGATGAAGCCACTTAGTGGCTATATTTTATTATGTATATATATGAATTTATACGTTTATGACTATGTCATGGTTTCTGTTTTGGTGATATTACGTAGTACTACGGGCCCCTATGGACGACCTATCTTAGAGGTCGCATATGGGGAGGGATTGGGGGGCGATCCGGTGCACTATCGACCGGTAACGACCGGTACATTTTGTTAATTTTTTTTTAATTTTTTTTTACCACAATTATCAGAAAAAAAATAATAATAGAGCAAGTTTGAAAAAAAAACTGTAAAAAAAAGTATATTTTTTATTGAAGTATCCTCAAAAAGGGAAATTGAAAAACAATCTGAAGATTCAAATTTGAAAAATCAAATTGAAGATTTAACTAAAGAATGTGATGATTTATATACCACAGTTCTTAAATTTACAAAAGGAAAAGAAAATTTCGATGCTATGCTCAGTCAACAAAAATGTGGGTTTAACAAAGAAGGACTAGGATATATTGGGAAAACCAGTAAAGCAAAAGACAAAGAACTTTATCATGTTAAGAGTAAAGAAAAAGAAAGTCATACATCTCCGTTTGTCAAATGTTCATATTGTAATTGTAATGGTCATTCTATAAATACATGCAATGCTCGAAGTGGAAATTATAAAGAAAAAATAATTTGGGTTCCAAAAGGAACTTATACTTTACCTATCATTAAAAATTCAGGAGGAGAATTTTATAATCATCAGTTGTATTCAGGATTTAATGCATTTACTTCTACTAAAACTGGTGATCCTATGTCAAGATTTGTAAAAGGAAGTACTAGTGTTCCTCATACAAAATGGAAAACTTACCCAAAGGACCCTTCTTACTAAAGGGTACCAGTTCGTGAAAATAATGTATGTTGCAGGTATGTCCCTCAGTTAAAAGCAAATGGTATCTTGATAGCGGTTGTTCAAGACATATGACTGGAGATAAATCCAAATTAAGCAACATACGAGCGACAGACTGTGGTAAGGTAATCTTTGGAGATAATAACAAAGGTAAAGTTATTGGAATTGGAAGTATTGGCAATAAACACATAACAATCTCAAACGTCCAATTAGTTATAGGACTCAGGTATAATCTTCTATCCATTAGTCAACTTTGTGATAACGGCTTCAAAGTAATTTTTAATCCTCATAATTGTTCAATATTTGATCAATCTGGAAAATTGATTTTATTATGTCCTAGGAATCAGAATGTATATACATGCGACTTAGATGCATACTCTCATCTTGATAATGTCTGTTTAGTTTCGGCAATTAATGACCCATGGCTTTGGCATCGTAGATTAGGTCATATTAATATGAAATTGATCAATAATATTGCATCTAAAGAACATGTTCGTGGTCTTCCAAAAATAAAGTTTTTAAAAGATCATATTTGTGAAGCCTGTGAATTGGGAAAACAAATTCATGCATCTCATAAACCCAAACTTACTGTGTCAACCTCTCGACCTCTAGAACTCTTGCATATGGATCTAGTAGGACCAATACCTAAACATAGCATGGGTGCTGCTGTATACATTCTAGTTTTGGTTGATGACTACTCTCGATTTACATGGGTTGATTTTCTGAAATTTAAAAATGAAGCTATAAATTTTTTCTCCGCTTTGTGCAAGAAAATTCAGAATCAACAGGGAAGCTCTATTGTTTATATTTGTTCTGATCACGGAAGAGAATTTGATAATTCTGATTTTATTATGTTCTGTGATGAGCACGGTATAAGTCATAACTTTTCTGCTCCTTACACACCACAGTCAAATGGTGTAGTTGAAAGGAAAAATCGAACTCTTCAAGAAATGGCTAATACTATGTTAAATGAATATCGTATTCCTAAATATTTTTGGGCTGAAGCAGTAGCAACGTCCTGTTACATTTTAAACCGAGTCTTATTAAGACCTATTTTGCTCAAAACTCCCTATGAGCTTTATTATAAAAGAACTCCAAAAATAAATTATTTTCGTGTTTTTAGGAGTAAATATTTTATTTTAAATACAAAAGGACATCTGTCAAAGTTTGATCCCAAATTTGATGAGGGAATATTTCTGGGATATTCACTTAACAGTAAAGCATACAGAGTTTTTAACAAAAGAAGTCTAGTTGTTGAGGAATCAATGAATGTAACGTTTGATGAGTCTCAGCCACCTCCTAAATACAAAGAGTTAGTAGACAATGACATTGTCATTGAAAACATTCTCAGAAATATGGAGGAACCAAAACTAGATAATGCATCTCCACAAATAAATGAAAATCCTCTTGAAATTACCAATCCTCAATTAAATGACTTGCCCAAAGACTCACATATTGTTAAAAATCATCCCTTAGAAAATGTGATTGGTGATTTGGATAAAGGAATTCTTACTAGATCACAAGCACATAGCTTAGCCGGTCACTTATCTTTCTTGTCTCAAATTGAGCCTAAAAATATCAAAGATGCTTTACTTGATGAAGATTGGATAACTGTTATGCAAGAAGAACTTGAACAGTTCACCAGAAACAAAGTCTGGGAACTTGTTCCAGAACCCGATGATACTTCTATTATTGGAACTCGATGGGTGTTTCGAAACAAAATCGATGAAAATGGAACAATCATACGAAACAAGGCAAGATTAGTGGCGCAAGGATATAATCAACTTGAAGGTATTGATTATGATGAAACTTTTGCTCCTGTTGCTAGAATTGAGTCAATACGTATGTTATTAGCATTTGCATGCCATAAAGAATTTAAACTGTTTCAAATGGATGTTAAATCTGCTTTTCTGAATGGAGTTATTGAAGAGGAAGTTTATGTTAAACAACCTCCTGGTTTTGAAGATTTTGATCATCCTGAATATGTTTATAAATTGCATAAAGCTCTATATGGTTTAAAACAAGCCCCTAGAGCATGGTATGAACGATTAAGTAAGTTTTTGCTTGAAAATGGTTTTAAAAGGGGTGCTGTTGATACTACTCTATTTACTAAATACAAAAATGATGATATTCTTATTATTCAAATCTATGTTGATGACATCATTTTTGGTTCCACTGACATGACTATGTGCAATGATTTTTCTGAACGCATGAGTAAGGAATTTGAAATGAGCATGATGGGAGAATTAAACTTCTTCCTAGGACTACAAATCAAATAAAGCGAAAAAGGTATTCATATCTCTCAACCAAAATATTGCAAAGAAATGATCAAGAAATTTAGTTTAGAGTCTGTGAAACCTCTCAATACTCCTATGTCAACTACTGATAAATTAACTGCTGATGAAAAAGGAAAAAGCGTTGACACAAAGAAATATAGAGGAATGATTGGAAGTCTACTGTATATAACAGCTAGCAGACCTGACATTATGTTCAGCGTATGTAAATGTGCTAGATTTCAGTCAAATCCTAAAGAATCACATTTAGTTGTTGTTAAAAGAATTTTCAGGTATCTTAAAGGAACCACAGACTTAGGTCTATGGTATCCTAAAGGACAACCATTTGATCTTGTTTGCTTCTCAGATTCTGACTATGCAGGTCATCATGTTGATCAAAAAAGTACAAGTGGCACCTGTCAGTTTTTAGGTGGTTGTTTAGTCTCTTGGTTCTCTAAGAAACAAAACTCTGTTTCTATTTCAACCACTGAGGCAGAATCTATAGTTGTTGCACGATGCTGTGCACAGATATTATGGATGAAACAGACTATCACTAATTATAATTTAAAATTTGATTGCGTGTCTATTTTATGTGATAATACTAGCACCATTAATTTAAGTAAAAATACTGTGTTACACGCTAGGTCAAAGCATATAGATGCCAGACATCATTTCTTATGAGATCATGTGAATAATGGAAGCATTAAATTAGATCATATTGATACAAATTCAAATGTTGCTGATATAATTACTAAACCTTTAAGTTCTGACAGGTTTTACAAGTTACGCATGGATTTAGAAATGCTCGACATTATCTCATAAATATTTGCGCTTCCTCTATTTTATATATTTATATTACTATTTATCTTATATTCTTCTTCATATAACTATACATATTTTGTTATTTTTAACACATATAAATTTTTTTGTTTATCATTTTTATATACATTAGTACTAAATACTAAATTTTTAAATTTGTTAGTCTTTGTTTTTATTGTTTAAAAAAAAAATCATCTGGGCAATTCTTTTGATCCGGTTCTATATTCATTTATGATATATATATATATATATAGAGAGAGAGAGAGAATTACATATCTGCTTTATATACCTATGCTGGAGCACTATAATAATGACATATACCTATATATATATATATATATATATATATATATATATATATATATATATATATATATTATAATAGTTTATATGAAAATATAATTTTTTTCCCAAATATAATTATCCTGCACATTCTGCTACCCGTATCATTATATTTATATAATATATATAGTATACTTATATAGATATTAACTTTTTTTTTCTCCACTCTCGGATTACTCTTATCCATTAGCTATACTAATATTTTGTAAATATCTCCTACCATGTACCATTAAGTCAAACAAGAGCAACGGTCATTTTTTTTAATTCATCTCTTTTGTTTCCTCTCTATAGCACAATAAATGCATCGTGGCACCCTCCGATTCAGTCAACATCATTTCCCTTCCGTTGGATCAAAATGGCACACGGATAATGCTCAAAATTTCATCCGCATCCCTCATTACTGTCGGTTCATTTTCTACCATCGGATCACATTGTCATTATTCATATAATATTGTATACCATTGATGGAACTACTGCAATTAACTAAATGAGGCATATTTATCCAAGTCTCCTGGCAGAATTTTACTCTCATATGTCTTTCAACAAAAATGAAAATGGTCTGCTACTTAGCATTTCCACGTGCATTCAAGGTATTGAGTACATTATTGATGAATCATTGATTAGCCATGCCTTGCATGTTAAGTCGTCTAACACCTCCTTACTCAAATTCAACTCATATACCTATCCCTTAAACTTGTCTGTTTCTGAATGTTTGAATTTCAAACAAAACTTGGCCAATGTAACGAATCAACTTGTACCGCCTCTTTTGTTTGACATCCCTGTTCCTATTGGAATCGCCTTCTTAGATGATCAATCTCAATTTTTGGCAAGATCTGTTAGGCAAAATATTATGCCCGTTAGACTTGACAATGACTTATTGCCTGCTGATCTGGAAATTATGAACTGCATCTTACATGGTTCTATGCCCTATGATTTACCATATTTCATCATGACCACTTTTGAATACTGTTATCATAAAAATTGCATGGGTTATGGTCTGTTGTTAACTCAAATTTTTAACCATCTGGGAATCAATCTTTACACAAATCAATCCCAAGTTGTCCACAATACAAACTTGGTGACTCATATTCATCTTCCACCTAAACCCCTCTCAACCTTCAAACCTCCAAGTTTAGAAGACAGAGACTCTCACCTCTCCATAACTGCAAATCTTGAGAACTTGAAAAGTGTAAATCATTTGTTACTTCAGAATCAAAACATTATGCTTACTCAGATCGACGACCTCAAACACACTGTTCAACAGCTCCAAGAACTAGTACACCTTCTGTTGGAATCAGAAAAGCTTCCTATCTCCCTTTCACTTTACTACCAGCACGGCTTCTGTTATTCCGGATCCCATGGGCTCAATTCCTTCCACTGACCTTGCTCCTCTTGGACAAGATTTCCCCCCTATTAATTTAGAGGATTTTTATGTAAGTTTGCAAAAATCACAATCTAATTGTAATACGCAACGGAAAAATGGAAATTAAAATTTTTTGCAACTTATCCATGAATCACCTTATGCATAACTATTAATTGATGAAGATTAACAAGAGATAATACCTTTGATGATTCAACTCTTGAACCGCTACAAGATCTACTCCTCTCTTGATTTCTTCAAGCTCTTCCAATCTACAATCCTTTGTTGATTTCTACAAACTCCTCCAATCTTTGTTCCTTGGATTAAACACTAGCTACAAAGTGTATGTAGCACTCTAGAGGTAATCCACCAAGAACAATTATACAAGAAACAATATTTTGATTTCCTAAAAATCTTGGATGGCTAATCCCCTTAATTTTATTCCTAACTCTTAAGAATAATAAGAACACTATTTCTCTCTTAACTCTTAAGATGGAGGCTAATGAATATTCTAGGTTAATTAGGAAACCCTAATCTTATTAGGATACTTACAAAAATAATACTTACACAAAATGTAAGTATACATTTTCTCCTAACCCACATGTTATTCATTTAAGCAATTAACATGTGTTACTTGCTTAATCAACATTAAGCAAGTATACTACCATTTTATTTAATTTGCATTTTCATTTAATTTAATTCTCAATCTAATTAAGAATTAAATAATAATAATAATAATAATAATAAGATTTCTCTCATTAATTTATAATTCAATATTTCTCCAAATATATCATTATAAATATTAAGCATTTCAATTTATTCAAATAATAAATTAAATACTTAATTTATTATTATTTAGCCAATTGTTTCCAATACAAAATTATTCTTTTGCGGTGTGACCCTTTAGGTTCAATATTATGCCGGTCGTAGAATAAATAAATTTGAATTATTCTAATATTATTTATAATGAATTAAACTCCTTTAATTCATATATAAATAAATAATATTTATTCTACATCATGAGGGACACCTTACGATAATGTATCATGACTATCCGTATAATATGAAATCAACGTTTAATCACATAGAACCTATTCAGCAGTAGTTACCGTACAATTCAATCATTCTACCATACAATGTCCCGATTAAATATAAGACATGGAATTACTGACAAGTCTTATTTTATTTAATCATATGCATTTCGATTTAAAAATGCACAACTCCGATTAATGTAAATTAGAAACTCCTTTCTAATTTTCATATAACCCTGGCCAGGAATTTTTTAAGCTGTCATTTATCAAATCGCATAGGACATTCTCTCCCTTTATCAGAAGTGGTAGATCCTTTGTCGATCATTCACCTACCTCCGTGTATACTTTATTATACCCGTACATACCCTATGACATACCCTAAGGTATTAAGGAATATGACAAAGTATAACTTAACATACACAAGGTACTATGATGATCTCAAGTTCAAGGATCACTTGTACAACTATCACTTAAGAACTTTCCTATTGACAGGTGAATAAAACTCCATTAGGGTTCTTTAAGCGAGTCACGTTCAGTGAACTTATTCTCTAATAAGCACCTACATACTTGCTTTAGTGTCTTCACACAAATGATTATGAGATCAATCATTATCTTCTAAAGATCAAGCATAGTATGTACTAATCTATCCGGATCAGTAATCCCAATATTAGTGATCCAACGATTAGGAACATTTTAGTTTTGAGCTTTCTTGAATTTAGATCTCACTAGTATGATCTCATCATGATTCTAAAAGCATTGCTCGAAAACTATGGGTTCATCACATTTATTAATTCAACCAATTAACATGGATAAAATATGCCTTTTATTCTATTATTAATATTTGAATAAGATTACAAAGTAAATGCTTATTACATCAAATATAATTGGCTTGAGGGCATATTACTTTCAATCTCCCACTTGCACTAAAGCCAATCACCTTGGTATCTAATACCCATTTTATCGAAATGGCGATTGAATTGATCTTGCGATAATGCTTTAGTAAATGGATCTGCAATGTTGTTCTGAGAGTCCACTCTTTCTAAGGTGACATCTCCTCTTTCAATTATTTCTCTAATTAAATGAAATCGCCGCAACACGTGTTTGGATCTCTGATGAGACCTGGGTTCCTTAGCCTGTGCAACAGCTCCAGTGTTGTCACAATGAACCGGAACGGGTCCAATAATGCTAGGAACTACCCCGAGTTCAGAAATGAACTTCTTCATCCAAACAGCTTCCTTTGCAGCTTCACTTGCAGCTATATACTCTGCCTCTGTCACTGAGTCAGCAACTGTTTGTTGTTTGGAACTCTTCCAACTCACTACTCCACCGTTCAAGGTAAATACATACCCTGACATGGATTTACTGTCATCTTGGTCAGTTTGAAAACTTGAGTCTGTAAAGCCCTCTAGTTTCAAATCAGACCCACCATATACTAGAAACACATCTTTAGTTCTTCTCAAGTACTTCAAGATGTTTTTCATAGCTTTCCAGTGTTCTTCTCCAGGATTAGACTGATATCTACTTGTTACACTGAGTGCATAAGCAACATCTGGTCTGGTACATATCATTCCATACATTATGGATCCTATTGCCGAAGCATAAGGTATTTGATTCATGCGTTCTCTCTCTTCAGGTGTCTTTGGGGACAATTTCTTAGAGAGATTTACTCCATGACTCATCGGTATGAGTCCTCTCTTGGAGTCTTGCATGCTAAACCTCTTTAGCATCGAATCAATGTATGCACCTTGGGTCAAGCCGAGCATCCTCTTTGATCTATCTCTATAGATCTTTATCCCCAATATGTAGGATGCTTCTCCCAAGTCCTTCATGGAGAAGTGTTTAGATAACCAAATTTTAACTGATTGTAGCATCGGTATGTCATTCCCTATAAGTAATATATCATCAACATATAATACCAGGAATGTCACAGCACTCCCACTAACTTTCTTGTATACACATGGTTCATCCTCATTTTTGATAAAATCAAACTCTTTGATTATCTCATCAAAACGGATGTTCCAACTTCGAGAAGCTTGCTTCAATCCATAAATGGATCTTTGTAACTTACACACTTGATTTGTTCCAACCTTTGAAACAAAACCCTCTGGCTGTATCATATATACATCCTCATCTAGTTTCCCATTGAGGAAGGCCGTTTTCACGTCCATTTGCCAGATTTCGTAGTCATAGTAAGCTGCAATCGCAAGTAAAATCCGGATGGACTTGAGCATGGCTACTGGTGAGAAGGTTTCATCATAGTCAACTTCTTGTCTTTGTTTGAAACCTTTTGCAACCAGTCTGGCCTTATAGGTCTCCACCTTGCCATCTGCTCCAGTCTTTTTCTTAAAGACCCATTTACACCCTATAGGCACAATGCCTTCAGGTGGAGTAACCAAAGTCCATACTTGGTTTTCATACATGGAGTCCATTTCGGATTTCATGGCTATTTGCCATTTCTCAGAGTGTTTATTACTCATAGCCTCATCGTATGTTACTGGATCATCATCAGTTATGATGCGTACCTCATCATCATCTTCTATGATGAGTGTATACCTTTTAGGTATTTTCGGCACTCTTCCAGATTTACGACTCGGTTGTGGTACAGAAGTTATATCTACTTGAACATGTTCATCCACTTGATCTGTAGTGATTTGTGGTTCTTGAATTTCTTCAAGATTTATTTTCCTCCCACTAGCCCCTTCAAGGATAAACTCCTTTTCCAAGAAGGTAGCGTGTTTGGCAACAAACACCTTTTGCTCGGTAGGATTATAGAAATAATATCCTAAACTTTCTTTAGGATACCCCACAAATTTGCACTTGTCAGATCTAGCCTCAAGTTTGTCACTTTGTAACTTCTTTACATAAGCGTTACAACCCCAAATCTTAACATGCTTAAGACTGGGTTTCCTCCCTGTCCACATCTCATATGGAGTCTTAGGGACGGATTTTGAGGGAATCTTGTTAAGTAGATATGCAGCCGTTTCTAGGGCATGACCCCAGAATGATATTGGAAGGTCGGTGAAACTCATCATGGACCGCACCATGTCTAACAAGGTACGATTCCTCCTTTCAGATACACCATTTAATTGTGGCGTACCAGGAGGCGTCCATTGAGAGAGAATACCATTTTCTTTGAGATGATTAAGAAACTCATTGCTCAAGTATTCTCCTCCTCGATCTGATCGAAGAATCTTAACACTTTTGCCAGTTTGTTTCTCTACTTCACTTCTGAATTCTTTGAACTTTTCAAATGATTCGGATTTATATTTCATTAAATACACATATCCAAATCTTGAATGATCATCAGTGAATGTAATGAAATACGAATACCCTCTTCTAGCATCTGTTGTCATAGGTCCACATACATCTGTGTGTACCAACTCTAACAACCCTGCAACTCTCTCTCCATGTCCACTAAATGGAGATTTAGTCATTTTACCCATGAAACATGATTCACAAGTTGGATATGATTCAAAATCGAATGGCTCTAAAAGACCATCAATATGCAACTTGTTTAATCTTGTTTCATTGATGTGACCGAGTCTACAGTGCCAAATGAAAGTATGATTTACTTCATCTCTTTTTCTTTTACAAGTTTGTTCAATTTGAAAAATATTTTCATGTAAGTCAAGTAAGTAAAGTCCATCAATTAATCTACCAGTTCCAAACAAAATATTATTATTATAAATAGAACAACCATTGTTCTTAAATATAACATCGAATCCTTCTTTGTCCAACATAGAAATAGATATAATGTTTCTAATGAGAACAGGTACATAATAACAATTTATTAAATTGATAGACTTTCCCGTAGGCAATGCTAAACAATAAGTCCCCACAGCTAATGCAGCAACCTTTGCTCCATTTCCCACTCGTAGAGTTACTTCTCCCTTGTTTAGCCTTCTACTTCTGCTTATTCCCTGCAATGAATTGCATATGTGAGAACCACAGCCGGTATCTAATACCCAAGTAGAATTTTGACTTACAGAAAGATTTATTTCAATCATGAATAAACCTGTATCCGTAGCTGAAGCTTCAACAAGCTTTTTCTGCTTTGCCTCTGCAAGGTAATCCTTGCAGTTTCTCTTCCAATGTCCAGGCTTATTGCAGTGGAAGCAAACTCCTTTGCTATCCGTATTTGTTTTATTCTTATTACCTTTATCAACTGTCTTTCCTTTTGCCTTCTTAGAATTTTTCTTCTTAGCAGAAGCTCCTTTGGGCCACTTCCTTTTCTTGGAAGCGTCACTTATCAGTAAGACTTGGTCTTTCTTGGATGGAAAGTGACTCTCTGCAGTTTTCAACATGTTAAGCAATTCAGGCAAGCTGACATCAAGCTTGTTCATGTGAAAATTCACAACAAATTGTGAGTAGGAGTCCGGGAGTGACTGCAAGATCAAATCTTGGCTCAACTCTCCATCCATTACAAAACCCAGTTGTCCCAATTGTTCAATCAAATTGATCATTTTGAGGACATGTGCCTGTACTGTAGGGCCATCGGTCATTCTAGATCGGAAGAGCTCCTTAGATATCTCATATCTTGCAGACCTACTTTGTTCACCATACAACTCTTGCAGGTGAAGCAATATAGCAGGTGCATCCATTTTCTCATGTTGACGTTGTAACTCGTTACTCATGGATGCGAGCATGATGCATTGAGCTACCATAGCATCATCTTGCCACTTTTTAAAAGTAGCAATCTCTTTCTCAGAGGCAGTTTCTGCAACAGTTGCAGGAACAGGCGAATTAAGGACATAAGATAATTTTTCAGCGGTGAGAACAATTCTCAAATTCCTTAACCAATCCGTGTAGTTCGGTCCGGTTAGTTTATTAGCATCCAATATGCTCCGCAGTGATAGTGAATGGGCCATTTGTAAAAATCTGTAAATGAATTTTTATTTAAACAACATTAGCATATATTCATTTTATTAATCACCAATTTAATATAGGACTTTATTAAAAGGGTGTCTCCCACTATTTTGTACAAACTATATGACCCTCCATATATAGTTCGACAAATTTTTAAAAATCTGTTTAGTGAGTAAGGATCCTATTGACATAAATATGCAGCCTTGTGTGTGCACAACAAACCATATATTTATTCAAAGGGTAGACAACTCTTGTCAATTACATCAACTATGTAACTCCTTGTATTTTGCCTCTTAGATTATAATAGTCAAGTGTGTGCACATCCGAACTAAAATAATCCAAGTTAAGTTTCACCTAGCATTTCCATATAAGCGAATAGAAAAATATAGTCCTTGTGTGTGCACAACAAAACTAGTATTGTTCAATTCCTTATAAAACATTTTTAATGTAATAAAGCCAACATCTTAAAAATTTAATATGAGTCTTGTGTGTGGACAACAAACTAATATTAAATAATTAATACTCTATTGCTTTATCATGCTAGAAGGCTACGTTTGATATTTTTGAAATACCTTTAAACGTATTCAACTTAATATTTTGAAATGAGGGTTTTGTTATTAATGGTCTCATCTTGTTTAGCACGCATGCAAGTATATATATATAAATACGCGTCATATTAAACATTCATCAACATGAATAATAATATATTTAATATATATATTATAAGCATGCATTCATAGAATACTATATTCTATATGGGATGATTATGGACTTAATATAATTTGATTCACTCGAGCCACCGAGTAAATCAATAGGTCAAACCTAGGGTGCAAGAATAAATTTGAATATAACTATTACATTCAACCCAGGCTTCATTACAAATGGGTCTTCAATGCTCCTGTTCTTCGGTTCCAATTTCTCTAGTAACTCTATTAAATCCTATTACATTCATTTTAACAAAATAGAAACCTTGATCAACAGTCAAGGGGAAGTACATAGGAGAGAGATAGAAATTACATTTAGAAATTTAGATAGGCGAGGTACGCAGACCCCATTATGAATAAAACCATTCATTCAAGCATCCATTCAAATTAAATCCAATCACATTGGTCAATAGTCCTTAATCATCCCCTATATATATATCAACATATATAAATACCATTCATCTCATGAATAATAAACCATTCAATATATATTGATATCATTTAATGGGCAATTGACTAGTAGAAATTCAAAATCCAATTAAAATAAACTCCTTTATTTTAATCCATTCCAAATTAATATAAACTCCTTTATAAAATTTAGAATCTTTGTTCAAAATTGAAATCCAATATTAATTAAAATAAACTCCTTTATTTTAAACCAATTTCAAGTCCAAAATAAACATCTTTATTTTTAACATTGAAAATGTAAAATTGGAAAATCAATTTTTTTTTTTTAAATGAACAGTGCCCGGGCTGCCCGGTGAACAGTGCCCGGGCTGCCCGGTGAACAGTGACGCTGCCCGGTGAACAGTGACGCCGGTGAACAGTGCCCGGCGGTGAACAGTTCCGGCAGTGAACAGTGTCCGTTTTTTTTTTTTTTTTATTTTGATGTTTTTCCAAAAAAACATAATTTCATACTAACAATTATACCCAAAAAATTGTTCTAAACACATATCAACATATATATGATTGATACAATTAATAGTACGCATAAGGATGGCTCTCTGATACCACTGTAAGTTTGCAAAAATCACAATCTAATTGTAATACGCAACGGAAAAATGGAAATTAAAATTTTTTGCAACTTATCCATGAATAACCTTATGCATAACTATTAATTGATGAAGATTAACAAGAGATAATACCTTTGATGATTCAACTCTTGAACCGCTACAAGATCTACTCCTCTCTTGATTTCTTCAAGCTCTTCCAATCTACAATCCTTTGTTGATTTCTACAAGCTCCTCCAATCTTTGTTCCTTGGATTAAACACTAGCTACAAAGTGTATGTAGCACTCTAGAGGTAATCCACCAAGAACAATTATACAAGAAACAATATTTTGATTTCCTAGAAATCTTGGATGGCTAATCCCCTTAATTTTATTCCTAACTCTTAAGAATAATAAGAACACTATTTCTCTCTTAACTCTTAAGATGGAGGCTAATGAATATTCTAGGTTAATTAGGAAACCCTAATCTTATTAGGATACTTACAAAAATAATACTTACACAAAATGTAAGTATACATTTTCTCCTAACCCACATGTTATTCATTTAAGCAATTAACATGTGTTACTTGCTTAATCAACATTAAGCAAGTATACTACCATTTTATTTAATTTGCATTTTCATTTAATTTAATTCTCAATCTAATTAAGAATTAAATAATAATAATAATAATAATAATAAGATTTCTCTCATTAATTTATAATTCAATATTTCTCCAAATATATCATTATAAATATTAAGCATTTCAATTTATTCAAATAATAAATTAAATACTTAATTTATTATTATTTAGCCAATTGTTTCCAATACAAAATTATTCTTTTACGGTGTGACCCTTTAGGTTCAATATTATGACGGTCGTAGAATAAATAAATTAGAACTATTCTAATATTATTTATAATGAATTAAACTCCTTTAATTCATATATAAATAAATAATATTTATTCTACATCATGAGGGACACCTTACGATAATGTATCATGATTATCCGTATAATATGAAATCAACGTTTAATCACATAGAACCTATTCAGCAGTAGTTACCGTACAATTCAATCCTTCTACCATACAATGTCCCGATTAAATATAAGACATGGAATTACTGACAAGTCTTATTTTATTTAATCATATGCATTTCGATTTAAAAATGCACAACTCCGATTAATGTAAACTAGAAACTCCTTTCTAATTTTTATATAACCCTGGCCAGAGATTTTTTGAGCTGTCATTTATCAAATCGCATAGGACATTCTCTCCCTTTATCAGAAGTGGTAGATCCTTTGTCGATCATTCACCTACCTCCGTGTATACTTTATTATACCCGTACATACCCTATGACATACCCTAAGGTATTAAGGAATATGACAAAGTATAACTTAACATACACAAGGTACTATGATGATCTCAAGTCCAAGGATCACTTGTACAACTATCACTTAAGAACTTTCCTATTGACAGGTGAATAAAACTCCATTAGGGTTCTTTAAGCGAGTCACGTTCAGTGAACTTATTCTCTAATAAGCACATACATACTTGCTTTAGTGTCTTCACACAAATGATTATGAGATCAATCATTATCTTCTAAAGATCAAGCATAGTATGTACTAATCTATCCGGATCAGTAATCCCAATATTAGTGATCCAACGATTAGGAACATTTTAGTTTTGGGCTTTCTTGAATTTAGATCTCACTAGTATGATCTCATCATGATTCTAAAAGTATTGCTCGAAAACTATGGGTTCATCACATTTATTAATTCAACCAATTAACATGGATAAAATATGCCTTTTATTCTATTATTAATATTTGAATAAGATTACAAAGTAAATGCTTATTACATCAAATATAATTGGTTTGAGGGCATATTACTTTCATTTTAATCTTTGGTTGTATAATTTCTGTTGTCACTGACTATTTGGGAGCAATGTAACTAACCTACATTTCAACTTTTGTCTTCAAATATTATTACTAGGTTGGTATTGCTGTTAACATCTCTCTGCAGGTCCCACACCTTTTTTTTTTATGATGCCAAAGGTGGAGAAGAAAAATATCATATGTCGGTAGTGTCAGCAGGGTATTGTTGGTACGGTTATGATTGGTATATTATCTTTCTTTAAATCTCTTGCATGAATTTAGGGGGAGTACACTTAAAATATTTTTTATATATATATTTATTTTGATGATAACAAATTTATATTTTATTCTTTGACCAAAAATATTTTCTAAACAAATTTATTAAATTAATATTTCGCTAACCTTGATAATTTAATATCAAGTGTTATGAATATTTATTCATAAAGTAACATTTTCTAAAGGCAAGGAGTTCTCTTATTAAATAATTAATTATTTTATATAACCGAATTGGAGCTTGGCGAAAAAGTTCTTTACATCAAAAAATATGTTTGGCTATTATTTAGTTGGAAACTTAAATGTAGGGAGCGATTTTTATTTTGGCATACTGGAGCACTTTTAAAAATATATATATGCATGCATATGTATGTGTGTTTGTTACCGTTGGAATATGCTAAAAGCTACTTTTCTATCATTATTAAAGCTGAAGCAAAATTTTCGGATATGCATGGAGCAACTTTTACAATTACCGGATTAGATATATATATATATATATATATATATATATATATATATATATATTATATAATAAAACAGAGCAGAGAGAGAAAAAAAAGAAGAACATCCAACGGTCTAAATTTATTTTAAGCTTCAACATCAGACGGTCGGTACTATTCCTCTCATTTTCAAAAATAAAACATTCAGAGACCTTCCCCTTCTCATTCCGTGTTCTCCTTCCCTTGTACTCTCCTCCGCCTCCAAATCCCTTACTAAATACTTCCATTTTTACCTATCTAATCCCTTCCCATTTGCGCCGTCGTTCCGCCCAACTCTTCTACCACGGAGAACGACGATTTGGCCGTCGATTCTGTCACTGATTTGGCCGTTTTTGTTGTTGCGACTGAAATTGGAGGTAAGTTAATTGATTGCTAATAATTTGATGCTTTTTGTCAAGTTTATTATGTGGAGTGAAGTTTATTTTTAGTAAGAATTTAGTAAGAAATTGGTGATTGTAGTCCTGGGTACGACAGAGCAGAGAGAGAAAAAAAAGAAGAACATCCAACGGTCTAAATTTATTTTAAGCTTCAACATCAGACGGTCGGTACTATTCCTCTCATTTTCAAAAATAAAACATTCAGAGACCTTCCCCTTCTCATTCCGTGTTCTCCTTCCCTTGTACTCTCCTCCGCCTCCAAATCCATTACTAAATACTTCCATTTTTACCTATCCTAATCCCTTCCCATTTGCGCCGTCGTTCCGCCCAACTCTTCCACCACGGAGAACGACGATTTGGCCGTCGATTCTGTCACCGATTTGGCCGTTTTTGTTGTTGCGACTGAAATTGGAGGTAAGTTAATTGATTGCTAATAATTTGATGCTTTTTGTCAAGTTTATTATGTGGAGTGAAGTTTATTTTTTAGTAAGAATTTAGTAAGAAATTGGTGATTGTAGTCCTGGGTACGAAAATTGCATATATACAGAGAGTAGTCTTCCCAATTAAGGGGTTTACTTGCATCTTCCTGAAGCCAAGGTTAAGCTTCCTATCCTTTTATTGATTGGGTTTACTTGCATCTTCCTGAAACTCGGTATTTTGATTTCCAAAATTGTGTAGGTCTCTTTAATTGTTCAAAACAAGTAACCCAAATTTTTTTCGGTAATTTGTTTTTAAAATCCTAATTTATCACCGAAAAACCTAATCTTAGGTGTGTATTGTTCTTCTTTGTTGCTTCAGTGCCTAGGGTTTTGCACTCTTCGCCTCTGAAGAACATTCAGTCACAAATTTGATCTACATTACATGGCTATGGCCGTAATTGAATCTCAAAACCTACCAAACCCTCAAAAGTTTAACCATTTCATTGGTGAGAACTACGAGCTTGCAGTGAACCAATCGATCCAATGCCTATTAGATACACTTCATAAACCCAATTCTGATGTCTCTGGTTTTACCTCCAGTTTTCAAGAATTGCTACAAGCTAAGGTTAACCCACCACTCGACACCATCTGGTTTTACTCTGCTATAACCTTTCGAAAACCCAATTCACAAAAAGATGAGATTTTGGATCAGTTTTCATCTATAAAAGATTTGTTTCATTCTATAACATCTTGCTCAGCTTCGTGTAGTTCTTCAAAAAGTGTAGCCTTAATTGCGCCGGTTATTTATGAATTATGTAGGATTATTGTCTATTTAAAGGTGAATGAAGTGGGTTCGAAGAGAGAGAAAAAGGTGATGAGAGAGATCAAGTCATTGGTTGATGTTATTCTTAGGTATATTAATGTGTGTTTGTGTGATAGTGCAACTGATTGTGATGAGTTGATTAGGCCCTTGGTGGATTTAGTTAGTGTTTTGGATTGGGGATACTATGACAGATTACGAAGGAATTAAGGGTAGTTTGAGGTTGTTTTTTTTGCCACTTCTGAATGATAAGATTATTGAAGGGCTTAGTGTTGAAGGGTGTGTGATGTTAATGAGCTAGCTGGAGTTGTGATCGCAGAGGCATTTTTGTTGAGATTGTGCTTGGAATTGCGTGATGGGATTTCAAGAGATGAGTTGCAGAAAGAGTTGAGGATTTGGGCTGTTGGTTCCATAACTGGGTTTAGGAATCTTCTCTTCTTTGGTTAGTATCTATTGAGCTGTCACTTGCACTCTGGATAATTTTTTCATAGGTGACGGTTAAATTTGCAGTTTCTTGTGGTGTTTAATCGCCAAATTGTCATGTTATTTGCAATTTGTATGGAAAAAGATTAGATTTTTGCAGAAAGAGGAGACATGTTTGGTTCATATCTATAATATAAAAGAGAGCAGAGAGAGAAAAAAAAAACTTCAACATCATACGGTCCAAAATCAATTGTGGCTTCAACATGAGACGGTCGGTAATATTTCTCTCATTTTCAAAAATCAAACATTCACCTCCTTCGCCTTCTCATTCCGTCTTCTCCTTCCCTTCTACTCTCCTCCGCCTCCAAATCCCTTAGTAAATACTTCCATTTTGCCCATCTAATCCCTTCCCCTCTGTCTGCTACACACACCAGTCACCTCCTCCGCTACCCAGACCCCTTACCCCTCATATTCAATCGAATTTAATTTCAATCTCTTCATTCTAGGTTATTTTTTCTCCTCCCTTCAAATCAAATTAATTTTTTCAATCTCTTTCTTTTGAAGCTGAAGCAAAAGCCATAAGAGTAATAAGTTGTACGGTATATCTCTTCGCATTTGGCGCCATTTCACATCGGTACAGGTGATTCATTGTTGTTTTGTCCCCCTCGAAATTCCTTTGTTTCTCTGGTTTTGTTTGATGTTTTTCTATTGTTTGCTTCAATTTTTTTTTAAAATTTTCTATTCAGTTGGGTGGGAATGTTTTTATCTTAAGGTTTCGAATGTTAAGTTGTTAATTTTCTGGTACAGCAAAAATTGGTAAATGGGACTTTTTTTGGGACAGAGGTAGTAGAATTCATGTACATGTATTTATATATTCTCAGTATAATGTGAGAAATTTTTTTGGGGTTTTATTTTATAGGTCCAACAACAGTGAATATTCGAGTACTCCTGGACTACATGGGTTTCATTTAGTAAGTAAACTTGGCATGAAGTTGTTCATTGTTGTTATATTTCTTAAAATCATATGTTATACCACAAATGGTTGTATCTCAACAGGTTGGATTTGATTTTGTTTTTACTTTTGACTTGGTTGAAGTTTTGGTTTTAGCTGTGTTTTGATTGGTGATTTATTATATTAGATTTTATTGTTGGCTGGTGTTGTGATTTTTGGTTCAATTGCATTATTACAGGACCACATTTTAATCCTAATGGATTGACACATGGTCCTCCTAAAGACGAAGTCCGACATGCGGGCGACTTGGGAAACATAATTGCTAATGCTGATGGTAATGCACCTTCAACCCTGTCAATTTTCTTTGGCCATACTGGTCTTGGAATCAGATTGAGTATGGAATTAGTAGGCAATTTGGATTCCATTAGAATTGTAGTTTATTTAAAAAATTAATTATCTTTTTGAAATTTGAGGATTTCATCTGTTTGTGCTTTAAATAATTCAGAAACACCAACTTCGAAAGCAAATAACAAGATTATTAATTAATTTTAGAAGCCCAAATTTGAACCTGATAATGCTCCAAGTGCCATAATTTGAAACTGAGAATATATATTATGAGGTTCACTTTTAATATTGAGAAGCAATTTTGGTCCAAATACTGCATGTCAGTCTTGGAATTAAATTATTTGATTTATTTCTACCAATGCCTTTGTGTTTAATACAATGCAGGTGTGGCAAGAGAAGCAACAATTGTGGATACACAGGTACTACTTAAAAGTTAAAACCTTGTGTGTGCCCACTCCAATATGTCTCTTTTCTAAGTTTTCTTATTTGGGGTCCTCTTAACTCTACTTCAACTGGATGTGCAGATACCACTTACCGGGCCTAATGCAGTCATTGGAAGAGCCTTGGTTGTTCATGAACTTGAGGATGATCTCCGAAAGGGTAAAAGATCATGTTTATTATGTTGAGTTTCTTTCATGCAAATCTGAGAATTGATATTAGTATGATATGTAAAGCACTTCCTTCATTGTACCCATATCTTCTCAGAGTGGAAGTAGTAACCTACTCCATTTTGTTTTCACTTCCATTTGGTCATGAACTTAGCCTTTCTACTGGCAATGCAGGCGGAAGACTGGCATGTGGTATGAAATATATATAAACTTTAAATTTCTGTTATTGTTTGTTTCAGATTTATTTTTCTATATTGTATTTGCTTGCTTTGAATATGATATTGTGATGTTCTTTTTGCTGCTCGGTATTATCATAGACTTGCCGAATTGGTAGAATTCAACTAGAGAAAGTCTATGTAGGAATATATGTATTCCAAGAATTCAAGGAATTTGTGCAAGAACAAGTTTTTCATGATGAACATATACATGTCAAAAGGATTTGAATCCCTTATTTCGATACTTGTCAAATTTACAAATTTAGGCCATAGCCCTGTTACTTGTGATGCAATATGTGTTATAGTATACTTGGTTGACTTGCTTTCCTTATGCAAATGGGGTTAAATTAATTATTCTTAGAGAATATTGGATTTTTGATCTTTTCATTTAAAATCTTGAAGTTCTCATGCCGATGACCATTGAGAGGTGGTAAATTTTAGGCTTTTAGCCAATATTTAAGCATTAATAGTATCTAGAAGAATGAAAGCTAAGGATGTGTATGTTGATATAAGGAGAAGCCATTTTCTATCCATTCTATGGAATTTCTAACCATGTGTTTCTTATTTATACTTTTCTAAAGTTAAAATGTAACCAGGGATCAGATTGTTGTCATTTTTCTACAGATGATAATACCTTAATACCACATCAATTTTTCTGAGGTTCATGATTGATCACCAATTTTCTGTGGGTGTACATACACCGTATAAAATCCAACTAAACGTGTACACCCACAGAAAAATTTTCTATCCATTCTATGGAATTTCTAAGCATGTGTTTCTTATTTATATTTTGAAGTTTTCCTAATAGGATCAGAGTTAGTTTAGTTGCTCTTAGATTAATGTAATACGCTTGTACACCCACATAAGCAAATTTTGGTAATGAGATGTAACCTAAAAAAGCACCATGTTGGAGGCAGCATTAGATCCTTTCCTCCATTTAAATCTTGCGTTTTGGCTGTTTGCATGTCAAATATCCAACGTATGGCTTGAATTTGATTTTCGATGTGCGGGGACAGAAACATATATTTCTGGTGCTTTTTACCCACTAAATTTAGGCATGCTCTATAATGCCCACCACATGAAGTGGTGTTGGTATGACTTCGGTTGTTACTTCTTATCTGCTGCAAACTTCTAAATCATGTTAAGCAACATGACTTGAGCCAATGTTTGTTGAACTGAAACTAATTTAGCAGCATGACGTTTCAAACCATCTTTAAAAATGTTTGTTGAACTGAAACTAATTTAGCTCTATCGTATCTCTTTCACTGTCTTCATCACCCAACACAAACACGAGACACACACATAAAATCCTCTCCTATACCCCTGTTTTTCACAAATTACAGAAAGTGTACACACACACCCACACCCACAACACACACCCCCACACTTCACGCGCGCGCACACACACACACACAAAAGTTATTAGTTAGGTGTTGATTTGCTGTCGACCATAATGGACATCAAGTATTTGTTGGAATGCCTAAATCATGTTAAACAGCATGACTTGAGCCAATGTTTGTTGAACTGAAACTAATTTAGCAGCCTGACTTTTCAAACCATCTTTAAAAATGTTTGTTGAACTGAAACTAATTTAGCTCTATCGTATCTCTTTCATTGTCTTCATCACCCAACACAAACACGAGACACACACATAAAATTCTCTCATATACCCCTGTTTTTTACAAATTACAGAAATTGTACACACACACTCACACCCACAGCACACACCCCCACACTTCGCGCGCGCACACACACACACAAGTTATTAGTTAGGTGTTGATTTGTTGTCGACCATAATGGACATCAAGTATTTGTTGGAAAGCCTAAAAGAAATATTGTATGCTCTTCCATTTTTTTTCAGTTAGTTTTTATTTATTTTTTTAGTATTTTTTGTTGTAGAAAGTGATAAAATGGATTTTTATTTGAGAGGGAAGAAGACTTTGATAAAGAGAGTACTTTAGAGAATAATACATTGTTCGTTGTTTTTTTTCCTGGTATGTAAATTGTTCATTATTTTTTCCCCATTATATACATTGTTCATGGTTAATTGGTCTATTCAATATATTAGTGGAACTTTGATCAAAAATTATATTAGTGGAACAATTGCATTCTTTTTGTTTAGTTTGTGGTTTAAATTAGAACAGATGATTAGAGAGACTTTTTAATTTCAAGCAAGAGAATACTTTGGAATTGGAGGTTTAGCAGGGGCACTATATTCTACATGTGTACATTAAGAATTGATAAATGTTATTGCCGTATATGAGCATAATGATGGTTAGTAACGAATTTGATCTTTAGTGTGAAGTACGTAATTCTCCTTGGTTTAGTTTAACCTATGAATTTTCCTTGCAGTTTATCATAGGGTGGGGTTTCAGGTGAGGCATTGGACTTGGTCTTTCAAGTGGGTGGTGGTGGTGAGCATTCTTTTCTCTACTTGCTTGGTTGTATTTATATAGATGTTTAGTGCTATTTAGGTCAATTTTATATTGATGTTTATTACTACTTGAGAAGTTCAATTTTGTATTGGATAGATTACTTTGTGGGTAATGCAACTGGGATTTTGGAATATTGAATTGAGCAATTAGCAGTTAAAAGTAGATTTTTTCTTGAATTTGCTTGAAATTGAGTATAATATTTGTGCGTGGACTTTGATTTAGCTTGCTTTGGTTTCAATGATATTTTGCTTTGGATTGTTATCCGAATTGCGAATTTGAGTTGATTCGAACTCCAGATGTTTGTAGTATTGTTTCAATGAGGTGGATTTGTTTATTTGTTTGATTTTTTACTAATTGCTCAACTCTTTAATTTTTATTTTTCTGTCCATATTTTTCAATTTCATTTTTCATATATCCAGTCTATTTTCTGTTTTTTAGTCTTGAACATGTTTGTGTAATCCCAAAATTTCATATTTGTTTTGGTTGTTCTCTAGGTCCTACTCCAAAGTAAGTTATTGAGCTCATGAATACAAAAAATCTCATTCTAGCTCATGTCAAGAGGCATTTACAGGTACAACACAACAAGAAGAAAAATATTATTTTCAACTCTCTTTAGAATTTAAAATTTAATTTTTTTTTCGTTGCTCACATAATAACAGCCAGCCTTTGGACCCAATAAAAGTACTCAGGAAGTCTGTTAAGTAGTTGTTTGATCTTAAATAAAGGTTGCAATGTAAGGTGTTACTGGTATTGTTAATCACTACTAATATCAACACATCAAATCCTGAATTTGTTCCAACATAGTAAATCTTTATTATTTTAGATTTTTGGTTTCCTTTAGGTGTTAGTCCACCAGACAATTGGACAAAAAATAAAGGAGATTTTTATGAAGTTGGATTGAATTTTGGTGAAACTCGGCTACACTTTCTATAGAGGTAATATATTCTTACTCTTTAATATGGTTTGTCAATGTGGGTTTTGAAATTAATTTTTTTGGTGGTTGAATCTGGTGAGTTTCTTTGAAATATTGGTTCCTACTAGACCTCTATGTCGTCTTTGCATTGTTGTTCTTTTTATTTTCCTTTGTTAAGATTTTGTTTTATTTATTTTTGTTTCATTTTCATAGCAGTGGTTTGTACATGGAGATTATAGTTATGTTGCATTTAGATTTGTTCTTAATTGTGACTTTAAAAATCTAAGGGTCGATTAGTAGCCTTTTAGAATGAAACTATATAAATTGTGCATACTGGTTTAAATTTTTATGGGATTCTATTTTCAGAGGAATCATGGGGCAATTGTTTATAGGATTTATGGGGCAATTGTGCATATCAAGGTATTACCAATTCTAAATTTTGGAAGAGTGCTACACTCCAAACTTGTTTACTGTACAAAATACCTTTCTTTCTATTTCTTTATAATTCTCCCTTTAGAATTTAGATTGGTATTTATATATGTTTTTTATTTTCTTGAACGTAAAAGAGACTAGCTTAATTGAATGGGGATTACAGAAAATGCTTGATGATGTCTGGACATGTAGTTCTCAATTATAACTCTCCATCTCTGGCCCAAACATTACCCAACCATATTCCAATTTTCACATTCTTTCTTGCAACCATATTACAACATTCGCACACACCAACTCTGCGTCTCGCTGAATAGTAACACTTATACATTACTCACACAAAAGCCCATGCAAACACTCGCATGTGTGTGGAAGTATGCTTGGGGTTGTATATAATTAATTTTTGTTTTATAAAATCGAAAGTGATTTGTGTTCCTTATATTGTTTTCAGGTATATATGGAAGCATGCTTGGGGTTGTTTTCCAGTGAAGTTATATGTAGATAATATTCAAGCCTTTGATCCCCATTAGGCTTACAGTAACCCATTTTGTATCCATTTCTTTCATTTCGAAATTATAGATTGTTTTTTATCCATTTCTTTCATTCTCTCGGAATCATGGATTAATTTTCTATTTTTTTCAATAGATTGGTGCATAAAAAATTGCATAAATGTTGTTGATTGAAATCTTTGGATTTAAGCATTGAGTATTCTTGGGTGCATGCAACATGAATATTTTTATGATGTTATGGACTTCATTTACGTGGTTGCGTTAGTTAGTAAATGGTTGTGTTAGCCAAAATTGTGGTGTGATAGTTAGACATTTAGTAACATTTTTGGGTATGAGAACAAATTGTGTATACAGGTTGAAAATTTTCTGATGTCCCATTTTTAGGGGAAATTTTGGCCAATTTTCTTAAAAATATATGGAGGATTTAACTTTTTGTCCAATGAATTTATTGCTAATTGTTGGTTTTGTTTTTGGTTAGTCGGCGTCTTTAGGCACAAACACAAAATCAATTGAACCAATCATTTTGATTTGTTTTAGTTTTGCTTAGATTTTGAACTTATTGTTATATCAATTTTTATACGGGAGCTGATATGAATGTTAATTAAATGTATGTTGTTGTGGTAGTTGATGAATGGTTTTGTTAATGCAGAATTGAGGCTTACCCAAATTTAGTGTTTGATGTCTTTTGAATTGCACCGTGCCTTCAGGCACGGGTTATCCCTAGTATATAGATATATATATATATATATATATATATATATATATATATATATATATTATTATATAATAAAACAGAGCAGAGAGAGAAAAAAAAGAAGAACATCCAACGGTCTAAATTTATTTTAAGCTTCAACATCAGACGGTCGGTACTATTCCTCTCATTTTCAAAAATAAAACATTCAGAGACCTTCCCCTTCTCATTCCGTGTTCTCCTTCCCTTGTACTCTCCTCCGCCTCCAAATCCCTTACTAAATACTTCCATTTTTACCTATCTAATCCCTTCCCATTTGCGCCGTCGTTCCGCCCAACTCTTCTACCACGGGAGAACGACGATTTGGCCGTCGATTCTGTCACTGATTTGGCCGTTTTTGTTGTTGCGACTGAAATTGGAGGTAAGTTAATTGATTGCTAATAATTTGATGCTTTTTGTCAAGTTTTATTATGTGGAGTGAAGTTTATTTTTAGTAAGAATTTAGTAAGAAATTGGTGATTGTAGTCCTGGGTACGACAGAGCAGAGAGAGAAAAAAAAGAAGAACATCCAACGGTCTAAATTTATTTTAAGCTTCAACATCAGACGGTCGGTACTATTCCTCTCATTTTCAAAAATAAAACATTCAGAGACCTTCCCCTTCTCATTCCGTGTTCTCCTTCCCTTGTACTCTCCTCCGCCTCCAAATCCATTACTAAATACTTCCATTTTTACCTATCTAATCCCTTCCCATTTGCGCCGTCGTTCCGCCCAACTCTTCCACCACGGAGAACGACGATTTGGCCGTCGATTCTGTCACCGATTTGGCCGTTTTTGTTGTTGCGACTGAAATTGGAGGTAAGTTAATTGATTGCTAATAATTTGATGCTTTTTGTCAAGTTTATTATGTGGAGTGAAGTTTATTTTTAGTAAGAATTTAGTAAGAAATTGGTGATTGTAGTCCTGGGTACGAAAATTGCATATATACAGAGAGTAGTCTTCCCAATTAAGGGGTTTACTTGCATCTTCCTGAAGCCAAGGTTAAGCTTCCTATCCTTTTATTGATTGGGTTTACTTGCATCTTCCTGAAACTCGGTATTTTGATTTCCAAAATTGTGTAGGTCTCTTTAATTGTTCAAACAAGTAACCCAAATTTTTTTCGGTAATTTGTTTTTAAAATCCTAATTTATCACCGAAAAACCTAATCTTAGGTGTGTATTGTTCTTCTTTGTTGCTTCAGTGCCTAGGGTTTTGCACTCTTCGCCTCTGAAGAACATTCAGTCACAAATTTGATCTACATTACATGGCTATGGCCGTAATTGAATCTCAAAACCTACCAAACCCTCAAAAGTTTAACCATTTCATTGGTGAGAACTACGAGCTTGCAGTGAACCAATCGATCCAATGCCTATTAGATACACTTCATAAACCCAATTCTGATGTCTCTGGTTTTACCTCCAGTTTTCAAGAATTGCTACAAGCTAAGGTTAACCCACCACTCGACACCATCTGGTTTTACTCTGCTATAACCTTTCGAAAACCCAATTCACAAAAAGATGAGATTTTGGATCAGTTTTCATCTATAAAAGATTTGTTTCATTCTATAACATCTTGCTCAGCTTCGTGTAGTTCTTCAAAAAGTGTAGCCTTAATTGCGCCGGTTATTTATGAATTATGTAGGATTATTGTCTATTTAAAGGTGAATGAAGTGGGTTCGAAGAGAGAGAAAAAGGTGATGAGAGAGATCAAGTCATTGGTTGATGTTATTCTTAGGTATATTAATGTGTGTTTGTGTGATAGTGCAACTGATTGTGATGAGTTGATTAGGCCCTTGGTGGATTTAGTTAGTGTTTGGATTGGGGATACTATGACAGATTACGAAGGAATTAAGGGTAGTTTGAGGTTGTTTTTGCCACTTCTGAATGATAAGATTATTGAAGGGCTTAGTGTTGAAGGGTGTGATGTTAGTGAGCTAGCTGGAGTTGTGATCGCAGAGGCATTTTTGTTGAGATTGTGCTTGGAATTGCGTGATGGGATTTCAAGAGATGAGTTGCAGAAAGAGTTGAGGATTTGGGCTGTTGGTTCCATAACTGGGTTTAGGAATCTTCTCTTCTTTGGTTAGTATCTATTGAGCTGTCACTTGCACTCTGGATAATTTTTTCATAGGTGACGGTTAAATTTGCAGTTTCTTGTGGTGTTTAATCGCCAAATTGTCATGTTATTTGCAATTTGTATGGAAAAAGATTAGATTTTTGCAGAAAGAGGAGACATGTTTGGTTCATATCTATAATATAAAAGAGAGCAGAGAGAGAAAAAAAAAACTTCAACATCATACGGTCCAAAATCAATTGTGGCTTCAACATGAGACGGTCGGTAATATTTCTCTCATTTTCAAAAATCAAACATTCACCTCCTTCGCCTTCTCATTCCGTCTTCTCCTTCCCTTCTACTCTCCTCCGCCTCCAAATCCCTTAGTAAATACTTCCATTTTGCCCATCTAATCCCTTCCCCTCTGTCTGCTACACACACCAGTCACCTCCTCCGCTACCCAGACCCCTTACCCCTCATATTCAATCGAATTTAATTTCAATCTCTTCATTCTAGGTTATTTTTTCTCCTCCCTTCAAATCAAATTAATTTTTTCAATCTCTTTCTTTTGAAGCTGAAGCAAAAGCCATAAGAGTAATAAGTTGTACGGTATATCTCTTCGCATTTGGCGCCATTTCACATCGGTACAGGTGATTCATTGTTGTTTTGTCCCCCTCGAAATTCCTTTGTTTCTCTGGTTTTGTTTGATGTTTTTCTATTGTTTGCTTCAATTTTTTTTTAAAATTTTCTATTCAGTTGGGTGGGAATGTTTTTATCTTAAGGTTTCGAATGTTAAGTTGTTAATTTTCTGGTACAGCAAAAATTGGTAAATGGGACTTTTTTTGGGACAGAGGTAGTAGAATTCATGTACATGTATTTATATATTCTCAGTATAATGTGAGAAATTTTTTTTGGGGTTTTATTTTATAGGTCCAACAACAGTGAATATTCGAGTACTCCTGGACTACATGGGTTTCATTTAGTAAGTAAACTTGGCATGAAGTTGTTCATTGTTGTTATATTTCTTAAAATCATATGTTATACCACAAATGGTTGTATCTCAACAGGTTGGATTTGATTTTGTTTTTACTTTTGACTTGGTTGAAGTTTTGGTTTTAGCTGTGTTTTGATTGGTGATTTATTATATTAGATTTTATTGTTGGCTGGTGTTGTGATTTTTGGTTCAATTGCATTATTACAGGACCACATTTTAATCCTAATGGATTGACACATGGTCCTCCTAAAGACGAAGTCCGACATGCGGGCGACTTGGGAAACATAATTGCTAATGCTGATGGTAATGCACCTTCAACCCTGTCAATTTTCTTTGGCCATACTGGTCTTGGAATCAGATTGAGTATGGAATTAGTAGGCAATTTGGATTCCATTAGAATTGTAGTTTATTTAAAAAATTAATTATCTTTTTGAAATTTGAGGATTTCATCTGTTTGTGCTTTAAATAATTCAGAAACACCAACTTCGAAAGCAAATAACAAGATTATTAATTAATTTTAGAAGCCCAAATTTGAACCTGATAATGCTCCAAGTGCCATAATTTGAAACTGAGAATATATATTATGAGGTTCACTTTTAATATTGAGAAGCAATTTTGGTCCAAATACTGCATGTCAGTCTTGGAATTAAATTATTTGATTTATTTCTACCAATGCCTTTGTGTTTAATACAATGCAGGTGTGGCAGAAGCAACAATTGTGGATACACAGGTACTACTTAAAAGTTAAAACCTTGTGTGTGCCCACTCCAATATGTCTCTTTTCTAAGTTTTCTTATTTGGGGTCCTCTTAACTCTACTTCAACTGGATGTGCAGATACCACTTACCGGGCCTAATGCAGTCATTGGAAGAGCCTTGGTTGTTCATGAACTTGAGGATGATCTCCGAAAGGGTAAAAGATCATGTTTATTATGTTGAGTTTCTTTCATGCAAATCTGAGAATTGATATTAGTATGATATGTAAAGCACTTCCTTCATTGTACCCATATCTTCTCAGAGTGGAAGTAGTAACCTACTCCATTTTGTTTTCACTTCCATTTGGTCATGAACTTAGCCTTTCTACTGGCAATGCAGGCGGAAGACTGGCATGTGGTATGAAATATATATAAAACTTTAAATTTCTGTTATTGTTTGTTTCAGATTTATTTTTCTATATTGTATTTGCTTGCTTTTGAATATGATATTGTGATGTTCTTTTTGCTGCTCGGTATTATCATAGACTTGCCGAATTGGTAGAATTCAACTAGAGAAAGTCTATGTAGGAATATATGTATTCCAAGAATTCAAGGAATTTGTGCAAGAACAAGTTTTTCATGATGAACATATACATGTCAAAAGGATTTGAATCCCTTATTTCGATACTTGTCAAATTTACAAATTTAGGCCATAGCCCTGTTACTTGTGATGCAATATGTGTTATAGTATACTTGGTTGACTTGCTTTCCTTATGCAAATGGGGTTAAATTAATTATTCTTAGAGAATATTGGATTTTTGATCTTTTCATTTAAAATCTTGAAGTTCTCATGCCGATGACCATTGAGAGGTGGTAAATTTTAGGCTTTTAGCCAATATTTAAGCATTAATAGTATCTAGAAGAATGAAAGCTAAGGATGTGTATGTTGATATAAGGAGAAGCCATTTTCTATCCATTCTATGGAATTTCTAACCATGTGTTTCTTATTTATACTTTTCTAAAGTTAAAATGTAACCAGGGATCAGATTGTTGTCATTTTTCTACAGATGATAATACCTTAATACCACATCAATTTTTCTGAGGTTCATGATTGATCACCAATTTTCTGTGGGTGTACATACACCGTATAAAATCCAACTAAACGTGTACACCCACAGAAAAATTTTCTATCCATTCTATGGAATTTCTAAGCATGTGTTTCTTATTTATATTTTGAAGTTTTCCTAATAGGATCAGAGTTAGTTTAGTTGCTCTTAGATTAATGTAATACGCTTGTACACCCACATAAGCAAATTTTGGTAATGAGATGTAACCTAAAAAAGCACCATGTTGGAGGCAGCATTAGATCCTTTCCTCCATTTAAATCTTGCGTTTTGGCTGTTTGCATGTCAAATATCCAACGTATGGCTTGAATTTGATTTTCGATGTGCGGGGACAGAAACATATATTTCTGGTGCTTTTTACCCACTAAATTTAGGCATGCTCTATAATGCCCACCACATGAAGTGGTGTTGGTATGACTTCGGTTGTTACTTCTTATCTGCTGCAACTTCTAAATCATGTTAAGCAGCATGACTTGAGCCAATGTTTGTTGAACTGAAACTAATTTAGCAGCATGACGTTTCAAACCATCTTTAAAAATGTTTGTTGAACTGAAACTAATTTAGCTCTATCGTATCTCTTTCACTGTCTTCATCACCCAACACAAACACGAGACACACACATAAAATCCTCTCCTATACCCCTGTTTTTCACAAATTACAGAAAGTGTACACACACACCCACACCCACAACACACACCCCCACACTTCACGCGCGCGCACACACACACACACAAAAGTTATTAGTTAGGTGTTGATTTGCTGTCGACCATAATGGACATCAAGTATTTGTTGGAATGCCTAAATCATGTTAAACAGCATGACTTGAGCCAATGTTTGTTGAACTGAAACTAATTTAGCAGCCTGACTTTTCAAACCATCTTTAAAAATGTTTGTTGAACTGAAACTAATTTAGCTCTATCGTATCTCTTTCATTGTCTTCATCACCCAACACAAACACGAGACACACACATAAAATTCTCTCATATACCCCTGTTTTTTACAAATTACAGAAATTGTACACACACACTCACACCCACAGCACACACCCCCACACTTCGCGCGCGCACACACACACACAAGTTATTAGTTAGGTGTTGATTTGTTGTCGACCATAATGGACATCAAGTATTTGTTGGAAAGCCTAAAAGAAATATTGTATGCTCTTCCATTTTTTTTCAGTTAGTTTTTATTTATTTTTTTAGTATTTTTTGTTGTAGAAAGTGATAAAATGGATTTTTATTTGAGAGGGAAGAAGACTTTGATAAAGAGAGTACTTTAGAGAATAATACATTGTTCGTTGTTTTTTTTCCTGGTATGTAAATTGTTCATTATTTTTTCCCCATTATATACATTGTTCATGGTTAATTGGTCTATTCAATATATTAGTGGAACTTTGATCAAAAATTATATTAGTGGAACAATTGCATTCTTTTTGTTTAGTTTGTGGTTTAAATTAGAACAGATGATTAGAGAGACTTTTTAATTTCAAGCAAGAGAATACTTTGGAATTGGAGGTTTAGCAGGGGCACTATATTCTACATGTGTACATTAAGAATTGATAAATGTTATTGCCGTATATGAGCATAATGATGGTTAGTAACGAATTTGATCTTTAGTGTGAAGTACGTAATTCTCCTTGGTTTAGTTTAACCTATGAATTTTCCTTGCAGTTTATCATAGGGTGGGGTTTCAGGTGAGGCATTGGACTTGGTCTTTCAAGTGGGTGGTGGTGGTGAGCATTCTTTTCTCTACTTGCTTGGTTGTATTTATATAGATGTTTAGTGCTATTTAGGTCAATTTTATATTGATGTTTATTACTACTTGAGAAGTTCAATTTTGTATTGGATAGATTACTTTGTGGGTAATGCAACTAGGATTTTGGAATATTGAATTGAGCAATTAGCAGTTAAAAGTAGATTTTTTTTTTCTTGAATTTGCTTGAAATTGAGTATAATATTTGTGCGTGGACTTTGATTTAGCTTGCTTTGGTTTCAATGATATTTTGCTTTGGATTGTTATCCGAATTGCGAATTTGAGTTGATTCGAACTCCAGATGTTTGTAGTATTGTTTCAATGAGGTGGATTTGTTTATTTGTTTGATTTTTTACTAATTGCTCAACTCTTTAATTTTTATTTTTCTGTCCATATTTTTCAATTTCATTTTTCATATATCCAGTCTATTTTCTGTTTTTTAGTCTTGAACATGTTTGTGTAATCCCAAAATTTCATATTTGTTTTGGTTGTTCTCTAGGTCCTACTCCAAAGTAAGTTATTGAGCTCATGAATACAAAAAATCTCATTCTAGCTCATGTCAAGAGGCATTTACAGGTACAACACAACAAGAAGAAAAATATTATTTTCAACTCTCTTTAGAATTTAAAATTTAATTTTTTTTTCGTTGCTCACATAATAACAGCCAGCCTTTGGACCCAATAAAAGTACTCAGGAAGTCTGTTAAGTAGTTGTTTGATCTTAAATAAAGGTTGCAATGTAAGGTGTTACTGGTATTGTTAATCACTACTAATATCAACACATCAAATCCTGAATTTGTTCCAACATAGTAAATCTTTATTATTTTAGATTTTTGGTTTCCTTTAGGTGTTAGTCCACCAGACAATTGGACAAAAAATAAAGGAGATTTTATGAAGTTGGATTGAATTTTGGTGAAACTCGGCTACACTTTCTATAGAGGTAATATATTCTTACTCTTTAATATGGTTTGTCAATGTGGGTTTTGAAATTAATTTTTTTGGTGGTTGAATCTGGTGAGTTTCTTTGAAATATTGGTTCCTACTAGACCTCTATGTCGTCTTTGCATTGTTGTTCTTTTTATTTTCCTTTGTTAAGATTTTGTTTTATTTATTTTTGTTTCATTTTCATAGCAGTGGTTTGTACATGGAGATTATAGTTATGTTGCATTTAGATTTGTTCTTAATTGTGACTTTAAAAATCTAAGGGTCGATTAGTAGCCTTTTAGAATGAAACTATATAAATTGTGCATACTGGTTTAAATTTTTATGGGATTCTATTTTCAGAGGAATCATGGGGCAATTGTTTATAGGATTTATGGGGCAATTGTGCATATCAAGGTATTACCAATTCTAAATTTTGGAAGAGTGCTACACTCCAAACTTGTTTACTGTACAAAATACCTTTCTTTCTATTTCTTTATAATTCTCCCTTTAGAATTTAGATTGGTATTTATATATGTTTTTTATTTTCTTGAACGTAAAAGAGACTAGCTTAATTGAATGGGGATTACAGAAAATGCTTGATGATGTCTGGACATGTAGTTCTCAATTATAACTCTCCATCTCTGGCCCAAACATTACCCAACCATATTCCAATTTTCACATTCTTTCTTGCAACCATATTACAACATTCGCACACACCAACTCTGCGTCTCGCTGAATAGTAGCACTTATACATTACTCACACAAAAGCCCATGCAACACTCGCATGTGTGTGGAAGTATGCTTGGGGTTGTATATAATTAATTTTTGTTTTATAAAATCGAAAGTGATTTGTGTTCCTTATATTGTTTTCAGGTATATATGGAAGCATGCTTGGGGTTGTTTTCCAGTGAAGTTATATGTAGATAATATTCAAGCCTTTGATCCCCATTAGGCTTACAGTAACCCATTTTGTATCCATTTCTTTCATTTCGAAATTATAGATTGTTTTTTATCCATTTCTTTCATTCTCTCGGAATCATGGATTAATTTTCTATTTTTTTCAATAGATTGGTGCATAAAAAATTGCATAAATGTTGTTGATTGAAATCTTTGGATTTAAGCATTGAGTATTCTTGGGTGCATGCAACATGAATATTTTTATGATGTTATGGACTTCATTTACGTGGTTGCGTTAGTTAGTAAATGGTTGTGTTAGCCAAAATTGTGGTGTGATAGTTAGACATTTAGTAACATTTTTGGGTATGAGAACAAATTGTGTATACAGGTTGAAAATTTTCTGATGTCCCATTTTTAGGGGAAATTTTGGCCAATTTTCTTAAAAATATATGGAGGATTTAACTTTTTGTCCAATGAATTTATTGCTAATTGTTGGTTTTGTTTTTGGTTAGTCGGCGTCTTTAGGCACAAACACAAAATCAATTGAACCAATCATTTTGATTTGTTTTAGTTTTGCTTAGATTTTGAACTTATTGTTATATCAATTTTTATACGGGAGCTGATATGAATGTTAATTAAATGTATGTTGTTGTGGTAGTTGATGAATGGTTTTGTTAATGCAGAATTGAGGCTTACCCAAATTTAGTGTTTGATGTCTTTTGAATTGCACCGTGCCTTCAGGCACGGGTTATCCCTAGTATATATATATACACGGAAGGGATCTAGTCAGGGATCCCTTATTTTCTCTAAAATACGAACTTCTAATCTCAGCCATGGGATGACATCCAACGGCCAGGCTTTGGGGGGAAGAAAACACGCGGGTCGCGAACGGGTAAAAGGAGCCCAGCCGGGTCAAAGAAGAAACAGAGCTCTTTTTTTCCCCAATTCGAAATCGACGAATTCTCTCTGTGAGTGTAGCGAACCAGGACAAGCTCGACGGGAGAAGACCATCGCCGGACATGGGGTCGAAGCTCACACCGAACAAATCGAAGATGTAAAATTTCGAAATTGATCTGGAAGCGCGACGGGAGAAGACCAGTTCTCTCTTGGGGTCGAAGCTCACACCGAATCTGATCTGGAAGCTCCGGAAGAAATCACCACAGCGACTGGTCTCTGGCTCCGGCCAAGTCGACTCGTAGAAAGGATTAGCTGGAGGTGGTTTAACGCCAACGCCAAGTCGCCTCTCTAATATGTCCATGGCTTGAATTGTATTGCTTGTCCAATCCCCTGTTTGTTGTTGACTAAATGTATTAGGATACGAGGGTAAACACGCTAGGCCGAAGATGTAATTCTGTATATTGTCTAAATTAAAGCTCAATTTGGAAGATTAGCTGCTTCATTGCGTATACTGAATAAGGAAGTTTTCTCGATTATAACTTTATTTGGCTATATAATTCATAAAATAGCATGGTTGAGTTTTTGGGCTTGCCAAATGGATGGTTTTTTGGCTGCCAGTACATTTTTTATTTGTAAAGTCATGGTTTTTTGCCAAATGTCTGATGGATGGTTGAGTTTCATGGTTTGTAATTTGACTTTTGCCAAAGTCATGGGTTGTGGTTTTTTGCCATTTTGGTTGAGTTTCATGGTTTGTAACAGATGGATGGTTCTATTGGTAATCCATGTTTCTATTGGTAATCCATGTTTCAGTTTCAGTTTAACACATGAAACATACCCCTTATTTGGTAATCCAAAATGCAAATGCAGCAAGGGAGCTGCTGTAAAAATATTTTGCTGCTGGAATTGAACATAAAAGAGAAACACAACCTGTGAACTACCATACATAAAATAACCATACATCGACCAAGGGAATTGAACATAAAATATTTTGCTGCTGGAATTGAACATAAAATATTTTGCTGCTGGAATTGAACAAGACAAACAACCATACATCGACCAAGGGAACTCCAGTGCTGCCATACAACCTGTTTGAAGAATAACTCCATACAAACCTGTTTGACAAACCATACAACCTCCAAACTAATTCAAACCATAAGACATGATCTTACACAACATACTACATAAGACATGATCTTACACAACATACTACAGTACGTAAAAAACATAAAATTCATACATCCTCCAAACTAATTAAAATACAGAAATACAAGAAACCCACAACCGCAAAGAAACTAATGAAAGCAGCCCCTGCCACAAAGACGCCCATCCTGAAACTTGTATCAACTCGGTATCAACTCGTTTTTAACTTGCGGAGTGTAAAGTTGTTGAGAAGAATTACCAGATGATGCCATTTATGTCTCTTGTACACAATGCTGCATTCTGCAAACCCCACAACAATGTACATTATACTATATTCGAGTATACTGTATGTAATGTACACTATAATGACTGATTAGGGTTAAAATTGTTCTTTTTAAATTTGCTCCAAGTAAAACGACTGGTATCCTTTGTTTAATATTGAAGATCATGTGTTATCCCCTGTTAAAATACCTACTATTTGATGAGAGCTCAAAATTATATATCTGAAAATTTTGCAATGCCTATTAAAATTTTTATTGGAAAAAAAAGAGAACTGATTTTGTTTATATATATAACCCAACTGAGTGCGCTCTCAAGAGTAACTTCTGTAATAGTTACATGTATATTGGTTTATATATACATGTAATAGATGCAGCAGCCATGTCCGTTTATATGCATACGATTCAAGGAAGAAAGTACAAAAACTCTAAACCCTTACCCGTTAACACTAAACTGTCGGCGGAATCCGGCGATGGTCTTCTCCCGTCGAGCTTGTCCTGGTTCGCTACACTCACAGAGAGAATTCGTCGATTTCGAATTGGGGAAAAAAAAGAGCTCTGTTTCTTCTTTGACCCGGCTAGGCTCCTTTTACCCGTTCGCGACCCGCGTGTTTTCTTCCCCCAAAGCCTGGCCGTTGGATGTCATCCCATGGCTGAGATTAGAAGTTCGTATTTTAGAGAAAATAAGGATCCCTGACTAGATCCCTTCCGTGTGTATATATATACTAGGAATAACCCGTGCCTGAAGGCACGGTGCAATTCAAAAAACATCGAACACTGAATTTGGGTAACCTTCAATTCTGCATTAACAAAACTATTCATCAACTACCATAACAACATACATTTAATTAACATTCATATCAGCTCCCGTATAAAAATTGATATAACAACAAGTTCAAAATCTAAGCAAAACTAAAACAAATCAAAATGATTGGTTTAATTGAGCTTGTGTTTGTGCCTAAAGACGCTGAGTAACCAAAAACAAAACCAACAATTAGCAATAAATTCATTGGACAAAAAGTTAAATCCTCCATATATTTTAAAAAAAATTGGCCAAAGTTTCACCTAAAAATGGGACATCAGAAAATTTTCAACCTGTATACACAATTTGTTCTCATACCCAAAAAGGTTACTAAATGTATAACTATCACGCCACAATTTAGCCTAACAACAACCATTTACCAACTAACGCAACCACGTAAATGAAGTTCATAACATCATAAAAATATTCATGTTGTATGCACCCAAGAATACTCGATGCTTAAATCCAAAGATTTCAATCAACAACATTTATACAATACTTTATGCGCCAATCTATTGAAAAAAATAGAAAATTAATCCATGATTCCGAGAGAATGAAAGAAATGGATAAAAAACAATCTATAATTTCGAAATGAAAGAAATGGATAAAAAATGGGTTACTGTAAGCCTAATGGGGATCAAAGGCTTGAATGTTATCTACATATAACTTCAGTGGAAAACAACCCCAAGCTTGCTTCCATATATACCTAAAAACAATATAAGGAACAAAAATCACTTTCGATTTTATAAAACAAAAATTAATTATATACAACCCCAAGCATACTTCCACACACATGCGAGTGTTGCATGGGCTTTTGTGTGAGTAATGTATAAGTGCTACTACAGCGAGACGCAGAGTTGGTGTGTGCGAATGTTGTAATATGGTTGCAAGAAAGAATGTGAAAATTGGAATATGGTTGGGTAATGTTTGACCCATTCAATTAAGCTAGTCTCTTTTACGTTCAAGAAAATAAAAAACATATATAAATACCAATCTAAATTCTAAAGGGAGAATTATAAAGAAATAGAAAGAAAATTATCCACAAAATCATGGGTCTAATGATCCAAATATAAAGCAATCTGTTTCAAGTATTGAGATAAACACTGATTAGACAATTAAATTAATACCAATCGACAATTTATAAAGTTAAAACACATAATTTGGTGCCAAAAGAGAAGGAGAAAAGAGGTACAACTATGAACTAACAAAGAATATTATAGATACCTCAAACCCTGAACAGTGCTGCAACTATGAACTAACAAAGAATAATAAGTTGCCAAATGAAGTTATACGCATACATTGTTAAAAAGTGTTGTGAATGATTAACAATTAAAATATAGCACTCTTTAATCAGTTGATATGATCTAGCTTATCAAAAAACATTTGTTATCGGCAGCACTAACAATCCAAAGAAGAGGTAAAAACTCACCAGGTAAAAGATGTATGAGGACGCTTACTAATTTGTCAACAGAACTAAAAACTAAGCTACAACGCCAAATAATCAATGCCCACGCTAGTGGCCCCTGCAGTTGCATCGAACAGGTTCAGAAAGTTGTAAAGTGAATCAAGATAGTGTAAAACTAAATTCTGCCGATTTGTTTACCTCAACAAATGAGAAGGAAACCATGAAAAGCTTTTCATTCTTGGGATAAAACAGAAGCATGACCAAGAAGATTGTGTTGACATAGTAGCAGAAATCCTGCATGACACGAAAAGTCATTCTTCTGTTGAAATGCCGCTCAAAATTTGATGTTAACGCCTAATTTTGTCCGCGCGTTCAACCAACTCTCCGCGCGTGTACCTGCACAAAAGTCCCAACGGCTTGGGCCGTGTGGTGACTCCTCGGGTGTAAGAGTAAGTAGAAAGCTCCAGATGCGCTAACAATGGAGGTCAAATATTTAGTAGGGTAAAAGTGTTGTACCTGGCCTTCATTGTTATTTGAGTATTTGTAGGATTCACTTGGCTACTTTCTACTCCAACTAGGAGTGTACTGCCCAGAATCCTTACCAGACCTGAATGCCACTACCTTGATCCGATAGGAGTACTGTCCAGTAAGGAACCACAAGGGCTTAAAATACTGGCCCAAGCCTTTTCGGACTAGAGAGTCCTCATACCATCCGCTAGGCGTGATTGGCCTTTGGGCCGAGCCCAACAAAAGGAGCCCAATCCAGCCTGCTAGGATTTATATCCGAACATTTGAAAATAACAAACAGTTAAAAGTTCAATTGATTAAAAAAAATTGATCTCAAAGAAAATTCTGGATCTATAATTCCTAAGCCCACCTCCCAGGTTCAAGTTGTTGAGGAAGACAACTAATCAAGTGAGAAAGAATGTCATAGACTTCCCATTTTGGCCCTGCGCTGCCTTACGTGCCACACTCAGGCAAGCACACCAAGGGCCTAGGACTTATTTAAAGTACTATGAACCACCACATGTATATGTTGAGTAATAAAGTGAAACTTTATAGATTTTGAGATATCATAAGATTTGGCAATACATCTATTTCTGGAAAGACTTATTTTTGGACAAATGAAACAATTGGAAAAGGAGTATAGACTATAGAATAATAACCCTGGAAACTCAATATAAGCTCCAATGAAAGAAAAATGCAAACTAACAAAGCATGAGAACAAATTGAGATATGAATTCGAACTTATCAAAAGATAATAATGCCATTTTTTTATATCTGTAATAGATCCATCGAAGAGGAACAAAGGTGAAGAAGAACAAACAGTATACATAACGGATGTCTTGAGGCCATAATAAACATTAGAACAAACCAATAGAGAAAATAAAAATAAGTCCAACAAATTATTACAATCCAATTAACTGATGGATAAAAAAAATTATACTCACTTGCACCCAAAAGAAAGCAAAATGTTCCAAATCCAAGAACACCCAAGAAATGAGTCACCTACAAAATATCATTCAACACAAGTTTAAATCTAATTCAGCAAATACCGTTGTGTAAACATGACAGAAACATTATCACATTTTAAATTAGAAGGACGAAAGATTTGGCAGACCCAGAAATCAATCTATCAAATCAATCAAGCATAAGTAAAGTACGAACAAATATCTATACATATGGTTATGGGTGAGTGGTTGTCTGCATACCTTGTTGATGAAACGTTCTTCGGCTTGTTTGGACAAGATCTCTTTGGTTTGAACAGCTTGTTTTGACAAAATCTCCTTGGTTTGAGCCACTTTCTACACAATCAAACAATACCCAAATCGGAAAAAAAAACTATCAAACTTTTTAAAAGATCGAAATTAACGGCAGAAGGAAGAGAGATCTGGCTTAGGAGGAGGAAAGAGAAGGTTCAAATGAGAGATAGCGGCAGGGAAGTGATGAGAGATTTGAATCGGGGGAAAATGAGAGAGAAATTAGTGAGCGTCTGATGTTGAAGCTTCAATGGATTTAAGACCGTCGGATGTGAAGCTTTAATTTTTCTCTCTCTGCTCTGTAATGAAATGTCACAATATTTTTTTTATACATGCCGAAGTGATGGAAAAGAAAGAACAAGAGAATTTGTATAAGAACAGTATATAGTTATACTAACTATAACTAAATCAAATTGAAATACGTGTAATGGAAATAGGATTCAATCGATGAATCTCAATCTATCAAATCAATCAAGCATAAGTAAAGTACGAACAAATATCTATACATATGGTTATGGGTGAGTGGTTGTCTGCATACCTTGTTGATGAAACGTTCTTCGGCTTGTTTGGACAAGATCTCTTTGGTTTGAACAGCTTGTTTTGACAAAATCTCCTTGGTTTGAGCCACTTTCTACACAATCAAACAATACCCAAATCGGAAAAAAAAACTATCAAACTTTTTAAAAGATCGAAATTAACGGC
Organism: Aralia elata; assembly: GCA_034770075.1. Taxonomy (NCBI): domain Eukaryota; kingdom Viridiplantae; phylum Streptophyta; class Magnoliopsida; order Apiales; family Araliaceae; genus Aralia; species Aralia elata. Next base: position 85,021,648 of record CM068385.1, on the reverse strand, counting down.
AGAAGGAAGAGAGATCTGGCTTAGGAGGAGGAAAGAGAAGGTTCAAATGAGAGATAGCGGCAGGGAAGTGATGAGAGATTTGAATCGGGGGAAAATGAGAGAGAAATTAGTGAGCGTCTGATGTTGAAGCTTCAATGGATTTAAGACCGTCGGATGTGAAGCTTTAATTTTTCTCTCTCTGCTCTGTTTGATGAAACGTTCTTCGGCTTGTTTGGACAAGATCTCTTTGGTTTGAACAACTTGTTTTGACAAAATCTCCTTGGTTTGAGCCACTTTCTACACAATCAAATAATACCCAAATCGGAAAAAAAAAGTATCAAACTTTTTAAAAGATCGAAATTAACGGCAGAAGGAAGAGAGATCTGGCTTAGGAGGAGGAAAGAGAAGGTTCAAATGAGAGATAGCGGCAGGGAAGTGATGAGAGATTTGAATCGGGGGGAAATGAGAGAGAAATTAGTGAGCGTCTGATGTTGAAGCTTCAATGTATTTAAGACCGTCGGATGTTGAAGCTCTGTTTTATATTATATTATATATATATATATATATATATATATATATATGAATAAATCTACGTATACATCAACTTTACTCTCGGCTTGCCGAGACGCAGGGAATAAAGTCGTTTTGGGTTATGTTTTTTGTTTTTTATATATAAAAAATTCTCACAATTCTCTCCTTCCTAAATTGTCCCCATTGACCCATTCCCTCCCGCAAACCGGCCTTTGCTTCTCCTCTTTCTTCTTCCAAATATTTCTCTCTCCTCTTGATTCCCTCTTAGCACTTCTTCTTTATTTTACTAATATTTCAGATTACACACTCCAAAATCTCACTCTCTCCTCAGGTGTCAGTTCCCTCCCAATCCCATTCCCCATAATGGAACAAGCCCCATCATTCCCCCTCCCTATTTTTTTTCTCTCTCTCTCCTCCTCCTCCTTAGCGCCACCGCCCTCACGTCCTCCCTCCTGCCCGAACGTTAGCCCGCCTAGCAATTTTTCCTCCTTTCTTTCTCTCTCTTTTTCACTCTATTAATACCTCTTAACAAAGTTAAACTGAGACTACAATTTATCTATAGATTTATCCAACGCAAGCATGATGGAAGGGCCACTGGCGTTTATGGTTAGTCCGACAACGGTTAAGTCAGTGAGGTTTTGTAAGCGGTTGAGAAAGACGCGCGGTGAGTTTTTTAATGTCGTTGATGCAAGAAAAGGAGCGGAGGTTGGAGGAGAGTTCGGAGGGGAAGTGAGTTGGGGGAATGGGACAGTTTAGGAAGGAGAGAGAAAATGGGGAGGAGGAATGATGGGTCTGGTTCCAGGAATGGGTGACACCAGAGAAGAGAGTGAGATTTTAGAATGTGTAATCTGAAATATTAGTAAAATGAAGAAAGAAATGCTAAAAGGGAATCAAGAGGAGAGAGAAATATTTGGGCGAGGAAAGAGGAGAAGCAAAGGCTGGTTTGCAGAGAAGGGAACGAGGGCAATTTAGGAAGGAGAGAGTTGTGAGAATTTTTTATATATATAAAACGAAAACCATAATTCAAAACGACTTTACTCCCTGTGTATCGGCAAGGAAGGAGTAAAGTTGATGTATACGTAGATTTAATCTCTATATATATATACACGAAAGCAACTTTTCGGTATGCGTGTGCTGAAACATTTTTTTGGGTTATATACATGTGTATGTACTGGAGCAGCCTTTTTTAGTCACATTCTTTCTACCGAAAATGGGTTTGCTGGAAAGATGAATGAACATGCATTTAATATACTTTGAAAAATAAGTGCTGAAGCTTATTTAGTCATGAATGGCCATTTCTCTCTCCTCCTATTATTGGTCCAAACTAATGTTGCTTTGGTAGTTGAGGCATGTAAGTCTAGACCGTGTGCTGCAATTTACAACCTGCCCTTTATTATAGCAGTGAACGGTTAAACCATTGATATCAATAAATCTGCTAAAATCCAAGCTTCAGTTTTTCTATAAATAAAAGGACAATCTTTCTTTCTCAGTGACCAATACTGAAGAAAAGAAGAGCACCCTCCTTGCCTACATTTTGTCTACAGATTTCGAAAATCTTTTCTCTCAAGCAGATAGCGCTTTCATTTGAAGAAGAAACATTGGTCGAAGTATTTGAGAAAAATTGTTGCATTATATTTGATTCTCATACTTGTTATATATATATAGATATATAAATTTAAATTGTTATACACATTTATATATATCTATATTTCTTCTATTATATCAATTAAAAAGTCTGAGCTTAGATTCTGACAGGGGGATAATATTCCTCCTAAACGAGGGACTTATAAATCGAGAATCTAGAAAGTCTTTTATTGATATAGTGATCTATATAAATTAATTTTTATATAAATCATCGTTGCGAAGCTGTAAATTTGGTCAGTACTTAGTTACCTATAGATGAAGATATTTATCATTCACCGGGTTTTTGAAAACCTAAGTGGCCTTATTTAAAGTGATCACATCATAGATTAAATATATCAATATATACAAATTTGAGTAAGACAAATTTATTTGTTATATCAAGTATTATTTAAACTGCTTTATTTGTCATACTTGATATCTGTCATTACAAGTATTTGATCTTAAACTCATTTATTCATAAATATTTGTTGCATCATATAAAAGTTATTTAAACTTTTATATCACAAATATAATTGATTTTATTTGCTTACACAGAAGCATACCACTCACTATAAAAGTTATTTAAACTTTTATATCCGGACTTAAAATTTTTATTTGCTTAATTTAAAAAGCATATTTTTATTTATAAAGGAAAAGTAAACCTTTATAAATCAGCACTGAAATTTTATATCTGCTTATGTAAGAAGCATCTTTCAAAAACAAAATTTATTAAAAAGGTCTGTGTTATTGGTTTTATATTTCTGTGAGAAAATAGAGTGATTCTTTGATCAAGACAGATTATAAAACAAAAGAGAGTGAGTTAGTTAACTTTAAATCTGTGAGAAAAATAGAGTGATTCTTTAACCAAGACCAGAGTCTTAGAGAGGTCAACGGGGAGTTAGGTCTCTAGTGTGCTTGTGAGGTGAGGAACCGACTTATTGTTTCAAGATCAGATTGTAAAGCAGGGCTAGACTCAAAAGCAGGTATAACTACATTTGAGGAAGAAGCGGGGAGCTACTGTCCAAGATAAGTTGTGACGCCCCCAAAATAGGTCCACACAACCCATTTTGAGCCGCCAATAACATTCTACAAAAATACAAATACAAATATGAATTTTCCCATATACACTAATATTTGTCGTGCAAAATACGACCACACATATACTGACTTTCCAAACAAATATCGTACCGTATGGTACCACAGTATCCAAACTCAAATTATTACAATGCCGTAAAAAGACGGCAACACACGTTTAAAGTCTCCAGTACAATTATTATTAAACTATGCTTTAACTTGATGAGGACAACCACTAACTCGGACCATCACTCCACTCCCCGGCTAGTCCCAGCTACATTTTCCTTTCCTGAGAAGAACAATGGGACAAAACTGAAAAGGGTGAGCTCAAATAGCCCAGTAAGAAATACTATGACTAAGATAATGAAGAATAAAAATTATCTTTAGTCTTCAACAATAATAAATCAGAGATTTAAAGATATTATATTTGTTCAACAACAACAACTGCAGCGGAACAAACAATCCATTAGAAGAATCAAGTAGATTATAATATCTACCATCTTCTATAAGTCAAGGATCACCACCAATATTTTATCCCTGTAACACCAATCAACAATTACTGTTTATGAACATCCAAATCAACAATTTATTATTCAACAGCCTCTCTTTGCACTACGTGCTAAAGATATTTATTTGTAACATCACCGGTCATGATCATGCCAAACGCCAGTTCATCTTTACACTACGGCCAAAGAGAACTTTCATCATACGCCTTTGTTTGTAACACAAAAAGTCATGATTATACCAATACACAGTTTGGTCAAAATCATGTCACGCCAGTTCATCTTTGCACTACGGGCCAAAGAGAACTATCACCACAATTTAAGTATGAGGATGAGGATGATGACAATGATACAGTGAGATTAAGGATAAGAAAAGCTTTATAATTTAATCAGTATCAAAGATTGACCAAATTGCCAACACGATAACCAAATTGTGGAGTCAAATTCAAGAATGATATTCGAGAAATTATTTCATGCTTCAACTATAACGTATAAAATGAAATAGAAAGATTCAAGTGAAAAGATATTAGATGAAGCACAAACTATTAAGGATATTCTACTAATTTTCAGGTATTTTCTCCATTTAAAAATAAGGTTTTGAAAACAAACAAAGATTTCTTATCTTAAATGGAGAAAAGTGAAAGAAAAAGATATCCTGTAAAGAGTATAAAAGAAATGATACGTTATACGAGTATAACAGAATATATGAAACTGCAAATGGATTTTCACCCGTCATGCGATAATTCGCGTAGACAGGTTATTTCCACAAAAGATTAATAAGTAATGAATACGACGGGTTATTCACCAGGTATGCGTCAATCCGCACGAACAGGTTATACCCACAAATTTATAAGGAACAAATGCAAAGGGGTATTCACCAAGTACGACACTCCGTACATACAGGTTATTCCCACAGAGTAATAAGGAATGAATACAAAAGGATATTCACCAGGCATGCGTCATACCGCACGGACAGGTTATCCCCACAAATTAATATAGAATGAATAACAACCTTTATGAGTATAATATCACTTACGAACATGAAAGCAAATGATATTATATATGAGTATGAAAGAAATGATATTCCCTACCTTCGTTAACTGGATGTTACTTTCTATGAAGTTTACTAACTTCGGATAATATTAGTATTCTCACAAATACTCACAATAGCCTAGCACACTAAGAGAACTTAAGAAATTTAGAGAGAGAAAGTATAAGCAATGAAGGTGTGAAAATTTCTTAAGCAAACTCTCCCTATTTATAGGAAAATCAAGGTGAGGGCATTTTGGTCTTTTCCCCAATTTTTTCTTGGTTTATTACGCTTATACCCTTGGCATATACTTTTAATATCATCCATCCATTTTTTCTTCCATTTATATCATCCATCCATTTTTTCTTCCATTTATATCATCCATCCATTTTTTCTTCCATTTATATCATCCATCCATTTTTTTCTTCCATTATCAAAAAGATAAAACCATTATAAAAATAACTCCATTATCACAATAAATTCTTTTTTCTGTATTATTGTGTTAAATGTATTAATATCACAGATAGCATATACTCGCAATACTGACAACCAAATTATTCCCAGGAAAGAGGGGGCCTTCCATAAAAATGGCGCGCAATTAAATAACCTCTTTCCTTGACAGAATTTCTAGACATTGTCAATAATGCTAAAATATCCTATCAAATGATATGAATTACAATGTCGTGACAAATAGTAAAATATATTATGCAGATGCTATCTAACAATTATTGAATCAAGATACTGTGCAATTGCTACTTTATCAATTATTGAATTAATAATATAAAACACTGTGCAACATCGTGAGCTACTGTGGAATACCGTGTGCTACTGTGGAATAACGCGTTTTACTGTTCTTTTTATCACCGGGTATTTCAACAGTTATCGGTTAAAGTTTTGCCGCCAATTTCTATCACTTTCTATATCCGACAGTTAAGCCGTTGTGGGGCCCACTATCGTTGACAATATTGCCATTTCGGCGCCGTCGTACGGTACCGAATATAATATTCCCCGACAGAAAGAATATTCCCCGACAAAAAGAATATTCCCCGACAAAAGGAATATTCCCCGACATACTATTTATCAGATAATTTGCATATAACACCCTTAACTATCATTTATAACAATTAAGCACTTCACTATTTAGAAGAAAAAAATAATCATAAAGAAAATAATAAACTTTTATTTCATAAATTCGGGGTCTTACAGTACGCACACTTCTTACTCGGGTCAAATCTTCTCCCTTTCGGGTCAATTGGGGGTGCCAAATTGACTATCTTTCTCTGTGCCATTAATACTGCCAAAATCTGTTCAAGAGGATCCCCAAGTGTAAAAGCGTTTTTAGCGTGAATAGTCCCCCATGAATAGTGATCGCGTGAATAGTGATTTAACGTTATTACTAAACTTCTCAATTTTCACATTTCACTGGTAACTTTATCATTATCGATTTAACACCTTTCTGTTTAAATAATAAGAAGAAGAAAAATAAATTCTCTTTATTAAAATTTTCGGGGTCTTACAATCTCCCCTCCTTATGAAATTTCGTCCCCGAAATTTACGTAGGTACCATATCGAAGAGGTGAGGATACTTTGCTCTCACTTCAGATTCTAACTCCCAGGTTATTTCCTTTATATCATGGTTTCTCCATAAAACTTTGACTCGAGGTATAACCTTTGATCGTAGAATTTGTTCCTTCTTATCCAAGACCTTGACAGGTATCTCTTCGTACGTCAAATCTTCTACTATCTCGTCTGGTTCTAATTCAATTCGGATCTTTCACATATTTACGTAGCATTATAAATGCGAGACATGCTTGGTGGTAAGGCGAGTCTGTAGGCCACCGTTCCTACTCGATCGAGGATTTCAAATGGACCGATAAATCGAGGGTTGAGCTTTCTTCTCTTTTCGAATCTTGTATCTCCTTTCCATGGAGTAACACGTAAGAATACATGGTTTCTGATTTTGAATTCATCGTCCCTTCAATGAAGATCAACATAACTCTTTTGTCGATCTTGTGCTGCTTATATTCGTTGCCATCTTCACGTGGGTTCGTGGAGTCTTTAACTCTATATTCATCCTTTGTAAGTCATCCGAAATGAACCTTTACGTTGTCAGCATCGTACTCGTACTTGCATACGTTCTTCTACGCAATGTGTCAGCTTCTAGGTTCGCCTTTCCAAGATGGTATTGAATGGTATGGTCGTAATCCTTCAACAGCTCGAGCCACGTCGTTGTCACATGTTGAGTTCCTTCTAGGTGAAGAAGTGTTTGAAGCTCTTATGATTTGCATAGATTTCTATTTATTCTCATCTTTATTCTTTACGAATAAAATAGGAGCACCCCAATGCGATGTATTCGAACGTATGAAGTCGATATCTAACAACTCCTGTAGTTGGGTTTTTAACTCCAGAAAATTCAATAGGAGCCATACATATGGGGTCTTAGAAATGGATTTTGTATTGGGTTCAAGGTCGATACAAAAATTTGATTTGACGGTCTAGGGGTAGGCCAGGAAGTTCTTCGGGAAATACGTCATGAAACTTTTTAACAACAGAAATATCATTCAAATTTGACGTATTTTTGTTTAAATGAGTTACATGGGCTAAGAAAGCTTGACATCTGTTTTTCAATAAACGAATGACTTTGTGACTAGAAATGACGGTTATTGATTTCAATGGTTTGGTTGCTTGAATTCGCATAATAGGTTGATTAGGAATATGAAAACTAATGGCTTTACGAAAGCAATCAATTTTAGCATGATGAGTAGTTAACCAATCAAATTCATGCATGTCCAAGGATATAAGATCAACAGGTAATGTGAGAGTGCCGATTTGAACAAGGCAAGATTTATAGACTGTAGATGTAACGAATGTTTGTTCTAATGGTGTTTCAACAAATAAGTCAAAATTTAATTTATCAGGGGTCAAGTTTAAACGTTGGGCACAAGCAGATGAAATAAAAGAGTGGGTAGAACTAGTATCTAATAAGGTATAGATTCGCAAGAGTTTATGATTAGCTCACCGGTTATAACATCATCTGGTTTCCACGCATTTTGAGAGGTTACGACAAAAGCTCTGCCTTGTACCACCGGTTTTGACTTGTCCGTGTCAGCCCTTGGTGTCATCGTTACGGCTGGACTTGATTTTGCTACACGACAGAATCGAGATATGTGGCCTTCCTTTCCACAATTATAACATACCTTGGATGGTTGTGTACAGTTTGGACTGATGTGTCCCTCCTTTCCGCACTTGTAACATATGACTGGTGGTCGTTCCTCTTCCCTCGAAACTGGTAATGGTGTTGCTGCTGATGCTGGTGCATTTCCCTGGTTATTGTTGAATTTTCTCTTCTTGGAATTGTTGTTGCTTGACTCACTCTTCCTGTTATCTGGGCCAGGATTACCACCGAAGTGGTTACCATTTCCGACCTGATGATTCCCTCCTCGCTGGTTATCACTATTTCGATGATTGTTGCCACCATTATGATTATTATCGTAATTTTTCTCTCGCTGTTGGGTGTTGCTTCCCAGTTGTAGTATTCCTCTCTCTTGCTCCACTACTTGAGCCCTATCCACAGCATCTGAATATAGAAAAATTTTATGAGAAACGAGATATTTACGAATTTCTGGGTTCAAACCTCGTAGGAACATTCGTGTCATCCGTTTCTCAGTGTCCACCAAATGGGATGCAAAACGCGACAGCTCGGCGAACTTGGCTTCGTACTGTGACACCGTCATGTTGTTCTGTTTCAATTTGATGAATTCTACCACCTTCATATGATGAATACTTTCCGGGAAATACTTCTCGTTAAATAATTCCTGGAACTCGACCCAAGACATCTTGAGTGTCGAATGATGGGTACGTTTCACAGATTCCCACCAATGATCCGCTTCTCCTCGTAACATAAAGGTGGCAAAAGGAACCTTTTGGTCATCCGTGCAACGCAGTACATCAAATATCTTTGTTAATTGTTTAAGCCATGCCTCTGCCTTGAGTGGATCTGGCTTGCCGAAAAATTCAGGTGGTCCCAATTCTTTGAACTGCTTGGCAGTGACCATCCGTACATTATCAGCGTTTCTGCCAGTATTGTAGACATGAGCTCTTCTCGCCTGGTTCTGCAGGTATTGCATGAAGTTCCTAAACATTTCATCATTCATTCTGTTGTTAGCATCATGATTAACATCATGATGTTCTGAGTTTGCACCTGCATTATTTGTAGCTTCTTGATTTTCAGCCACAATGGTCTCATAGTGAATCTCTTGGTTTTCAGATGTCATTCTGAAATGTGATCACAAAACAAAGATTAGCTAAAGAAATAGACGTGCAACATCTTGTCCCTATAACCAAACCAATTACTTAAATAACAAAAATAGCTTAGGTAGGACACACTAGCGAAGGATTTTACTCGTCTCTCCCCTTCTAGTTCTAATCCCAGATCTCTACCAGAGATCATATCCCTAAGCTCTGATACCAACTGTGACGCCCCCAAAATAGGTCCACACAACCCATTTCGAGTCGCCAATAACATTCTACAAAATACAAATACAAATACGAATTTTCCCATTTACAACTAATAAGGGTTGTGCAAAATACGACAACACAATACAAATACATCTTGAATTCTCAATACACTTATTGCCACACTAATAATATTGTATTGAAATATTTCTAATGTCTTGGACCATCACTCCATTCCCCGGCTAGTCCCCGCTACACTCTCCTTTCCTGAGGAGAACAATGGAACAAAAAGGAAAAGGGTGAGCACAAATAGCCCAGTAGAAAATATCATGACTAAGATAATGAAGAATAAAATTATCTCTAGCCTTCAACCAAAATAAATCAGAGATTTAAAGATATTATAATTGTTCAATAACAACTGCAGCGGAACGAATAATCCATTAGAAGAGTTAAGTAGATTATAATATCTACCATCTTCTATAAGTTAAAGGATCACCACCAATATTTTATCCCTGTAACACCAATCAACAGTTCCTGTTTATGAACATCCAAATCAACAATTTATATTCAACAGCCTCTCTTTGCACTATGTGACAAAGATATTTATTTGTAACATCACCGGTCATGATCATGCCAAACGCCAGTTCATCTTTGCACTACGGGCCAAAGAGAACTTTCACCATACGCCTTTGTTTGTAACACCAAAAGTCATGATAATACCAATACACAGTTTGGTCAAAATCATGTCACGCCAGTTCATCTTTGCACTACGGGCCAAAGAGAACTATCACCACAATTTAAGGATGAGGATGATGACAATGATATAAAATGAATACAGTGAGATCAAGAATAAGAATAGATGTTTAATTTATCCAGTGTCGAAGGTTGACCAAATTGCCAACATGATGACCAAATTGTGGAGTCAAATTCAAGAATGATATTCAAGAATAAAATTCACGATTTAACTATATCGTATCAAACGAAATAGGAAGATTCAGGTGAAAAGATATTAGATGAAGCACAAACTATTAAGGATATTCAACAAATTTTTAAGGATTTTCACCATTTAAAATAAGGTTTTGGAAACAAACAGAAATTTCTTATCATAAATGGAGAAATGTGAAAGAAAAGATATTCCTTAAAGAGTACAAAAGAAATGATACGTTATACGAGTATAGCAGAATATATGAAACTGCAAATGGGTTTTCACCCGTCATGCGGTAATCCGCGTAGACAGATTATCTCCACAAAAGATTAATAAGTAATGAATACGAAGGGTTTTCACCCGTCATGCGGTAATCCGCGTAGACAGATTATTTTCACGCAAGATTAATAAGTAATGAATACGAAGGGTTATTCACCAGGCATGCGTCAATCCGCACGGACAGGTTATCCCCACAAATTAATACGGAATGAATAACAACCTTTCTGAGTATAATATCACTTACGAACAAGGAAGTAAATGATATTACATAAGAGTATGAAAGAAATGATATCCCCTACCTTCGTTAACAAGTGACTGGATGTTGCTTTCTATGAAGCTTACTAACTTGGATAATACTAGTATTCTCACAAATACTCACAATAGCCTAGCACACTAAGAGAACTCAAGAAATTTAGAGAGAGAGGAAGTATATGCAAGGAAGGTGTGGAGATTTCTTAAGATAACCCCTCCTATTTATAGGAAAACCAAGTTTCATTAATTGCACAATAAGGGCTCGACTTATTACACTTTAGTACCTCCATCTTTGCCTCTACTTTTTAATATAATCCCTCAAGTATTATCAATCTTGCATAACAACCTCTAATAGTTCACACATGTGAACCAATAGTTCCATCATGTGAACCAATAGTTCACATCATGTGAATTTTAAAATTTCAGTTAGGTACCCCTAAGTTAGACTCTACTTTTAATCCGTCAATAATGCTAAAATATCATAACAAATAATATGAGTTACAGTGTCATGATAAATAATAAAAATACCATGCAGATACTATTGTAATTATTGAATCAAAATACTGTACAACTGCTACTTTATCAATTATTGAATCAATAATTTAAAATACTGTGCAATACCGTGTGCCTGTGAAATACCGCGTACTACTGTGGAATAACGCGTTTTACTGTTCTTTTTATTACCGGGTATTTCAACAGTTGCCGGTGATAATACTATTGACAAAATACTGTCGCTTTCAGTATCCGACAACGGGGCCCACTATCGTTGACAATATTGTCATTGTGGGGCCCACTAATATTTTGTTATTTCGGTGCCGTACGTTACCGAATATAAAAGTGGTTATTTCGACGGCGCCGTCGTACTTTACCGAATATAATATTCTCAGACAGAACGAATATTATCCGACAGAAGGAATATTCCCCGACATACAGGTTTGACTTTTTTGTATAAATGAATAGTATATTCGTATGAATAGTACTTTCGTATTTATACCGTATAATTTTGTATCCAGTTCATATAAACGTTATGACGTAATCGAAGGTCGAAGAAAGTGTAAAAGCGTTTTTAGCGTGAATAGTCCCCCATGAATAGTGATCGCGTGAATAGTGATTTAGCGTTATTACTAAACTTCTCAATTTTCACATTTCACTGGTAACTTTATCATTATCGATTTAACACCTTTCTGTTTAAATAATAAGAAGAAGAAAAATAAATTCTCTTTATTAAAATTTTCGGGGTCTTACATACTATTTATCAGATAATTTGTATATAACACCCTTAACTATCATTTATAACAATTAAGCACTTCACTATTTAGAAGAAAAAAATAATCATAAAGAAAATAATAAACTTTTATTTCATAAATTCAGGGTCTTACATAAGTAGTTGAAGTTAGAAGTTGATCTGTAAAACTTTGTGAAGGCTTCTCCGCCTATTGAAGGAGAATTTTTATTACTAATAGTAATAGGATCCCAAGTCTCATAGAGGAGCTTGGGACTGGACGTAGCAACATATCCAAATTGTATGTTGTGAACCAGCTAAATCTTTGAGCATTGTGTGATTGAATTTTTACTGTTTCGCATATTAATTACACTACAAATTAATTAATTAAAAATTCAAAAAGGCCGTAGATAATTTTTAAATAATAATAATCTATTCAACCCCCTTTCTAGATTATTATCGGACTTTCAATTGTAATACAGACTTATTATTATTATATTTTAATGGTTTGTAAGCTATGTTTATTTAAGGTTGAGACCTTGGGACAAGTTATATTATGTAATAAACATCTGTTTATTTAATTATTCCGTATTAGAAGAATATGTTGTTTAGAGTTTATTTCAGGTGACGCACAAATTCAAGGTATCAGATACCTGAATTTGGGAGCGTTACGTTACGTGGGCTCACTGTATACTGTTTTGGGTTTTCATACTATACTAGTATAAAATATATATAAATGATTTTCAAACTTATACGCTGTATAAAAGAACATTGGTGGTCTCTGTCCTTGTCCTGGCCCGACAAGGTTCAGAGAATGTTTTCGACCGCCCATTGTCTTTTCATGATAGTTGTTTTACAACCACAGACATTTTCCTTTATGAGTTTTTAAAAGATTAATATAGCGTGTTATTTCTTTATTTATATATTATCAATAAATGAGAACTCCTCGTAACCTCAAATTTATATTATCTTTAAATTTTTTACTTTCATTCATTTACGGCATAGTTTCCCTCACTGAGCTTTGATGTGCTCACACTCTCCTTGTTTTATATCTTACAGGTTAGTTTTCGCCTCGTCATCCAGAGTGGTGGTGCAGAAACCCTTCTTTCGGATTCCATAAGATTTATATAGTAGAATGTTGTTTAGTTATATCCACTGGACATTTACTGTTTTATCGTTGTGTTATAATTAGGATTGCATTTCTGGTTGGTGCTGAACTGTGATGTACTGTATAAGAGAATATTATTATTATTATTATTATTATTATTATTATTATTATTATTATTATTATTATTATTATTATTATTATTATGTTTTGATCTCCTCCGACGTAGTTGTTTGGTCGGAGGAATAGGTATGAAGATTTAGAACTGTTGATAGCTGGCTTCCCATTGTTGGGGAAGAGTTATAAATTGTTTTTCTTGGGCAGGGGGATCACCGTATTATAGAAGAGGTTCTGCCGAATTTTCGGCAAAAGCTTAGTTTAGTTTTATGACTTTTCGCATGTAGTAAATTAGATTATTAGTGAGAGGATATCATAAGCCTTGCGAGTCCTTGAATGGAGCCTGGGAAACTGGGTCCCACACAAGGGCACGTGGCGGTTACCACGTGTCGACCTTTCCGGGTCGGGGTGTGACAAACGTAATTAAATTTAATTTATTACTAAATTATTAAATTTAAGTTATTAAATAATATTAATTATATTATAAGTAAATAAAATAAAATACAAATAATAATATTAATTTTTAATTATATTATAAACGAACATAAACGAGTTTTAAACAAAGTAATAAACGAATCATAAACGATCTTGTTCGTGAACATAAACAAATCAAACACACATCTGTTTGAACTCGGTTCGTTTAATAAACGAACATTAAACTTGTGTTCATAATCGTTTATGTAGAACTCGGACTTGAGATTCGAGGATATTTTTGTCATTTCATAAATTGTTTCGTACATCTCATATTTATTTTGCAATTGCATAAAACGACCAATATTGAGGCAAAACACTTTCGTTTATTCGTATTAAAATCGTTTTAACCCATAATTTTAATTTTTAAGTGTTTAAATGATTAGAGGATCGAAATCGAAATTTTTTAACGAAAACACGAGAAGGTATAAATTCGGATTTCAAAAACCCGAGCCTTATAATCTTTTTTCCTCTCTCCGCCCTTTTCTCTCTTCTCTCTCCTTTCTTTCTTCCCTCTCTCCTCGCGCTATTTTTTTCTTTTTTCTTTTCTTTCTTCTTTTTCCTCCCTTTTCTCCCTTTCGCCGCCAGCGTTCTTCCATCTTTTTCGGCCACCTTCCATCCTCGCCTGTTTTCCCAGCTTTGGCGAGCTCACGGCAACTAAAAAGTCCACCTTCGCCGACCGAATCAGCCTCTCTCTCCCTCTCCTCACCGATCGGTCAAATCTGGCACGAAATGGCCAGATTAAACAACCGCTAACTAGATGTGTTAATTGACCGGATCGAGCCGCGATCCGGATATTTTTTTAATTTTCTTACTCAAGTTTGGGTTGAGCCGGTTCAAAATTTTATTTTTCTGTTCACGTAATATTAAAAATATTATATTTTACAATTAAATTTAAATAATTTTTTTTCTTTAATGACTAATAACTCTGATCGAGTCGGTCCGAATTACTAAAATTTTTATCCAAACCCTAACGAATTCAAACCAGGCTTGTCGAGTGGGATGGGTAACTTGATCTTTGGACAAGTTTACCGCTAACGTTAATATAAATATTTGGGAAAAAAAAAATCTCTCCTTTTTTTTTTTCCCATAATGTTCAATAGCATGAGCTCCAGTGCCAACCGCGGAGCTGTTACGCATCACTCACGTTTTTATAATTTCGTATATGATTAATATTTTAATATATTGATTATTGAATTTAATAATATGATTATATTCATTGTACATGTAAAATTTTGAATCGATTCAATATTTCTATCATCAATCGAGAATAATGTTTTTTTCAATATATCTAATTGCTAAATTTTTATATTGAACAAATTTTTAATTTATTCGAAACTCGATGTACATGATTTAGGTGAATAAAGCATGAAAAACAATAATTGAATTTAGCAAATATAAATTATATAAAAATTATAAAAGGGTGTAAAATTAATTTAATTTTATATTAATGTAAGTAAATTATATATATATATATATATATATATATATATATATATATATATATATATATATATATATATATATATATATATATATATATATATATTATATATATACGCCAAGGATCCAGTCCGGGATCCCGGACTTTCTTAAAATACGGACTTTTTTTTTTTGCTTTTTTTTTTTAAAACCTGTACATACATTTTTTGGTATAGGTATCCAAATCACGCCCAAAACACTGTATTATGGAAAAATTTCAGTTCCATAATTATTTATTTATTTATTTTTAGTTGTTTTAAAAAAAAAGCAAAAAAAAAAAAAGTCCGTATTTTAAGAAAGTCCGGGATCCCGGACTGGATCCGGACTCTATATATATATATATATATATATATATATATATATAACTTAGTTAATCAATGTGCAATGTCTGATAACACTAATTAAAATTAATGTATTACTTTTTTTGAATTTAAGAAAAATAATATATTAAATAATTTTTTTAAAAAATAATAATTAATGAATATTTATAAACACTCCTTGCTTAATCCGATATGTTCCAAAATAATATCTCGCTCATATATGGTTCGCCTACACTTCATTAATTGTGAGATTCTATATAATGCTCAAGTTGTATCATTTGGACCACACGTAGCAGCAATTAGACATGAAAATCATAGCCATATTGGTCCATGCATGGGTGCATGCGAATATTGGTCCATGGATGGGTGCAGGTAAATATGAATGTGAAAAACTGAAAATGATAAGAGTTAGGGTCCTATATTTAAAACATGGCCTCAAATTTATCCATGGATGGCAAGTACATGTGCATGTGATAAGAGATCTGATACTATTTCTAAAACATGATTCTATATATAGCTGGATGTATGTGAATATGAATATGAATATGATTATGAAATCTTTAAAATATGGATGAATGTAAATGAAAATCTCTTAATTTTGAATGTAATGAACAATTCAAAATTTATATAGCATAAATTATTAATATATAAAAAATTATATAAATATATAGTGTCGACGCCGGGAAAATCGCTTCTTATGTTAATTATTACCCTTTCTAATTTTAGCCTTTTTATTAGATGATTTTTGGAAAAGGTCGGCACAAGTGTCGACGGGGTTTTGAAAGATCGTTTTTATGATGAGCCAATTGACCAGAGTCGCCAGTTGGTATATTTGAAATGGATGTACCAACTCATCCGAATTTTCGTTTTCGTAAATTGCTGGTTCATATGTGACTCCGAATTAATTGACATGCAAACCGAGATTCATAGAGTTCGGAGGCTTGCTTAAGCGAGAGGAAGGTGTTAGGCACCCCCCGACTTCCGTGAAACACGGTTACCGCAATCTCGATGTTTTTCCTATCCTTTAATTCTTAAAATGTGTGCGTGTGCGCGTGTGTGCCTATGTGAATGCTGTGGTGAGTTTTGTATGAAAAAGCTATTTGGTTTTGAGGAAAAGTCTTGTTTTCTTTTGAGAATGCCTTAGAATGTCTTTCGGCCTATACGAGAAAGCTTTATTTTTTATGAGAAAGGTTTGATTTTAATTGTCAAAAGCTATGAGATGTTCATTAGGTGTCGCTTTGGCAAAACAAGGATTTTTAAACTTTTGCCAAATAGGAATCGAGACGATCCGTTGCCTTTGACAGGAAATAAAATGAAAGGCAACTTCTCGCACCTTTTTAACCCTATGCACAAAAGTTTAATGAAACTTTCATTTATTTGAATAAAAACCATTTTTGTGATATTTTGGAGATTGATTTAGCCTTCTCGTTAAATAGGAATCGACATCCACTAGCACTTTCAATTTTAAACCTCGTGATTTCCTAATTTGATTGATTTTACGAAAATCTTCATCGTTTAGCTTTGAAATCATTTTTTGTGTCGCAAATCAAATTAAGCATTTCAAAAATGCGTTAGGGCTATTCATGGGCATGTGAGCCATCAAAATAACCCCAAACGCCCATAATCACATATTTCACTATTACGGGGCCTTAAACCCGATTTTCAACTTAATATCGTTTTAAGGCCCGACAAATACATATTTACAATAAAGGGTACATCGACCCTAATACATACATCAAAATATGTCCATCATCGGATTCGGACCACGGGGTCGCATTCCTAGGCTCACACCCAAAATCGATACACAACTACAATATGGATACTACAAAAAAATAAACAACACTGGGTTGCCTAACACACCACAATATCCTAAAATAGCAATCTAAATACACTACGCATAATACGTTACCATAACGAGCTAAAAATCACTAAATGGATATCATCGGGCCATTAGGAAGAATTTTGTTCCGTTGGAACCCTCACTAATAGTCCTTAATCCATGGATCCACAATAATATACAAGAAAAACTACATTTAATATAGCCCGAATGACAAAAAGCTTAACAAAATGATATAACAAAAATGCTATAAAAAGGGGCTTTTCACCTTGCAAATGACACCACGATGTGTATAAACTCGTATATTAAATAGAGTAGAAAGTGGTGTATGATACAATCTAACAAAATGGGTTTAAACCCTCTCTTTTTTCTTTCTTTTCTCTCTTTTCTCTCGCTGCTGCCCGCTGCTGCTTCTTCCTTTTTTTTTTCAAACTCTTTCTCCTGGATGAAAAATGAAGAACTACATTGATAAAGGCTGCCAGAGGTAGCCGCAGATTGATCTGCGGCTGGCCTCGGTTCCCCCGCGCCGCGCTCGATTGCCGTGTCGTCAGATCTCGAGCCACTACAAAGTTGTCCCATCATTGGCGGCAGATTGATCCGCAGCTGGCTGGGCTGATTTTCTCGATTTTCGTGTCGTGTCGTTTCGAACCTCGTTTTCCGCACTACTATTCATGTCTCGTAATTCGTGCATCATTAGGACGATGTTTCCGCTGTTTCCGGTCTGTCTGGATCAAATATTTGCCTATCTTAAAGAAACTTGTTATGTTTGATCTGTTCCGTTTGCACCGAAAATTTCCTTTCTTTCCCACAGGCCGGTGAAATGACACTTTTGCCCTCCTGCCAGGGTTAGTATACTAAGTGCAAAATTTGGGTGTCTACAGCTGCCCCTCTTTATCATGTTTATGCAATGTTAAATGAAATGAATATGATAAAGAAGTAGACACCCGATGCATGAATGACAGTGCATAAGAATGACAGTACATACATGATGCAACACATATAGCTTATGATGCAACACAAGATGTAAGGCATGCAAAACATTCGTAAAGGTGTCAATGCATCATGCAATTGTAAAGTTATTGTGAGTATCGATCTCAACAGGACTCAATTGCTGATTGCATCGTTGTTGTCGGGTTCCGTCTCTGACAGGTCGTTGCTATAATCGTTATCGCAGATGTCGTGCTCCGTCTCGTAATCGTCGTCGTCTTGGAATCGTCGTCGTCTCATAACTGTCGGGTCTCGTATCCGATCGGTCGTCTCGTAGATGTAGGGTCTAGTCTCCGATTGATTGTCTCGTCTGTATCGGTTCTCGTCTCCGATTGGTCGACTCGTCTGTATCGGTTCTCGTCTCCGATTGGTTGACTCGTCTGCACCGGGTCTCGTTTCCGGTTGGTCGACTCGTCTGTACCGTGTCTTGTTTCCGGTTGATCGTCTTATCGGCACCGGGTCTCGTTTCCGGTTGATCGTCTCGTCGGCACCGGGTCTCGCTTCTGGTTGATCGTCTCGTTGGCACCGGGTCTCGTTTCCGGTTGATCGTCTCGTAAATCACCTCGTTCTTGCACTGTGTATTGAACTCCTTTATTTATTTATGCACAGTTTTATCATTATGATAATTCAATTGCTCTATTATTAACTGTATGATGCATGCTTTTATTCATGGATAGAGAATGACCCCTGCACAGTCCTTTTTGACACTATTTTTCACAGATGTCGTCACAGACGCCATTGTACGTTTAGATCTCGGTCCTCCCACAGGGTTGGTTGGCAGGCTTTTACCCTGGTTGGACAGTTTATCGCCGGGCGACAGGGTTATTGTAGATGGTCTTCTGGGACATTCTTGGTCCTTATTATCCTTTCAGGTGCCGACGGACTTTGTGGAGGGTATTCTGAGCTATTGGGCCCCTGCCCGTCAGGTGTTCAAATTAGGGACAGTGGAGCTGACCCTTACTCTCGAGGAGTATGCCCGCTTTACCGGTTTGTCTTTGGATGGTCCTTGTGCCAGGGTCAAGCTGGTCCCATGCGCCGTCAGTTCTTGACTTTTACTGGGTTGCGGAGGACAGTTCTGTTATCTGTGATCACATCAGACCATCTAGTTCCCTTTCATTTCCTGATTGACCGATTAGGCTCACCCGACAGTTTTCATCTATTCTCTAGTGATTTTTCCGTATTTGAGGAGCGCTGGGGCGCTTTAAGAGTAGATGTTTTGATGGCTTGTGTTATCTCAGTTTTGTATCTGCCAGCCGGATCCGATCTGTTGGATATGCGAGTTATTGCGGCCACTAGAGCCCTTCAGGAGGATCACACCATTATTCCCATGATACTAGCAGACACCTACATGTCAGCCTCATATTGTCAGTCTTTCCAAGGCAGAGTATTCAGAGGGAGCCCTATTTTGCTGTATGTATGGTTTATGAGCCATCTCAGCCCCATCGGTCATTTCCGTCGCCATGGGTTTTGCTTCAGCCACGATATAGCCATGCAGTTTTCGTTCTGTCCCATAATATGTACTGATACGGCTTCCTGGATAGAGTTTTTATCGGCTATTGAGGAGCCCTTTCATCTCTTGATCTATTCGGGTTGTTGCTCTTTCATGAGCTTCTCGACTCATGTGCCCACCTTGGATTTCATCCCTATTTCTGGCTTGAGGGGCGTAACGACTTATCATCCCTTGGCGGTTATGGGGCAGTTTGATCAGACACAGGATTTTCACCCTTTCAGAGGCGCAACCGACTATCGATTCCTCATATCACCCCAGACAGAAAGATATCTACTGCGGGTATATAATCTTTGGTCTCGCAGGATCTTTGCCGAGTTTAGTGAGAGTTTCCCCATTCAGACATCTGATTATGTGCAATGGTTGCACGGAGATTCTGATATGGTTGGTTTGAGTCAGATGATAAGTAGGTTTTGTACCTACTTATTGGTTACTTTCAGTCTTTTATTGTTGCTTAAACCTCGGTTATTTTAGTAATTGTGTTTACTTTTATCTCAATTTATAGCATAGTTGCTTTTCATGCATTTGTTGTCATTTTGTAGGATTCATGGGAAAAGCTCGTCAGTTATCATCCTATCTAGCAAATGGTGAATGGAATGCATGGCCAGAATGATCTCATACTACATAAGAGAGCCCAATGGGAAGTTGGATTGGCAAGGAAAAGCTGCAGGAAGAAAAATTCTCCAGGCATCTCAGAGCACCGGCGCAGCTGCGCCGGTTTCCTTCATACTTTCAGCGTAGCTGCGCCACAGACAGGCAGGCGCATCCACAACGGCGCAGCTGCGCCGTTTCCAAGAGCAATTCGGGCGCAGCTGCGCCAGCTTCGGCAGACAGTTGACCTTGTGCTTTTTAAAAGGCAGCTCGGGAAGGATTAAAAAGGGTTGACTTGGGAGTATAAATAGCAAGCTTGGCCTCAGTTTAAAACATCCAGGGGACTTCACATTAGAGAACGAGGGCTTATTTCCTTCTTTGTTCTTAGCTTAGTTTCCTTTCATCTCTTAGCTTAGATTAGAGTTAGGGATTGCTTGGATATTGTAATTTCAGCTCATTTGTGGAACATTGGAGGCATTCAAGTGAAGAGAAGCCAACCACATTGTCCTATCGTTTGCTTTCTCTTACTTTTCTTTTGGTTTCTAATGTACAAACAAATGATGATGTATTTCTTTATCTATAGCATGAGCTAGCTTCATTTTGGAGTTTTAATGGATCTTGATGCTTAGTTTAGTTGTCTTAGCTTCTTGTTGCGGTTGAATATTGAATGTGTTAGTTGTCTAATGTGGTTTGTGTTGCATATTTGATTGTTTGATCACCAATCACCGTAATAACTTACATAAAACTGAAAAGTGTAGTGTAGGTTGAGATTTGACCACGTTAGCGAATGTTCATGACTCTACATGGCGTTAGTTTGCATGATTCGTGCCTAGGATAGACATATACCGAAGCACCATTCGTAGCCTTGTGAGAACTTGCTCTTAAACCTGCTTTAATTGTAACCCACATAGAAATATAGTGTGTTAGTTAATTTGGGTGTTTGCATGAAGTCTATCTTATGTGGATTGAATGTGATATGGGTTTGGTACATCGAGAGATGGTCAAGCTTTAGTTTCGTGTTCTTGACTAACAACCATAATATTCAATTGATGCTAAAAATAGGAAGTTAAATGACTAGATGATGCATTAGGTGAAGTTAAGACTCCATTCCCCCTTTATTTGCATAATCCCTCTTTAAACTTTTGTTTCCTAGCATTTAGTAATTTTAGACCACAACTCACAATTGTTTGCCTGTTTAAATAGACTAGGATAAGTATAAAACTGGTGTTTGATAGCTTATGTTACAATTTCACATTCCTCGTGGGAACGATACTTTACTTCCTCTTTATTACTTGTGGACCACGTATGCTTGCGTGTTTGTGCTTAAATTGTTATATACGATAAGGACCCAACAAGTTTTTGGCGCCGTTGCCGGGGAGATTGTTTAATTGTTTTATTACTTTCATCTTTAGTTTAAATTAAATTAGTCTTGTTTAAACAATCTGTCTAATCCTATTTCTTTTTATATTTTCTTTTGTTTCAGGTACTCTTAACTAGTGTATGCAAACTCGGTCTAAAAATTCGATTCTTGAGCCCATCAGAGACGACATTCACAGAAGGAATCGTAGATTGAGTACGGGTACAACTAGTAATACAGAGGACCTTGAAACACCTACAGTCATGGCGGTAGAAGAATATAAGGCACTGAAAGATTATGCTATGCCTAGGATAACTGAGTTGCAGTCTAGCATAGCAAGACCAGCTATAACCGCCAATGCCTTTGAAATAAAACCGGGGACCATACAAATGATGCAGAATTCGGTCCAGTTTGGGGGTATGGTGAATGATGACCCTAATGACCATTTACTGAGCTTCATAGAGATCTGCGATATGTTTAAGTATAATGGTGTTTCAGATGATGCAGTGAGGCTCAGATTATTCCCGTTCACGTTAAGAGACAGAGCTAAGAGCTGGCTTCATGCACTACCTCCAGGTTCTATCACTACGTGGGATGACTTGGCTCAGAAATTCCTAGATAAATTTTTTCCGCCAGCCAAGTCAGCCAAGTTAAGGAATGCAATAGCCACTTTCGAGCAACAACATGGGGAATCATTATATGAAGCCTGGGAAAGGTTCAAGAGTTATTTGAGGAAGTGCCCACACCACGGTCTGCCTGATTGGATGCAGTTGAATACCTTCTATAATGGGTTAGGAGGTCTTACTCGGTCTAGCATCGATGCAGCTGCTGGAGGATCTTTCATGGCGAAAAACTATGAAGATGGATATGAGTTGCTAGAGACTATGGCCGCCAACAATTACCAATGGCCAACTACTAGACTCCCTCAGCAGAAAGCCCCAGGAATGTTAGAAGTGGATGGCATGACAGCTCTAGCAGCACAATTGGCAGCTATGAATAGAAGAATTGATTCACTTGCTGAGATCAAAGCACAACCAGTAGTTCAGCCAGCAGTGCAGCAGGTGGCCAGTGTTTGTGAAATATGTGTGGGGACACATGCTACAAAACAATGTCCTATCAACCTTGAGGCGGTTCAGTTTGTGGGAAGTTATCAGAGACCACCAAATCCGTATCAGAACACTTACAATCAAGGGAAGATGAACCATCCAAACCTGTCTTGGAGCAACAATCAAAATCACCTTCAAGGTCCAAGTCATTCTCAAGCTCCAAGACCGCAATACCATCAGTACCCACCGGGATTCCAAAGTCACCAACAGCATGTTGCACCACCACCTCAGCCCGAGAAGAAGCCAGATTTGGAAGATATGTTGATGAAATTCATGGCTGCTTCTGAGAAGAATAGGGCAGATTCAGAATTGATAATCAAGAGCCAAGTTGTGGCAATTAAGAGCTTAGAAAACCAAGTGGGACAATTGGCAAACATGATAGCAAACAGACCTCAAGGGTCCCTTCCGAGCAACACTGAACCAAATCCGAGAAGGGAAGGAAAGGAGCAGTGCCAAGTAGTAACCACCAGAAATGGAAAACAACTTCCAGGACCTGGCGCAGCTGCGCCAGAATTACAAAGGGACACAGCGCAGCTACGCCAGTCCCCAGTCACAGTTAACCCAGAAGTTGTTGTGGGAGAGAAAGGCAGTGATGAGCAGGGGACAGAACAGAGAGATAAAGAAGCCAAGAACCCTGTTCCTTCAGCCAGATGTTATCCTCCAGTTCCATTTCCCCAGAGGCTCCAGAAACAAAAGCTAGATAAACAATTTGCTAAGTTCTTAGAGGTGTTTAAGAAACTTCAGATCAACATTCCCTTTGCAGAGGCACTAGAGCAAATGCCTAGCTACGCCAAGTTTATGAAGGGGATTCTGTCAAGGAAGAAGAAGTTAGAAGATTATGAGACAGTTGCTTTGACAGAAGAGTGTAGTGCAGTGCTACAGAGAAAGTTGCCTCCCAAACTGAAGGATCCAGGCAGTTTCACCATTCCCTGCTCCATTGGGCCGCTGACTTTCAACAAGTGCTTATGTGACTTGGGAGCCAGTATTAACCTTATGCCGTTTTCTATCTACACTCAACTGGGATTTCCAGCACCGAAGCCTACAAATGTCTCTCTTCAGTTAGCTGACAGATCAGTGACCTATCCTCGCGGGATTGTTGAGGACATACTTGTGAAGGGGGACAAATTCATCTTCCCGGCCGACTTCATTATTCTTGACTACGAAGAGGACAAGGATATTCCTATCATTTTGGGGAGACCTTTTCTGGCTACCGGGAGGACTTTGATTGATGTCCAAAAAGGGGAGCTGACAATGAGGGTGCAAGACCAGGAAGTGACCTTCAATGTTTTCAAGGCCATGAAATTCCCATCTGATGAAGAAGAGTGCTTCCTAGTTGATGTTATTGACACAGTGGTAAAGGAAGAATTTGAAAAGGGAATGCATGAGGATCCTTGGGAAGCAGCTTTGGTTAGTGACATTGATGCGGATGATCAAGAAATTAATGAATATTTGCAAGTATTGAATGCAGTGCCACGGGTGAGTCGGTACAGAATTCCCTTTGAATCTTTGGGGCCTACCGATAATTCTTCAGATAAGTTAAGACCATCACTTGAGGAGCCACCTACTCTTGAGCTTAAACCACTCCCTAAACACCTCAGGTATGCTTTCTTAGGCGAATCTGATACATTGCATGTTATTGTTGCTTCTGCACTAACCTCTTGCTAGGAAAGTAAGCTGATCAGAGTCTTGAGAGAATATAAAAGTGCCATTGGGTGGACAATTGCTGACATTAAGGGGATAAGTCCGTCCTTCTGCATGCACAAAATTTTACTCGAGGATGACATTAAACCTACAGTTGAGTAGCAGAGGAGGCTTAATCCAATTATGAAGGAAGTTGTGAAAAAGGAGATCCTTAAGTGGTTGGATGCTGGGATCATATACCCAATTTCTGATAGCTCGTGGGTTAGCCCTGTCCAGTGTGTGCCGAAGAAAGGGGGCATGACAGTGGTTGAAAATGAGAACAATGAGCTGATACCGACTAGGACAGTCACTGGTTGGAGGGTCTGCATGGACTACCGAAAGCTCAACAAGTCCACCTGGAAGGATCATTTCCCCCTCCCATTCATAGATCAAATGTTGGACAGACTAGCGGGCCATGAGTACTATTGTCTTCTGGACGGGTATTCCGGATATAATCAGATAGTAATTGCTCCAGAGGATCAAGAAAAGACAACTTTTACCTGCCCTTATGGTACCTTTGCTTTTAGGAGGATGTCCTTCGGCCTGTGCAATGCCCCTGCCACTTTTCAGAGGTGCATGATGGCTATATTTTCAAATATGGTAGAGCAAAATGTAGAAGTTTACATGGACGACTTTTCAGTCTTTGGAGACTCGTTTGACAAGTGTTTGGAAAATTTAGTCATGGTACTAAAGAGGTGTGTGGAGACTAATCTAGTGCTTAACTGGGAAAAGTGCCATTTCATGGTACAAGAAGGGATTATCCTTGGTCACAAGGTTTCTGGAAAGGGATTGGAAGTGGATAGAGCGAAATTGGAAACAATAGAGAGCTTACCTCCTCCGAGTTCAGTAAAGGGCATCAGAAGTTTTCTGGGACATGCGGGGTTCTACCGAAGATTTATTAAAGATTTTTCTAAGATTACAAAACCCTTGTGCAGTCTGCTAGAAAAAGATGTGGCTTTTGTGTTTGATGAGAACTGTCTAGCGGCTTTTGAATTACTAAAGAAGAAATTGACATCTGCATCGGTGATTGTAGCTCCCAACTGGTCTTTACCTTTTGAGCTTATGTGCGATGCTAGTGACTATGTCGTAGGAGCAGTGCTGGGGCAGCGCCATGAGAAAGTCTTCCATGTGATCTATTATGCCAGCAAGACGCTATCAGAAGCTCAGTTAAACTACACCACCACTGAGAAGGAACTATTAGCTGTGGTTTATGCATTTGACAAGTTCAGATCCTATCTCATTGGGACAAAGGTTGTGGTTTACACCGATCATGCGGCAATTAGATACTTGATTTCAAAAAAAGATGCCAAGCCGAGGTTTATTAGATGGATCTTACTTCTGCAAGAGTTCGACTTGGAAATCAAAGATAGGAAGGGGACAGAGAACCAAGTAGCTGACCATCTGTCGAGATTGGAGAGTCCGGGGCAAGATAGAGATGATAGTGTTTTAATTAATGAATCTTTCCCGGATGAACAGCTGTTCGTAGTTCAAGGAGAATGTCCGTGGTATGCGGACTTTGCAAATTTCTTAGTCAGCAACACACTTCCTCCTGATTTGACATGGCAACAAAGGAAGAAGTTTCTTCATGATGTGAAATGGTACATGTGGGATGAGCCGTACTTGTTCAAGCAATGTGCAGACAGGATGATTAGACGGTGCATTCCATACAGCGAGACGGAGGCTATTCTTCAGAGTTGTCACTCTTCAGTGTATGGAGGGCATTATGGGGGCGAGAGGACAGCTGCTAAGGTTTTGCAAGCGGGATTCTATTGGCCTTCGCTTTTCAAGGATGCCTATCAGTTTGTGCAACAATGTGACCGGTGCCAAAGGGTGGGGAATATATCGAGAAGGAATGAGATGCCATTGAATGTGATTCTAGAAGTTGAAGTATTCGACGTTTGGGGCATCGACTTCATGGGACCATTCCCGTCTTCATGCAGTAATTTATACATCCTATTGGCGGTCGATTATGTTTCAAAGTGGGTCGAGGCAGTAGCATTACCTACGAATGATGCTAAGGTGGTGCTGAAATTTCTTCAAAGGAACATCTTTACAAGGTTTGGCACACCTAGAGCAATAATTAGTGATGGGGGGAGCCATTTCTGCAACAGATCATTTTCAGCTCTCTTAGCTAAGTATGGGGTAACCCATCGAGTTGCCACTGCATATCACCCACAAACAAGTGGCCAGGCAGAAGTATCTAATCGAGAAGTGAAGCAAATTCTGGAGAAGATAGTGAATCCAAATCGGAAGGATTGGTCATTGAAGCTAGATGATGCATTATGGGCTTACCGAACCGCTTACAAGACTCCGATTGGGATGTCACCATACAAACTTGTGTATGGTAAGGCATGTCACTTGCTAGTAGAGCTCGAACACAAGGCTTATTGGGCCATCCAGAAGTTGAACTTTGATCTCAATGCAGTAGGCGAGAAGCGATTGCTACAAATGAATGAGTTGGATGAGTTTCGCCTGCATGCTTATGAGAATGCGAAGTTATATAAAGAAAAGGTAAAAAGATGGCATGATCGTAAGATAATGGAAAGGAAGTTCGAGCCAGGCTAAAGGGTTTTACTTTTCAATTCTAGACTGAGGCTATTTCCTGGAAAACTGAAATCTAGGTGGTCAGGCCCGTTTACTGTGAGACAGGCATTCCCACATGGCGCCGTTGAAATTGTTGGACGAGATTCGAGCAATACATTCAAAGTCAATGGACAACGCCTAAAGCACTATTGGGGAGGCGAGGTGGATCGCCAAAAATCCTCAGTAGACCTCATCACTCCCGCATGAGTCGGGAGAAAGTCGAGCTAATCGACTATAAACTTAGCAATTAATGGGAAACCCCCATTTTCTCTCTCTTACCTTCGTTTAATTCTTGAAATATCTGTTTAATTCTATCCCCATCCCCAAAAGTTTAATTCTTAATCTCATTTTGGATGCACATACCTATTTTTGGTCATTACCCATTTTTTTTGATCCCATATTGAGGGATATTGTATATATTTAACATCATGAACATTTAATTGTCAATATCAGATTCACACATGATGTTTACACCTATTTTTGTCCATTACAGGTGAAATCAATTTTAGGAGGCTATTTTAAGTCAGCAACATTGGTTAGCATTTTTGGTTATGAAAGTTGTGTTGAATGGCCCAAGTCTGCAGAATTCATACAGGGAGTTAGTGTCTGGTGCAGAGCAACGGCGCAGCTGCGCCGAAAATGAACTGGCCTTCAGCGCAGCTGCGCCAGTCCTCCTTCATGCCCAGAAATTGCAAGCGGCGCAGCTGCGCCGTTCCAAAGAGCAAATCGGGCGCAGCTACGCCGGGTCGGGGCCACAGTTTTTAAAATCGAACTTCAGCAGTTTTTATTCCCACTTTTAATCAACCTTTTCATTTCCCCCCACTCGAAAACTCTCTCTGTAGCAGCACATTCAAACCCAAATCCTCAATCCACACATTAACCCTAGAACACCCATCTAATTCCTTCAAAAATCAAACCCTAAATTCCCATCCAAGCCCTAAATTACCACCATTCACCACTCTCACCAATCCCCCTCACCCTCATCAGATTCCATGGCATCCAAGCGCAGTCGAATGACTTCTCCTCCATCTGGCAGTGGCAGTGCTGACCCAAGGCAGGAGGCCATCACCCTTGATCCCACTAAGTTCATCAACTTGCAAGCTCAGAATTACTATTGGAACACACTTATGAACAAGTACTTTGTGCCAGAGAGAGTTCTTAGGCCAGGCAGAGCCGATGGATTGATGAGGCGACAGATTCAGGAACACGGTTGGACCAATGTAGTTGCCACTGCTATCGCTGCACCAATGGCTGTGGTGCGAGAATTTTATGCAAATGCGCGAGAACCTCAGAATGGGACAGCCTTTGTACGGGGGAAAATTGTATCGTATACCAAAGAAGCTATCAATGGGGTGTACGGTATTCCCACACTACCTTCTAACCCGTCCAACTGGGCGGCATTTTAGCGTGCGGGAACTGATCTGGATAAGTTGATAGCTGATTTATGTGTTCCAGGCACAGTGTGGAGGCTCAAGTCGGGCACAACACAGAAAACATCATTCCCTCAGACAGCGCTTAACAGATATGCCAAGGCTTGGTACAGCTTCATTTGTGCCAACCTGCTGCCTTCCACGCACCATCAGGATGTTACAGTTGAGCGGGTTGTTTTACTTTACGGCATCATCGAGGGCAAGCAAATCGACTTGGGGCATATTGTATATCAAGCCATTATGCGATACATAAGAGGGACCACCACAGGAGCCATTCCATATGCGTCATTGATTACTTCTTTGTGCTCCGCAGCTGAAGTAGAGTGGGATGATTCCGAGCCTATGCAGCTGCCCATGAGCAACATCGACAGCACCGCCATCGAGAGATATGTTATTTGGGACGGGGGCGAGTCAGAACCGAGAGGAAAGGGGTTTATTTTACCAGAATCTGAGAGTACAGACGAAGAAGAAGAAGCTGAGCCACAACGAGCTGACCTGCCCCCTGAGTTTTATGTTAGGCAGGAGCAAGGGATGAGGAGGTTGAACAGGCGAGTTGACGCACTGCGAGAGGAGTTCAGGACATGGACCACCGGTTTTTCACAGGCCATGACTCGAGCATTCGAATCCGGTGGGACCAATACATCTTTCCCAGTCTTTGGTGAGGGCAGTGTCTATCCTCCGCCAGATACGCCACCTAGCGTCGAGGATGATGGTGCTGACGAGGCACCTTAGGGGAGTTTTTCCTAACCCTTTACCTTCAATGCGGACATTGAATATTTCAAGTTTGGGGGTATTGGGTATTTTTGCATATAGTTAGTTAATTACATTTGCATCTAGTTAAATTTGTGTTAGTTAAAGTTGCATTAAGTTAGATTTATGTTTAGTTTGCATTTAGTTAAGTTAGTATATAGTTCTCATTGTTGTTTGCATTTAGTTAAAACATTTTGCATGAATCCTTTTGGTCAGGTTTGTGGGAATCCCTTATTGGCCAATGATGACATTAAATTGCATATATTGTTGAACTTTGCGAATAGCTTGGGTGTAGTCTTATTTTGATTGTATAATCTGTTTCTTAAGCTGTTAATTGCACACATATGGTAACTGTCATTCCTTGCTTAGTCTAAATATTCTCATAAACGCATTCTGGAGGGAACATGTAGTTAAAAGTCAGTAACTGTGAAAATGAGTAAGTTATGCTAGTGTAACACTGAGACTAAGTTTGGGGGTCATTGTGGGGATATGTGTTATAATATATATATATATATATATATATATATATATATATATGAATAAGAAAGAAAATCAGAAAAAAAAGAAGATATGTGAATAAACACGTTGACTAGTTTAGTTCTGTGGCTTTTGATACTCGAGTCAGTACGCCCTAGGGGATGTCTTTACACCCAGCGCCCTAAAGCCGTCTGGTTTGGGAGTCGTTGGTCGAAAGCTCGCTACATGGGTATCACTGAAAAGCCTAAGAGGACTAGACATTGTACAGTCAGGTGTAAACACGGGAAAGTGCGAATATCGCCCTCGTGAGTTAATAAAAAGTTAATAAACCCCTATCTGGCGCCATTTTTGGTTAATGTGGAATATCAGCTGCCTTTATCTCGTTTGAATAGTTTTTTTGTCTTTGAACTGCAATTTTCCCTCTAAGAAGCATTTTATGTGAATTATTTATATCATGGCAAGTGCTAGTTACTATGCACACTACACACTCTATGACAGCTTTTGATTTGGATAGTGTTTTGTAATGTTGACTATGTCTTGGCTAGAAGTTTTGTTGATGATTGTTGCGATTTTCTGAGGCACTCAATGAGGATTTCCTATCTGATTGATGTATGGATTCGGTTGTTTGCATATTAGTTGCATTTCATTCTAATCATTGCATTGCATTTGTGTTTGTTGCTTGAGGGAAAGCAACGGATAAGTTTGGGGGTATTTGATAAGTAGGTTTTGTACCTACTTATTGGTTACTTTCAGTCTTTTATTGTTGCTTAAACCTCGGTTATTTTAGTAATTGTGTTTACTTTTATCTCAATTTATAGCATAGTTGCTTTTCATGCATTTGTTGTCATTTTGTAGGATTCATGGGAAAAGCTCGTCAGTTATCATCCTATCTAGCAAATGGTGAATGGAATGCATGGCCAGAATGATCTCATACTGCATAAGAGAGCCCAATGGGAAGTTGGATTGGCAAGGAAAAGCTGCAGGAAGAAAAATTCTCCAGGCATCTCAGAGCACCGGCGCAGCTGCGCCGGTTTCCTTCATACTTTCAGCGTAGCTGCGCCACAGACAGGCAGGCGCATCCACAACGGCGCAGCTGCGCCGTTTCCAAGAGCAATTCGGGCGCAGCTGCGCCAGCTTCGGCAGACAGTTGACCTTGTGCTTTTTAAAAGGCAGCTCGGGAAGGATTAAAAAGGGTTGACTTGGGAGTATAAATAGCAAGCTTGGCCTCAGTTTAAAACATCCAGGGGACTTCACATTAGAGAACGAGGGCTTATTTCCTTCTTTGTTCTTAGCTTAGTTTCCTTTCATCTCTTAGCTTAGATTAGAGTTAGGGATTGCTTGGATATTGTAATTTCAGCTCATTTGTGGAACATTGGAGGCATTCAAGTGAAGAGAAGCCAACCACATTGTCCTATCGTTTGCTTTCTCTTACTTTTCTTTTGGTTTCTAATGTACAAACAAATGATGATGTATTTCTTTATCTATAGCATGAGCTAGCTTCATTTTGGAGTTTTAATGGATCTTGATGCTTAGTTTAGTTGTCTTAGCTTCTTGTTGTGGTTGAATATTGAATGCGTTGGTTGTCTAATGTGGTTTGTGTTGCATATTTGATTGTTTGATCACCAATCACCGTAATAACTTACATAAAACTGAAAAGTGTAGTGTAGGTTAAGATTTGACCACGTTAGCGAATGTTCATGACTCTACATGACGTTAGTTTGCATGATTCGTGCCTAGGATAGACATATACCGAAGCACCATTCGTAGCCTTGTGAGAACTTGCTCTTAAACCTGCTTTAATTGTAACCCACATAGAAATATAGTGTGTTAGTTAATTTGGGTGCTTGCATGAAGTCTATCTTATGTGGATTGAATGTGATATGGGTTTGGTACATCGAGAGATGGTCAAGCTTTAGTTTCGTGTTCTTGACTAACAACCATAATATTCAATTGATGCTAAAAATAGGAAGTTAAGTGACTAGATGATGCATTAGGTGAAGTTAAGACTCCATTCCCCCTTTATTTGCATAATCCCTCTTTAAACTTTTGTTTCCTAGCATTTAGTAATTTTAGACCACAACTCACAATTGTTTGCCTGTTTAAATAGACTAGGATAATTATAAAACTGGTGTTTGATAGCTTAGGTTACAATTTCACACTCCTCGTGGGAACGATACTTTACTTCCTCTTTATTACTTGTGGACCATGTATGCTTGCGTGTTTGTGCTTAAATTGTTATATACGATAAGGACCCAACATCAGACTGGAGTATTTGATGACTCTCGAGTGATTTTCACAGATGATACCACCCCAGAGGTATTTATTCCTCCTGAGTCTACAGAGATGATATCCAGATATGATTTTGAAGGCTTCCCATCTCCCACTCATATTCCTTATTCCATCTCAGCTGATTCTTCCCCTAGTCGGGTTACTGAGGATAGCCGGATCCGACTGGCCTTGATTACTATTGAGGCTGAGAGGGACGCTGCTCTTGTTGAGAGAGATGCTGCTATTCTGGCCAGAGATGCTGCCCTCACTGACAGAGATGCCATTGTATTGCAGACTAGGGCAGTTATAGATGCTCACTCTGAGATTGTTAGCCGAGCCACTGCTTTATTGGATCGCATCGACATGATGGGGCAGCAGACTGCAGGGGATGTCAATGCTTCAGATCTATCCACCACCTTATCCATCCTGCTTCAGTTAGTTTCAGATTTGTAGATCATTTTATTTCCTGCATAAACTATGTCAGTTTCATCGGTTATCGAAAGAGAAATCTTGCAACAAAATGACTTATATATATAGACATGTATTTTAAATTTAGTCATTTTCCATTTTTGCCGTATCGTTGTCTTTCATTGGACCCTCATTTTATCCAGCTAACCACGATTTTGATATTTCGCCTTCTTTCTCTTCTCAAGTATTGATGGAGATTTGACAGATAGTGCCGCACACCCTGTTGATTTCATCGGACTGAGTCTTAGATTTTGGCTAACTGTTTGGCTGGTTTAGGGTTATGCCATTTGAGGTGAAGCTGATTAGGTGGCTGGTTTCAGGAAGGTTTCGAGGGTATAGGAAGGTTTTTCTGGCTGTTGGGAATCGGTTTTGGTTAGAGAAAGTATTATTTTGTAAAGAATTGGACCGTGCCATAATGGCTGCCTACGTACTCCCACAAGTCGGGAGATCAGGTCCTACGTAGTTCGTTCTTCAAAGAAAAAAGAGAAAATGATGATTTTTTTTATTTTTTTTAAGCGTAGAACCGCTTCACCGAGTCAGAATTGATGGGCTGTGGAAACACCTCACCGTCTATCTCTTGCAATATGAGGGCTCCTCCGGACAACACTTTCTTAATCACAAAAGGTCCTTCCCAGTTCGGGGCAAACTTCCCTTTGGCTTCGCCTTGACAAGGCATGACCCTCTTTAGCACTAGGTCATTTTTCTTGAACTTCCGAGGTCTTATCTTTTTATCGTACGATTGAGAGATTCTTTGCTGATATAACTGACCGTGCAAAACAGCAGCCACCCTCCTTTCGTTAATTAGGGCCAATTGGTCGTACCGACTTTGCATCCAATCCTCCTCGTTTATCTGAGCATCAATCAAGATTCTGAGGGACGCCATCTCAACCTCAACTGACAGAATAGCCTCCATTCCGTATACAAAAGCGTAAGGGGTTGCCCCTGTAGAAGTACGCACCGACGTTTTGTACGCCAGCAGGGTGAGAGGTAGTAGATCCGACCATCCCCGATGATTAGCAGACATTCTCGCCATGATCTTCTTGATATTCTTATTTGCAGCCTCCACTGCCTCATTCATCTTAGGACAGTAAATGACAGAATTGAGGTGTTTGATCTTAAACTGGTCGCATAATTCCTTCATGAGGGCATTGTTCAAATTCTTGGCATTGTCAGAGACTAAGACCTCAGGTTGCCCGTATCGGTAAATGACATTATTCCTGACGAAACTGACGATGATCTCCTGAGTTACTTTGGGGAAAGAAGCTGCTTCTACCCATTTAGTGAAGTAATCGATCATGACGAAGATAAATCGGTATCTGTTGCTTGCTTTGGGCTCCACTAGTCCGATTACATCCATACCCCACATTCAGAATGGCCAAGGGGAGGTCATACAATGCAGTTCATTGGGAGGCGCATGAATTACATTACCGTGCGCTGGCATTGGTAACATCGTTTGACATGATCATCGCAGTCGGCTCTCAGTGTTAACCAGTAATGCCCCGTTCTTAAGATCTTTTTGGCCAGCATCGGTCCACTCATGTGTGGCCCACACACTCCACCATGTATTTCATCCATAATCTTTTAGGACTGCGTTTCATTTACACATCGCAACAATCCCAAACTGGCATCCCTCTTGTACAGTAAATCTCCACTCAGATAAAACCTCATTGCCATCTTTTGGATTCTCAACCTCTCAGTTCGGCTTACTTGGTCGGGAATGGATCTATCCCTCAGATACTCCCTTATGTTGTGATACCAAGGCCTGTTTGGCGGAACCACCTCCTCCGATAATACTGCCACATGCTCCTCGTATGCCGGGGCATTCTGTACCTCTATTTTAATCTATGGAACGTCCTTGCTTTTGATTATGTGGATTAAGGAAGCCAGAGTTGCCAATGCATCAGCAAAATCATTCCGTCCCCGGGGAATATGTCGGAAAGCGATATCTTCAAACTCTCGCATCAATTGGATAACACATCAGTGGTATGGAAGTAACCGGAGCTCTTTAGTGCTATACACCCCGATCGCTTGTCTGATTACCAGCTCTAAATCCCCGAACACCGCTAGTCTATTCACTCCTATATCGTGGGCAAAACGGAGTCCCAATATATATCCCTCATACTCAGCTGTGTTGTTCGAATTACTGAACTGCAATTTAGTGGCCACAGGGTATTGCTCGCCTGTGATAGAGACCAAGACTGCTCCGGCTCCTACCCCTTCAACATTCATGGCACCATCAAAATACAACTTCCAGAACTGCCCCTCGTCATCACATCTCATGTGTAAGACCCAGAATACGTCTTCGCCCGGCAAAGGAGTTTCTAAAGGCTCCATCCCCCCTGCTGGCATTTCTGACAACTGATCTGCAATTCCCTGCCCTTTCATGGCTTTCTGAGTTACGTATACGATGTCGAACTGCTGTAAGATTAACTGCCACCTTGACAATCGACAGTTCAGCATGGGCCTTTCAAAGATATACTTCAGGGGATCCATTCTCGATATCAGGTACGTAGTGTGCCCATGGAGATAATGCTGTAATCTCACTGCAGCCCACGCCAAAGCACAACAGGTCCTTTCGATGGGGGTGTAATTCTGTTCACATCGGCTAAATCTCTTGCTGAGGTAATAGATGACATGCTCTTTGCCTGATTCATTCTTCTATCCCAGCATACAACCCATCGCAATGGCATTAACCGATATATACATAAACAGAGGGATCCCATCCTTCGGGGGTACCAATACCGGTGCTTCTGTCAGCTGCTTCTTAATGGTCTGAAAGGCTTTCTGGCATTACTTATTCCACTCTTGGGAGACATCTTTCCTTAACAGTTTAAAAATCGGCTCGCATGTAGTTGTCAAGTGGGATATGAAGCGGCTGATGAAGTTTATTCTTCCCAGAAATCCTCTTATCTCCTTTTCTGTGCGAGGTGCCGGCATATCCACAATGGCCTTAATCTTCGCTGGATCCAACTCAATGCCCCGATTACTAACTAGGAATCCCAAGAGCTTGCCCGACTGCACTCCGAAAGCACACTTTGCCGAATTGAGCTTCAAATTATATTTTCTGAGCTGATCGAATAGCTTTTTGAGATGGGTTATATGATCAGATTCTACCCTCGATTTCACGATAATGTCATCCACGTAGACCTCTATCTCCTTGTGCATCATGTCGTGGAACAGGGCCATCATGGCTCTCTGATAAGTAGCCCCCGCATTTGTGAGACCGAAGGCCAATCGTCTGTAGCAGAAGGTGCCCTAAGAAGTGATGAAAGCAGTCTTTTCCCGGTCTTCCTCCGCCACCATTATCTGATGATACCCCGCAAAGCAATCAACAAAAGAGTCCATCTCGTATTGGGCTGTGTTATCCACCAAGATGTGTATAAAAGGCATTGGAAACTTGTCCTTGAGACTGGCCTTGTTCAGATCTCTATAGTCGACACATACCCTCACCTTCCCTCCAGGCTTAGCCACTGGGACTATATTGGACAGCCATTCCTTTACCTTCAAACTCCACCCCGGTTTTAGCTTTCTCAGTTTCTGCTTGACACGCTTGAAACCCTCATTGATGGGCAACCGGTGTACCACAATGTCGGTGGACAATCCGATCATGTCCTCATGAGACCAGGAAAAAACATCCTCATTCGGCTATTTCTATTTTCTGGCTAGGGGTCAGGTCTGTCCCTATCTTGAGCTCTTTGGGTTTGCCAGGGGTTCCGATATTTATGGTGATGGTTTGGTCTAAATTGGGTTTGTCTTCGACCCATCCTTTGATCTCGTCCGGCGTGTCGTCATTATTTGTCTCATCCTGCTCAATGCTCATTAAAGCGAAATTCAGCTCAATATCAAAATCATAGTCATCTTTCAAATTTGAAAAACCATTTGTTAGGCAAGAAATACTCAAATTGGTACACCGACATGAAACAAAAATATTTGTCATATATATAAACCATTTTTACACAATGATCATCTTTAAAATAACATGACAAAATAACATAACTATGCAAAATTCAAAATAAGGAACAAAAACTGGTATCTATTCATCCCCCACCATCCGGGGTCTACCACCCTGACGCCATATTTTACCCTCGTTTGGATATTACTGGCTCCATTGTCCAGTTGTCAGCGGTCAGATCGGCCGGAATGCGACAGATGAAAGGCGGCTTCGCATCGGAAACTTCCTCGATGACTACAGCCACATCGCCTTGGTCCTTCTTCATAACCTCTTCAGGAATAGTCAGCCCCGCCTAATTGATGACAGACACACTCTGTTGGGCTCCTGATGGCATGACAACATCCTTCCCCTTTCCACTGCTTACTGACTGTCCAGGGATATAACATTTGGTTTCAAACTGTTGCATGACCTCCTGCATGAAACTCTCCTTTTTCGCCGACTCTTCATTCGTGGGGGCCAATTTTTCACCTCCTGTCTCAGACACAGGCTTGTTAGTACCTTGTTCATTGTTGACTTTCGGCATCAGAAATTCGGCCAGTTGAGTTGGGGTCTTCCTTTGAGAGTGTTTCTGTTCTACGCCTCCATAATACCCCAACCCTGCCTTGCCTATCTGATTGGGCAGTTGAATAGGCTCAGTAATTCCTTGACTGTTCTTTCTCAACCCTTGTCCAGGTCGAAACTCCATCTTCATCATTTCTCTAGCAACAAAGGTAAGTTCAAGAGAGATCTTAGGTTTTACGGCCGGAGCCCCCAGACATCTGTAGTGGGGAGTATTGATTTCCAGCACCTGAAAACTGGCAGGTACCACTGATTCGTCCAAATTAATCACCAATAGGCCGTTCATGGAAGGAGAAGGGCCATTACGCTCTGCAGAGACCGTCACCAGATTCCCATCGATGATAAACTTAATTTGCTGGTGTAGCGTAGAGGGAACTGCCCCGGCCATGTGTATCCATGGCCTTCCCAATAACATGTTATAACTTGCCGCGATATCCAGGACTTGGAATGGAATATCGAAAGTACAAGGCCCTATCTCCACAGGCAATTCTATCTCCCCCATCGTATCATTCTGGGATCCGTCGAAGGCTCGTACCACCACATAACTGGCTCGCAGGCGCTTAGGATTGACGTTCATTTTCTTCAATGTACTGAATGTACAGATATTCAATGCTGATCCCCCATCAATTAGCACCCCATTCATAACATATCCTGATGAGATTACCGCAATATGCAGCGGTTTCCAGTGCCCCCTTCCCTCTTTGGGGATATCATCATCTGTGAACGATATTACATTATTTTCTAACAGATGGTCCACTAGATGGCCGAAACCTTCTTTGCTAATCATCTTGGGAATGTGTGCCTCTTCCAGGACTTTGGTCAGAATTCTGCAGTGATCGTCGGATGATAATACCAAATCCATGATCGATGTCAGAGTCGATTCCTCGCTCAATACCTTGACCCCCCTTGCCTCTGGATGATTCATATTCCTTAAGAATTCCACAGCTTTCTCCTCGGATATCTTTTCGTTCTTCTTCCCTTTGCTCTCAAGGACTCGTCCTTGAAGATATAAAGGATTCCCCTTTGATGTTACAGAAGCACAACTGGCCGCCTCCTCTGATACTCCCCCGTAATTCCACGGTATTGTTTTTAGACTGCTAATGGGGATTTGTGGTCTCGCTGCAATGATGAGAGGTTTCGGAGCCGCTAACCTGATCGGTGCCCCTCTGTGATACTCCTGCTCAGACCCGCCAACCTAATCGGTGTCCCTCGTATATTCTTCTGAACATTTTTCATGCCAATCATCTCATCAATTCTCTTTATATAATTCAGCCTTGGTGGTCCTCCGGCTTCGCTGGCTTCCACCACATTGACCCATTCCCCATCATGCTTAGGCAGGGGATTGATTTTAACATTTGGTGACTCTTGCTGTTCCACCACGATCTCCCCGCTATCGATCATGTTCTGAATCTTGTGCTTCAGCGCCCAACACTCCTGAGTATCGTGACCAGGGGAACCCAAATGGTACGTGTGACGCCCCCAAAATAGGTCCACACAACCCATTTTGAGCCGCCAATAACATTCTACAAAAATACAAATACAAATATGAATTTTCCCATATACACTAATATTTGTCGTGCAAAATACGACCACACATATACTGACTTTCCAAACAAATATCGTACCGTATGGTACCATAGTATCCAAACCCAAATTATTACAATGCCGTAAAAAGATGGCAACACACATTTAAAGTCTCCAGTACAATTATTATTAAACTATGCTTTAACTTGATGAGGACAACCACTAACTCGGACCATCACTCCACTCCCCGGCTAGTCCCAGCTACATTTTCCTTTCCTGAGAAGAACAATGGGACAAAACTGAAAAGGGTGAGCTCAAATAGCCCAGTAAGAAATATCATGACTAAGATAATGAAGAATAAAAATTATCTTTAGTCTTCAACAATAATAAATCAGAGATTTAAAGATATTATATTTGTTCAACAACAACAACTGCAGCGGAACGAACAATCCATTAGAAGAGTCAAGTAGATTATAATATCTACCATCTTCTATAAGTCAAGGATCACCACCAATATTTTATCCCTGTAACACCAATCAATAATTCCTGTTTATGAACATCCAAATCAACAATTTATTATTCAACAGCCTCTCTTTGCACTACGTGCCAAAGATATTTATTTGTAACATCACCGGTCATGATCATGCCAAACGCCAGTTCATCTTTACACTACGGCCAAAGAGAACTTTCACCATACGCATTTGTTTGTAACACAAAAAGTCATGATTATACCAATACACAGTTTGGTCAAAATCATGTCACGCCAGTTCATCTTTGCACTACGGGCCAAAGAGAACTATCACCACAATTTAAGTATGAGGATGAGGATGATGACAATGATACAGTGAGATTAAGGATAAGAAAAGCTTTATAATTTAATCAGTATCAAAGATTGACCAAATTGCCAACACGATAACCAAATTGTGGAGTCAAATTCAAGAATGATATTCAAGAAATTATTTCATGCTTCAACTATAACGTATAAAATGAAATAGAAAGATTCAAGTGAAAAGATATTAGATGAAGCACAAACTATTAAGGATATTCTACTAATTTTCAGGGATTTTCTCCATTTAAAAATAAGGTTTTGGAAACAAACAAAGATTTCTTATCTTAAATGGAGAAAAGTGAAAGAAAAAGATATCCTGTAAAGAGTATAAAAGAAATGATACGTTATACGAGTATAACAGAATATATGAAACTGCAAATGGATTTTCACCCGTCATGCGATAATTCGCGTAGACAGGTTATTTCCACAAAAGATTAATAAGTAATGAATACGACGGGTTATTCACCAGGTATGCGTCAATCCGCACGAACAGGTTATACCCACAAATTTATAAGGAACAAATGCAAAGGGGTATTCACCAGGTACGACACTCCGTACATACAGGTTATTCCCACAGAGTAATAAGGAATGAATACAAAAGGATATTCACCAGGCATGCGTCATACCGCACGGACAGGTTATCCCCACAAATTAATATAGAATGAATAACAACCTTTATGAGTATAATATCACTTACGAACATGAAAGCAAATTATATTATATATGAGTATGAAAGAAATGATATTACCTACCTTCGTTAACTGGATGTTACTTTCTATGAAGTTTACTAACTTTGGATAATATTAGTATTCTCACAAATACTCACAATAGCCTAGCACACTAAGAGAACTTAAGAAATTTAGAGAGAGAAAGTATAAGCAATGAAGGTGTGAAAATTTCTTAAGCAAACTCTCCCTATTTATAGGAAAATCAAGGTGAGGGCATTTTGGTCTTTTTCCCAATTTTTTCTTGGTTTATTACGCTTATACCCTTGGCATATACTTTTAATATCATCCATCCATTTTTTCTTCCATTTATATCATCCATCCATTTTTTCTTCCATTTATATCATCCATCCATTTTTTTCTTCCATTATCAAAAAGATAAAACCATTATAAAAATAACTCCATTATCACAATAAATTCATTTTTCTGTATTATTGTGTTAAATGTATTAATATCACAGATAGCATATACTCGCAATACTGACAACCAGATTATTCCCAGGAAAGAGGGGGCCTTCCATAAAAATGGCGCGCAATTAAATAACCCCTTTCCTTGATAGAATTTCTAGACATTGTCAATAATGCTAAAATATCCTATCAAATGATATGAATTACAGTGTCGTGACAAATAGTAAAATATATTATGCAGATGCTATCTAACAATTATTGAATCAAGATACTCTGCAATTGCTACTTTATCAATTATTGAATTAATAATATAAAACACTGTGCAACATCGTGAGCTACTGTGGAATACTGTGTGCTACTGTGGAATAACGCGTTTTACTGTTTTTTTTATCACCGGGTATTTCAACAGTTATCGGTTAAAGTTTTGCCGCCAATTTCTATCACTTTCTATATCCGACAGTTAAGCCGTTGTGGGGCCCACTATCGTTGACAATATTGCCATTTCGGTGCCGTCGTACGGTACCGAATATAATATTCCCCGACAGAAAGAATATTCCCCGACAAAAAGAATATTCCCCGACATACTATTTATCAGATAATTTGTATATAACACCCTTAACTATCATTTATAACAATTAAGCACTTCACTATTTAGAAGAAAAAAATAATCATAAAGAAAATAATAAACTTTTATTTCATAAATTCGGGGTCTTACAGTACGCACACTTCTTACTCGGGTCAAATCTTCTCCCTTTCGGGTCAATTGGGGGTGCCAAATTGACTATCTTTCTCTGTGCCATTAATACTGCCAAAATCTGTTCAAGAGGATCCCCAAGCGGGGTGAATATCTGATCTCTTGTGGTCTCAAATCTTCTTCGTCCGTCTGTCCTTTGATTATTTAAATTAGGTTGTTGGGGTGGCACATTTCTTTGTATTTGCACTGGAGGGCTATTCTCCACCTTTCTAGATGATCCCTGCTGGATGAGGGAAACATCTTTCTCCTTTCTCTTTTGGGTCCTGCGGGAAGTACTGCCATAATTTCCACTCTGGATTTGCTCCGCAACTGTTTCTAGAGCCGTGAAGTCCCGGATCTTGCCAGACTTTAACCCCATGTCAACCATTTCTCCATGTTTTATCATTTCGGCAAAAGGTCTTCCAATCCCCGCTATCACTCGCTCATAATAGGGCGCCTCCTGAATATCCACAAAGGTCATTACCATCTCCGCCTCGCTTATTGGGGGATTCACCTGTGCAGCCATACCCCTCCACCGCTGTGTATAGTCCCTAAAAGATTCTTTTGGTTGCTTCTTGACCTTTGTCATCTTATATCTGTCAGGGGCCATCTGTGTCTGGAAACTATAATGTGTCAAGAAAGTATGGGCCAACTCCTCCCAGTTGTGAATCCGAGCATTATCAAGGCGGGCATACCAAGTTCTCGCTTCTCCCGTTAGGCTCTTTTGGAATAAATGCATCCTCAGTCCTTCGTCCTCTGCATAAGACCTAAGTTCCCCAATGTATATCTTCAGGTGTGTATAAGGGTCTCCCTTCCCATTATATTTCTCAAATTCGGGGATCTTGAACTTCTCCGGATACCTGGTTCCTGGAAAGACACACAGATCTGAATAATTTACCCTGCCCAGGGAACCTATGCCTTTCAGGGACTGGATGGTCTCCTCCATTTGCTTCATTTTCTTCCGAAGATCATCAGTGTCACCCTCTTCTGGAATAGTGATTACTGTCCTGCTAGGTGTAGGAATGGCCTTGGGGATGACTGGCTCGCCCTTAGGCTGGGGTTGATCATCTTTAGAAAGGATTGCATCCTCTTTAGGAGGATTCTGGTTACCCTCCGGTGGTGGCATATTAGGCGGATCCTTG
This sequence comes from Aralia elata, assembly GCA_034770075.1. Taxonomy (NCBI): domain Eukaryota; kingdom Viridiplantae; phylum Streptophyta; class Magnoliopsida; order Apiales; family Araliaceae; genus Aralia; species Aralia elata. Next base: position 84,979,369 of record CM068385.1, on the reverse strand, counting down.
TTTGGCGGATCTTGTCTCAGTAGCAACTGCTCTTTCAGCATCGTGACCATTTCCAACATCTGTTTTTTAAAATCATCGAATTCTCCCGAGATATGGGACCAGGATTAGGAGGTGAATATCAGCCATTTCAGATGTAGAATCTTGGGCCTTCTTAGATCGCGAACGCGTTTGAGGAGCAATCCTACAGGGGAAAACGGTTTGAAGTTTAGTCTTGGGAAATGAAAGATGTGGATGCATGCTAAAGCTGTGACTTTTGTGTTTTTGGGTTTTTTAATCTTTCCCTGCAAAACAAAATGTTAACAGTCCCTTATTGCAATAATAAATGCTAGACACGATTTATTATGCTTTCCCAGCTATTCCCCGCAAAACATAGAGGTTAGTACTTTCTTTTAACAAAAAGGGGAGGTACATATAAAAATATTGAATGGGACTATGACATTTATACGCGTAAACGTAAAAGGGCATGAAGAGACCTTTCCTGCGTTGGGTTAATCTGAGGCTGACCTACCCTAAGGTTACTCTCGCGGGCTTTTCGACATGAAGGTCCCTAAATCTTCGCAATCTACTCGTCTGAATCCTTTCGATTGGAGCGGATCTGGGTGGTGCGTTTCCTGAGCCATCTCCGGGGAGCAGCCCCTTCGAGTCCAGTAATAAGCAACCGACAGGTTTGTCTCAAGAGTAGGTACACTCTCAACATACATTTCACATTCATCGTCCTCACCGTATGCAAATGATTACTTTAAAGTAAAGCAATTCCATTCAACCATTCATTCATTGGACAAAACACACATTCACACAACAACAAGTAAAACAGGTCAAAATATCGCACGTACATGCACATTCATGAATTTTAAAGGATAGGATAGCATCAAGATTTGAACGCGGCTTAAGCCCTCTAACATCCCAGCGAAGTCACCAGCTGTCGACGCCGGGAAAATCGCTTCTTATGTTAATTATTACCCTTTCCAATTTTAGCCTTTTTATTAGATGATTTTTGGAAAAGGTCGGCACAAGTTGTGACGCCCCCAAAATAGGTCCATACAACCCATTTTGAGTCGCCAATAACATTCCACAAAATACAAATACAAATTTTCCCATTTACAACTAATAAGTGTTGTGTAAAATACGACAACACAATACAAATACATATTAAATTCCCAATACATTTATTGTCACACTAATAATAATGTATTGAGATATTTCTAATGTCTTGGACCATCACTCCATTCCCCGGCTAGTCCCCGCTACACTCTCCTTTCCTGAGGAGAACAATGGAACAAAAAGGAAAAGGGTGAGCACAAATAGCCCAGTAGAAAATATCATGACTAAGATAATGAAGAATAAAATTATCTCTAGCCTTCAACCAAAATAAATCAGAGATTTAAAGATATTATAATTGTTCAATAACAACTGCAGCGGAACGAATAATCCATTAGAAGAGTTAAGTAGATTATAATATCTACCATCTTCTATAAGTTAAAGGATCACCACCAATATTTTATCCTTGTAACACCAATCAACAGTTCCTGTTTATGAACATCCAAATCAACAATTTATATTCAACAGCCTCTCTTTGCACTATGTGACAAAGATATTTATTTGTAACATCACCGGTCATGATCATGCTAAACGCCAGTTCATCTTTGCACTACGGGCCAAAGAGAACTTTCACCATACGCCTTTGTTTGTAACACCAAAAGTCATGATAATACCAATACACAGTTTGGTCAAAATCATGTCACGCCAGTTCATCTTTGCACTACGGGCCAAAGAGAACTATCACCACAATTTAAGGATGAGGATGATGACAATGATATAAAATGAATACAGTGAGATCAAGAATAAGAATAGATGTTTAATTTATCCAGTGTCGAAGGTTGACCAAATTGCCAACATGATGACCAAATTGTGGAGTCAAATTCAAGAATGATATTCAAGAATAAAATTCACGATTTAACTATATCGTATCAAACGAAATAGGAAGATTCAGGTGAAAAGATATTAGATGAAGCACAAACTATTAAGGATATTCAACAAATTTTTAAGGATTTTCACCATTTAAAATAAGGTTTTGGAAACAAACAGAAATTTCTTATCATAAATGGAGAAATGTGAAAGAAAAAAGATATTCCTTAAAGAGTACAAAAGAAATGATACGTTATACGAGTATAGCAGAATATATGAAACTGCAAATGGGTTTTCACCCGTTATGCGGTAATCTGCGTAGACAGATTATCTCCACAAAAGATTAATAAGTAATGAATACGAAGGGTTTTCACCCGTCATGCGGTAATCCGCGTAGACAGATTATTTTCACGCAAGATTAATAAGTAATGAATACGAAGGGTTATTCACCAGGCATGCGTCAATCCGCACGGACAGGTTATCCCCACAAATTAATACGGAATGAATAACAACCTTTCTGAGTATAATATCACTTACGAACAAGGAAGTAAATGATATTACATAAGAGTATGAAAGAAATGATATCCCCTACCTTCGTTAACAAGTGACTGGATGTTGCTTTCTATGAAGCTTACTAACTTGGATAATACTACTATTCTCACAAATACTCACGATAGCCTAGCACACTAAGAGAACTCAAGAAATTTAGAGAGAGAGGAAGTATATGCAAGGAAGGTGTGGAGATTTCTTAAGATAACCCCTCCTATTTATAGGAAAACCAAGTTTCATTAATTGCACAATAAGGGCTCGACTTATTACACTTTAGTACCTCCATCTTTGCCTCTACTTTTTAATATAATCCCTCAAGTATTATCAATCTTGCATAACAACCCCTAATAGTTCACACATGTGAACCAATAGTTCCATCATGTGAACCAATAGTTCACATCATGTGAATTTTAAAATTTCAGTTAGGTACCCCTAAGTTAGACTCTACTTTTAATCCGTCAATAATGCTAAAATATCATAACAAATAATATGAGTTACAGTGTCATGATAAATAATAAAAATACCATGCAGATGCTATTGTAATTATTGAATCAAAATACTGTACAATTGCTACTTTATCAATTATTGAATCAATAATTTAAAATACTGTGCAATACCGTGTGCCTGTGAAATACCGCGTACTACTGTGGAATAACGCGTTTTACTGTTCTTTTTATTACCGGGTATTTCAACAGTTGCCGGTGATAATACTGTTGACAAAATACTGTCGCTTTCAGTATCCGACAATGGGGCCCACTATCGTTGACAATATTGTCATTGTGGGGCCCACTAATATTTTGTTATTTCGGCGCCGTACGGTACCGAATATAAAAGTGGTTATTTCGACGGCGCCGTCGTACTTTACCGAATATAATATTCTCCGACAGAACGAATATTATCCGACAGAAGGAATATTCCCCGACATATAGGTTTGACTTTTTTGTATAAATGAATAGTATATTCGTATGAATAGTACTTTCGTATTTATACCGTATAATTTTGTATCCAGTTCATATAAACGTTATGACGTAATCGAAGGTCGAAGAAAGTGTAAAAGCGTTTTTAGCGTGAATAGTCCCCCATGAATAGTGATCGCGTGAATAGTGATTTAACGTTATTACTAAACTTCTCAATTTTCACATTTCACTGGTAACTTTATCATTATCGATTTAACACCTTTCTGTTTAAATAATAAGAAGAAGAAAAATAAATTCTCTTTATTAAAATTTTCGGGGTCTTACACAAGTGTCGACAGGATTTTGAAAGATCGTTTTTATGATGAGCCAATTGACCAGAGTCGCCAGTTGGTATATTTGAAATGGATGTACCTACTCATCCGAATTTTCGTTTTCGTAAATTGTTGGCTCATATGTGACTCCGAATTAATTGACCTGCAAACCGAGATTCATAGAGTTCGGGGGCTTGCTTAAGTGAGAGGAAGGTGTTAGGCACCCCCTGACTTCCGTAAAACACGGTTACCGCAATCTCGATGTTTTTCCTATCCTTTAATTCTTAAAATGTGTGCGTGTGCGCGTGTGTGCCTATGTGAATGCTGTGGTGAGTTTTGTATGAAAAAGCTATTTGGTTTTGAGGAAAAGTCTTGTTTTATTTTGAGAATGCCTTAGAATGTCTTTCGGCCTATACGAGAAAGCTTTATTTTTTATGAGAAAGGTTTGATTTTAATTGTCAAAAGCTGTGAGATATTCATTAGGTGTCGCTTTGGCAAAACAAGGATTTTTAAACTTTTGCCAAATAGGAATCGAGACGATCCGTTGCCTTTGACAGGAAATAAAATGAAAGGCAACTTCTCGCACCTTTTTAACCCTATGCACAAAAGTTTAATGAAACGTTCATATATATGAATAAAAACCATTTTTGTGATATTTTGGAGATTGATTTAGCCTTCTCGTTAAATAGGAATTGACATCCACTAGCACTTTCAATTTTAAACCTCGTGATTTCCTAATATCCTAATTTGATTGATTTTACGAAAATCTTCATCGTTTAGCTTTGAAATCATTTTTTGTGTCGCAAATCAAATTAAGCATTTCAAAAATGCGTTGGGGCTATTCATGGGCATGTGAGCCATCAAAATAACCCCAAACGTCCATAATCACATATTTCACTATTACGGGGCCTTAAACCCGATTTTCAACTTAATATCGTTTTAAGGCCCGACAAATACATATTTACAATAAAGGGTACATCGACCCTAATACATACATCAAAATATGTCCATCATCGGATTCGAACCACGGGATCGCATTCCTAGGCTCACACCCAAAATCGATACACAACTACAATATGGATACTACAAAAAAATAAACAACTGCCTAACACACCACAATATCCTAAAATAGCAATCTAAATACACTACGCATAATACGTTACCATAACGAGTTAAAAATCACTAAATGGATATCATCGGGCCATTAGGAAGAATTTCGTTCCGTTGGAACCCTCACTAATAGTCCTTAATCCATGGATCCACAATAATATACAAGAAAAACTACATTTAATATAGCCCGAATGACAAAAAGCTTAACAAAATAATATAACAAAAATGCTATAAAAAGGGGCTTTTCACCTTGCAAATGACACCATGATGTGTATAAACTCGTATATTAAATAGAGTAGAAAGTGGTGTATGATACAATCTAACAAAAGGGATTTAAACCCTCTCTTTTTTCTCTCTTTTCTCTCTTCTCTCGCTGCTGCTCGCTGATGCTTCTTCCTTTTTTTTTCTTTCAAACTCTCACTCCTGGATGAAAAATGAAGAACTGCATTGATAAAGGCTGCCAGAGGAAGCCGCAGATTGATCCGCGGCTTGGCCGCAGATTGATCTGCGGCTGGCCTCAGTTCCCCCGCGCCGCGCTCGATTGCCGTGTCGTCAGATCTCGAGCCACTACAAAGTCGTCCCATCATTGGCGGCAGATTGATCCGCGGCTGGCTGGGCTTATTTTTTCGATTTTCGTGTTGTGTCGTTCCGAACCTCGTTTTCCGCACTGCTGTTCATGTCTCGTAATTCGTGCATCATTGGGACGATGTTTCCGCTGTTTCCGGTCTATCTGGATCAAATATTTGCCTATCTTTAAGCAACTTATTATGTTTGATCTGTTCCGTTTGCACCAAAAATTTCTTTTCTTTCCCACAGGTCGGCGAAATGACGCTTTTGCCCTCCTGGCAGGGTTAGTATACCAAGTGCAAAATTTGGGTGACTACATATAGTATTTTAAATATAATTATAATATAATAAAAAAACGAATAATCATATTTATATAAATAAATGTGAATGTGATAATAGATAAGATAAGGTCCTGCCTCTAAAACGTGGCTCCGACTCTGAGCCTCCGAGTCCACTTTTTATTTTTTTTTCCATGTGCTTTCATTATTTTTGTTTTTTTGCTATGATTATTGACATCAGATGATGGCATGTCCGACTCTGAGCCTCTAAAACGTGGCTTTGTCCTTGCATGGTCAAGACATAATTAAGGTCCTATCATTAAAACAAATGGCTCCGATTCACTCGTATCTTTTACGATCTTTCACGTTTTTTTTTCGCTGTTGATTGATGATGATGGCAAAGACAAAGACAAAGACTGTGTTACCAAAATCACCTAGTTTTAATTTGATTTTTTTTATGTTAAATCAAAATAAATTTATTAATTTCCACAAGAAATACAAAAGATAAAGGGGAGCGACAACAAAATTTCACATCAAGACCAAAATTGTGAAGATAACATTAAAAATTGACAACAATCTAGTAAAGTTTATTACTATTATTTTTTTTGATTAAATTTTATTACTATTATTGAATTGAAATATCCTCTTTGTGATATTAAAAATTGACGTAATTTGTATCATAAAATATATTTTTTTTAAAAAAATTAATTAATTATTGTCGGGATAAGATTCATATCGAAAATCTTTTAGAATTTTTTTCTTTATCTTTTTGAAACTTATTTACCTTCAATTTTTTTTAAAATTAATTACACGGATAATCATTTAATTATTAATTTTTTTTATTTTAATTATTTAACTAATCTTTATCTTTGTTTTTGTCTTTCTCTTTGCCATCATCATCAATCAACAGCGAAAAAAAGGTGGAAGATCGTAAAAGATACGAGTGAATCAGAGCCATTTGTTTTAATGATAGGACCTTATCTCTTCTCGCATTCACATGTACTCCATGCAAGGACAAATATGATTATGATTTGATGTTCATGGATTATAGATTGAATAATTAACATGTATAGTATTTAAATTATTATATACAGTGGCGGAACCAGAACAAAAAGGGAGGGGGCCAAAATACATCATTAAAAAAAATATTTATTGACGCTTGCAGAACTGCTTTCGGTTGTACGACTGACACTGACTTTGAGAGAAGGCAATTGTATCCTGCGAGTCTGCATAGTTTGAAAACGTCTCAAAATTTGTTCGTTTTCAATTGTTGAAAAAATATCCTTCTCAATATAAATTACAAGACTGTCATTCATCCACTCGTCTCCCATTTTATTACGCAAGTCAGTCTTGACAATTTTCATCGCAGAGAATACTCTTTCAACAGTAGCAGTCGCAACTGGTAAAACCAAAGCCAACTCGATCAATCGATATACCAATGTAAAAGTCCTATTTCTTCTTGTTTTAATCAGCATCTTAGCAAGACTTCCCAAATCTGCGATCCCATCAAATTGATCATCGCGTCGCATATCATAAATGTAATTTTCAAGTTGATCCCCAAGTATCATCTGATCAGTTGATGAGAAGTCTTCTGGATAAAACTCAGCAAGACGGAGTAACTTATTTTTGTCAAATTGAGAGAACGAATCCCTTGGATCAAGGCATGATATGCATAAAAGTAACTTTGTGCTTGCTTCTGAAAAGCGATTGTTCATCTCTTGAACAATTGAATCAACCACCTACATTGTAAATTTGTAATAATGAAAAATCAACAAAAAAAAGATAAAATCTTAGATAGGAATAATGAAAAAAGATTTATAGAGATTATACCTGACAATATATCTCAACACGATAATGATGAAAATTAGTAATAATTTGTCCATTGCGCCTGCTACGACCGCGGGATCTCATGTTGTCTTCCATATTAATTATTGGGATCATGTTTGTAAGACCCCGAAAATTTTAATAAAGAGAATTTATTTTTCTTCTTCTTATTATTTAAACAGAAAGGTGTTAAATCGATAATAATAAAGTTACCAGTGAAATGTGAAAATTGAGAAGTTTAGTAATAACGCTAAATCACTATTCACGCGATCACTATTCATGAGGGACTATTCACGCTAAAAACGCTTTTACACTTTCTTCGACCTTCGATTACGTCATAACGTTTATATGAACTGGATACAAAATTATACGGTATAAATACAAAAGTACTATTCATACGAATATACTATTCATTTATACAAAAAAGTCAAACCTGTATGTCGGGGAATATTCCTTCTGTCGGATAATATTCGTTCTGTCGGAGAATATTATATTCGGTAAAGTACGACGGCGCCGTCGAAATAGCCACTTTTATATTCGGTAACTTACGGCACCGAAATAACAAAATATTAGTGGGCCCCACAATGACAATATTGTCAACGATAGTGGGCCCCATTGTCGGATACTGAAAGCGACAATATTTTGTCAACAGTATTACCACCGGCAACTGTTGAAATACCTGGTAATAAAAAGAACAGTAAAATGCGTTATTCCACAGTAGTACGCGGTACTTCACAGGCACACGGTATTGCACAGTATTTTAAATTATTGATTCAATAATTGATAAAGTAGCAATTACACAGTATTTTGATTCAATAATTACAATAGCATTTGCATGATACTTTTTATTATTTATCATGACACTGTAACTCATATTATTTGTTATGATATTTTAGCATTATTGATGGATTAAAAGTGGAGTCTAACTTAGGGGTACTTAATTGAAATTTTGAAATTCACATGATGTGAACTATTGGTTCACATGATGGAACTATTGGTTCACATGTGGGAACTATTAGGGGATGTTATGCAAGATTGGTAATACTTGAGGGATTATATTAAAAATAGAGGCAAAGATGGAGGTACTAAAGTGTAATAAGTCGAGCCCTTTTTGTGCAATTAATGAAACTTGGTTTTCCTATAAATAGGGGAGATTATCTTAAGAAATCTTCACACCTTCCTTGCATATACTCTCTCTCTCTCTAAATTTCTTGAGTTCTCTAAGTGTGGTAGGCTATTGTGAGTATTTGTGAGAATACTAGTATTGTCCAAGTTAGCTTCATAGAAAGCAACATCCAGTCACTTGTTAACTAAGGTAGGGGATATCATTTCTTTCATACTTTTATGTAATATCATTTGCTTCCTTGTTCGTAAGTGATATTATACTCAGAAAGGTTGTTATTCATTCCGTATTAAATTGTGGGTATAACCTGTCCGTGCGGATTGACGCATGCCCGTAGTGCAAAGATGAACTGGCGTGACATGATTTTGACCAAACTGTGTATTGGTATTATCATGACTTTTGGTATTACAAACAAAGGCGTATGGTGAAAGTTCTCTTTGGCCCGTAGTGCAAAGATGAACTGGCGTTTGACATGATCATGACCAGTGATGTTACAAATAAATATCTTTGTCACATAGTGCAAAGAGAGGCTGTTGAATATAAATTGTTGATTTGGATGTTCATAAACAGGAACTGTTGATTGGTGTTACAGGGATAAAATATTGGTGGTGATCCTTTAACTTATAGAAGATGGTAGACATTATAATCTGCTTGACTCTTCTAATGGATTATTCGTTCCGCTGCAGTTGTTGTTATTGAACAATTATAATATTTTTAAATCTCTGATTTATTTTGGTTGAAGGCTAAAGATAATTTTATTCTTCATTATCTTAGTCATGATATTTCCTACTGGGCTATTTGTGCTCACCCTTTTCTTTTTTGTTCCATTGTTCTCCTCAGGAAAAGAGAGTGTAGCGGGGACTAGCCGGGGAATGGAGTGATAGTCCGAGACAATAGAAATATCTCAATACATTATTATTAGTGTGGCAATAAATGTATTGGGAATTTAATATGTATTTGTATTGTGTTGTCGTATTTTACACAACACTTATTAGTTGTAAATGGGAAAATTCGTATTTGTATTTTGTGGAATGTTATTGGCGACTCAAAATGGGTTGTATGGACCTATTTTGGGGGCGTCACAATGTTCTTCTCGCAAAAAATATTGACTTCCTTCAAAACATTCTCCCATTCCGTCTCCCTAAAATCTTGTAGTCGAGCTTTCATTACCCCAATCAATCTCACAGCATGTACAATGTTTTGATCTTTTTGTTGTATGGCAAGTGACAAATCATTTGTGATTCCCAATATATATTTCATCAAATGCATCACAAATACAAATTCATAATTCTCCATCTTATCAATCAAACTTATGGCTATACCGCCATTATCATCAAAAGCACCATCATCATGCACATGTTCAAGCACTTGTAATACGGAAGCCCACATAGACATAAGACAGATTATTGTTATGTAATGTGACCCCCAACGAGTATCTCCTGACCTTCTTAAACTGATTTCTTGATTTTTCCCTTTACCACTAACTATCTCTCTCTTTTCCAAACACTCTACGATCCTATCATGTTCAAGCTGTCTAAGTTTATCTTTCCTTTTACATGATGCTCCAGCCACATTCACAATCATAGTAACATATTGAAAAAAAGCACTCACAATACGACTGCTCTTGGCAACAACAACAACAACTAATTGGAGTTGGTGAGCAAAACAATGGACATACCTTGTATATGAATTTTCTTTTAAAATAAGAGCCTTCAATCCATTGAATTCGCCTCACATATTTGAAGCCTCATCATATCCTTGACCTCTCAATCTCGATAATGACAATTTATGTTTTGCAAACAATTCATCAATAGTATTCTTCAAAGAAATAGATGAAGTGTCAAGCACATGTACCACACCAAGAAACCTTTCAATCACATCTCCATGATTGTTTACATATCTCAAAACAACTCTCATTTGCTCATTTATTGAAACATCACGTGACTCATCAACCATAATAGAAAAGATTTTGTCCCCAATATCGTTGATGATGGCAAGTGTAGTTTCCATAGCACAAGCACTTGCTAGTTCTTTTTGAATTTTTGGAGAAGTCATTTGATTGTTTCTAGGAGCATTCTCATTAGCTACCTTGCCAACCTCTTCATTTCGTAGGCTGTACAACTCAAAAAATTCAAGGAAATTCCCCTTATTTGATGAAGTCGATGACTCATCATGTCCACGAAAAGGCAAACCTTGCTTCAAAAGAAGGCGTGTGACATCCAAAGCCGCCGTTAAACGGGTGCGATAAGCAACCTCCATCTCACGCCCTTGTGCTAGTAGTATATGTGACACACTCTACCTTTGATTTTGAAAACCTTGAAGTTGTATTCTAGCATCATTATGAGCACTATTCGAAGCACCCACATGTTCTTGAAATCTTTCCATTGCCTTTTTTCAGTTGTTGAACCCTTTTTTGGTAAAAGCATCATCTACTCTATTTGAATTGCTAAATAGATAGCAACAAAAGCACAATGCCGCATCCTTTGAAATGCTATACTCCAACCACTCAAAACTTTTAAACCAAGCGGGCCGAAAGCTTCTCTTCACATTAGAAAAGCTTTTTTGGGATAATTATGGGCAATTGGTTGACATGGACCTCTACTCAAATACTCTCTTCGAACTTGATCTCTAACCACAATATCAAAGTCTTCAATTGATTTACGTAACCCTAGATCACTAACAATATCATTCGGATTGAACTCCACACGTGAATTTTTTATACCACCACTTGCTTCGGAACTTGGTAATTGATTACTAGAAGAATCAACAGTTCTTGGTCGCTTAATCAAGTATTTATCCATAATCTAGCCATGTAGAATAATTGAATAAATAAATACATCAATTGTTAATCAATAAATATATCATAAATTATAAATATACCATTATTATATCATCAATACACCATCACTAATTCACTATATCATAAATATACCATTTCTCAAATTTAAATATCAAATTTATTTTGCCCAAATCCCAATTATAGTATTTCACAATAATTTCATCAATTTAAACAAACAAGTCTAAATCTTCCTTGTTGGCTTTACTGATCTGATTTGCAGCTAAAGCAAGTGGGGTTTTCCTACATTTTCATTTTCTCTCCCCTATTATTCTTTGTTTGGGTTCCCATTTCTGATTTCCTTGTTTTGTTAAATACTCGGGACGAATATTTTCTTTCTTATGCAGTTATTGATACTGCAATATCAGAAGAGTTGTTTTGAAATTGAAAGTCCTAATGATGGAGGAGTTTTTTCAATTTTTGGGTATTTTAGAATTAAAAAGAATTGACTCAGTTTTTTTTTTTTATCGTTTCATAATATTGAATTTACATTTGTTACATGATTTTATTAACTTATTAGTTCTTGCTATAAAGTGCTATAAATTTTGTTTAGTAATGCAAATGTATTCGTTAATTTCAGAATGAATGAAAGGTAATTATAAATCTTTATTTGGTGATTTAATTGATAACCATTCATATGAATGGTGGGTGGGTAGTGTAATGAATGGATACATACAGGGAGGCTAAATGACTCCTGCAAAAGTATTATTGTGAAATACTATAATTTCATCAATTCAAAGTTCAAACAAACAAGTCTAAATCTTTAATTTAATTTAATTTGCCCAAATCCCAATTATATTATTTCACAATAATTTCTCAATTTTAACTAATGGCAATAAAAACCATAAATTCCTAATTTTTTTAAACCCTAAAACAAATTTTCAATTAAAAATTTAACATACAAATTTACCGGCAAGTGTAGGCGTGTAGCGGCCATGCGGCGGACTGCGGGCGGCGGCTGGTGGGCGGCGGCTGCCGGCTGGTGGGCGGCGGCTGCTGCAGTGCTGCTTTACCTCTCGCTTCTTCCTTCTCGCCTCTCGCTTCTCCCTTCTCGCTTTTCAGCCTAATTGCCTACTGACTGTAACTCACGGTTTTTGTAAAAAGTTTGATATTTTTTTTTTAAAATTTACTAAATGAAACGACGTCGTTTGATTTAGTAAGTTTTTTTTTAAAAAAAAATTCAAACTTCAAACTTGAGAATTGAGATGATGACCGGAAATGGAACCACCGAACCAATGGACGACGATGGGGCATGGGCCGATGGCAGGCGGGAGGCGGAGGACAGGCGTGAGGCGACGGCGCACGAGTGCACAACCAGAGGGGTCGCCGGCAGTGGCCGCGACGGCAGCACGAGTCGTCAATCACCATATTCACCACGGCACCACCGGAGGTTCCGAGGTCATACGACCCCTGGCGCGCCCCGGTTCCGCCGCTGATTATATATTTATATAAATTTTAATAGGTTAATAATTTTTATTAGATTTTGATATTTTATATATTTATATGGTATTTTTGTTAGTTTTTTTATCTTCTAATCATGTAGCTTGTTAGCTCTCCTCTTCGGATGTGCCTTTTATTGCCTCATTAAAAACCTTAAGCCGAAAAACCCAGTGGGAAAAAAACGTTCAAAAGGGAAAAAGAGTGCAAGGCATTCAGATTATAAATAACTCTCATATAACCACTTCTGGGGCATTTAAAATTTGAGAGTAAGTCATGTTCTCAAGCAGGGGCGGAACGAGGATTTTAATTCAACGGGGGCGGAAATTTGGTGGGGGTTCGGGGGCAGCGTCCCCGAGCAATTTTTTTGTATTTTCGGGTCACACACAATTATTTTGTACAACTACTTGTACTAATCAGTACTATTTACCCAAATTTACATATATAATATACACTATTTCGACAATAACAGTTGCATTTATATCTTTTAAAATTTAAGGATATATGATTTTTTGTATATATCTTAAAAAAATAATGATTGTTAATTTAATAATAATGAAATGATAATAATATGAGAATGTTGTTTAATTTTATATTAAGATTATCTCTTTTTTGTTAAAATATGTATACAATATTACCTTTGGATACTTTAAAAAAAGTGTCTTTTTTGTTAAATTATGTATACAATATTTGCTTTAGGATACTTAAAAAAGAGTTTTTTTTGTTAAAATATGTAAAGCACATTAGGAAAAAAATAAAAATCTGCTAAGGTTCGAACACAAGACCTCCAAATTATCAATTGACAATACCAAACCGCTAAGCTAGAAAGGCTTTGGTTACAATAAAGAAAAGTTTTTTTTTTTATTAAAGTAGCACAACAGGAAAAAAAAATAAAACTCTGCTATGAGTAGCAAGGAATCTTGTACCTTGCTAGGGTTAGGGTTTCGTCGTGATCTAGGAGGCGAGAAATCCGCGAAGAGTACGTAATCAATCGGGAGATTGGAGAGGGGAGAAGAACCGGTGAACAATTACCCGAATAACACGTGGTACAACTCTTGGATTCGGGGCAACCGGTGTCCAAGAGCCTCTATCAGGTGTTTGTCGATCTCGAGTGAATTCAAGTTAGACTTGGGGGTCCAAGTGTATTCACAAGTTTCCCAAGTCAAAACTTGATTCAAAGTCGTTCACTAATCTAGAGAATTCTTCAATCTCCCTTGCTTCCAGAGAGAGAATCCTCCAAGTGGTTGAAGCTCCAAGGTCCAAGAGTCTCCAAGAAGTCCCTTCTCTTGTCAAGTGAAGGGGTATTTATAGAGTTTATGGCTAGGGTTATGTGACTTCTTGAGAAAATTTCAGAAATACCCTTAGTAATAGGGAAATTTCCAGAATACCCCTAGTTACCCGAGTAATGCCTATTTCGTCCAATTCTTCTAGCCACCAATCCAATCCCTCAATCAATTCTCAAATATAAGTTGCCCCCACGAGCCTTCTGCCTTGGGACTTATGATGACACCTTTCCAGTTCATTTAATTCATTAGGTTAATATAAACCCTAATTTTATATATGGGCTCACATTTGCCCCCTGCACGTGAGTCACGTCTTGAGTGAGTCGCGTGCACAATACTTCAAGTTGTTGAATCCTGCTTTATTTTCTGCATAATTCTCCGAGGTTCAATATTTGCAAGCTTCAAAGGATGAAGTCCTTTAGGAGAGGGAACCTCTTTGGAGCCGAACCCCTAAGGGTTGGTCCCTAGGAGGGCTCTCTTAGAATTCCTCGTGCAATCTTTTGTCAAGTCTATCTGAATCTTGCTCCATCTCCTTGCTTCCTTAATTTTTGGAAATCGGAGTCTTTCCTTCAGATGTCACTTTACAGCATTTGTGAAAATAATTTGCTTTTGGGAGATCCTTTAGAGCCTCAAGATTCCATAGTCCATCTTTGGAATCCAAGCTTCGGGAATTCTCAAAGACGCAGCTATCCTCCTTCTTTAATTTGATACGTCATAGCTTTAGCTCATGGCCCTTTGTAGTCTTTTATTTCCTGTTTCAGAAACTCATGTTATATTTCGGCTATCAGAATAAAGTTTCTTTCTTATGCAACATTGATCAATCGTCTCACTTGACGATAATGTGCATAAAAATAAATCATGAAATCTAAAGAAAATTCTCGGGATTGAGGGCATGTGGTCATCGCCTCATCACTTTTGAAGAAAAAGTGTAACTTTTTCTAGTCGAGGGCTGATTGATCAGGTGCCTCATTACTTTTACGGTTGGAAAGTGTACCCATCAGGTCGCTTTTAAAGTTTGAAAGTGTAACGGTCGCTTTTGAAGTTTAAAAATGTAACTTTTTTTAGTCGAGGGCTGATTGATCAGGTGCCTCAATACTTTTAAAGTTGAAAGCATAACTTTTTTCGAGTCGAAACATAAGTGAAAGTTTGAAATATTTTCTTAATAATTTTTTTACTTTTAACGAAAAGCATAACGTCTTAAATAAAAATCTGTTATTTCAATCGTGCTTTTGACAGATAAAGCATAACGTTCGCCACTTTTAAAGATAAAGTGTAACTTGTCGGGTTCGAGGACTTGGGCAAGTCGGGGTGCCTCAATCACTTTTAGAGATAAAGTGTAACTTTTCGGGTTCGATGACTTGGTCAAGTCGGGGTGCCTCGATCACTTTTAGAGATAAAGTGTAAATTGTCGGGTTCGAGGACTTGGTCAAGTCGGGGTGCCTCGATCACTTTTAGAGATAAAGTGTAACTATCTAGTTGAGGGCTGATAGTCAGGCGCCTCATCACTTTTAAATTGAAAGTGTAACTTTTCGGGTGAGGGCTGATAGTCAGGTGCCTCATTACTTTTGAAGTTGAAAGCATAACTTTTTTCGAGTCGAGGGCTGATTGATCAGGTGCCTCATCACTTTTTTTGTAGTTAGGAAGTGTAACCTTTCGTGTGCCTCCTCCCTTGGTCATCCAATTTCTTGGTAAGGGATATTCTCGAGGACTTAAACTACCATTTCGGTGGACCACCATCTTGGGTGGATTTTTAATATTCTCGTCTTTACAGTTTCGAGATCTTTCAATGGCAGAACCATTATTTGGATTGTCCATCAGCTTGCTCGTCACGATAACCAAAGTTTGATCGGGAAATCACTTCGCAGCTTGTGAAAGAGTGTGCCTCCTAGGAGCCGAACCATAGGAATGACACCCTTGAGTTCTTCTTTTGCCTATTTGTTCCATTCTTGT